>OZ038320.1:4507595-5075456 GCA_964035795.1 Pterobdella sp. o SKG-2022 | reverse complement strand
CTTCGGAACAGAGCAATCAATATCATTCATTTTTAGTTCACATAAAACAATTATCCGCTTAATTATTTTTCTATAATAGTTAACCCATATGTTGGGCAATTGAATTTTAAAATGTTGATGAGTAAGATTATCATTCAAAAGTCATAAATTTATAATAGGTTGTATTAATAAAATATCATAATCTCAAACATTTTCTTGAATAATTTGTTTTAAGCAAAACATAAAAAAAACCACATGAGCATGATTTGCATACATATGAAAAACATGTAAAATCAAAAGTGCACAACAAAAAAAAGAAAATAAAAAACAGAAAAGTGCATAAAATGTTTGAAATGTAGATTTGACAAATAAAAAAGTAAATTTTTGTACAAAATAAACATATTAAAAAAAAATTTTGTTTAATTAAAAATTATATTAAAAACATAAAATAAATATTTTTTTTGTATGTTTTCTTTGTAAATAAACTGAAGCATACATGCCACATATACCAGCACATACACCACATAAGAAAAAATTGCACGCAAAAACGAACAAAAACTCAACAAAACACACACAAAAAACAAGACGTGAAAGACCTTTTCAATGGAGTATAATTTAAGCATTTTGCCACACATCTAGACATAATTCTTATCAATCACAAACCCACTTAATTATTCATGTTTCAACTTTTTAATGTACATTTTACTATTGACCACGTACGTATGAGCACACAAACACACACACACACACACACACACACACACACACACACACACACACACACACACACACACACACACACACACACACACACACACACACACACACACACACACACACACACACACACACACACACACACACACAAACACACACAAACACACACAAACACACACACACACACACACACACACACACACACACACACACACACACACACAAGCACAAGCACACACAAACACACACACAAATGGAATACAGCATTAGCATGCGTTTTATAAAGTGCATAGTTTGTAAAGAAATTTTCTGCAAAAGCACCTTAAACCGGTGAGAAGTCGTGGAAGAGTCTTTGATATATTTTGTACATATAATATTAAGTGTTTTTTCTATGCATATGAATATATATAATATTATGTAGATTTATGAGAAAAAACAAATAGATAGGTACAAATAGTGACGACACAAACATCTAAAGACACACACAAAAACTATGAAAAACACATATTAGTACTATAGTTAATTTCATTTTTCTTAAACACCTATAAAATTACAGTGGATCAAAAATATACCCAAACTCATGTACTAAAGTGAAAAATACACCCAAACATTAAAACATGAATTAACCAAACACTTACACGAAGACAAACACACACACACACGCACACACACACACGCACACACAAACACACACACACACACACACAATCAAATGACCTCGCTTTTAGACTATCGTGTGGTTTGCATTCAAGAAATATGTACATATACCCCACTACACTACATTGTAAAGTTCAACATACAAATTTCTAAAAAAAAATTGTATTTTTGAATGAATAATACCTCGAAATGCATTATTGATATTTGAATAATTAATGCAAAGTTAAACTCTACTTTTTGAGACAACTTTATGTGTGGATTACTTCTAAAATAAGCAAAACAGTAAACAGTTTGTGATTTCAACTAGAAAAATAAATGCTATTCACCTCAATACTTGCAAAGATTTTTTGATCTTCTTGAGAATAAACCATATTTACAAGTTAAACATAAATCTAGATACCTATCCAAGAACACTTTACAATCCAAACAATGTTATGTCATTAAATTAAATTATCCGCAATGCTCTTTATAATTTCCATATCATTTACCTTTGTGCAAAATACCCTAAATCAAAACCTTATTCACGTCTTTTTTAAATTCGGCCCAAAGTTATGAGAAATATAAATTTGTTTAAATTCGGAAATCAAATGTTTACAACAGGTGGCCTTGAAAACAAAAATGAATAGAAAAAAAAACTCATGAGAAATTTACATAGAAAATTCACTCAATCATCAAAATACAGAAACGTGAAAATGACAAACACAGATAATAACACAAATAAAGAATAAATTTAAAAAATAATGAAAAAAAATAGAAAAAAAAGCATAATATCTTCTAACTTTATCTACATACATGCATAATTTTATGTTGCAGATCTGTTTTCCATTTTTCTTCATTGGACATTTTGGACATATCAAAATACTCTCACATAGTACTAATTATATGTCTGGATATGTCTGTTGAAATCTTCAAATGAGGATGAAGTTCGAGTTTAATTTTAAGAATTCACAAAATTATCACTAGTTTTGTAAAGATGTCATTTCTAAAAAAAGTTACTACTTAGCTACACTTCAAACCATACATCATTTAACATTACCGTTCAAACTTTTGCTACTTGTTGGCATATAATCTCCAAATTTTTCTTCACATTCGGTGCTTGAAGCTACTCTCCAAACTCATTGTATATCCTTCCATCATTCCTGCTTCATTCGTCTGCATCTGCTCGAAGAGCCTAGCTAAATTTTTTCTTCCTATGTGTTTTCCTATTCACGCAATCTTTTTATTTCCCTCAAACTTGTAAGAACTCACAATTCTGAACGCTAGCAACCCATTTTTTATCTTTCCTTAGTCATCTAATTCGCCTTCGCTGTCTTTATAGATCTTTTTAAATATGATTTCCGCTCTGAAAAAACTTTTTATCGATAATCTCAGCATTAATTTTTTTTCTTTTAGTTATTTTCAGTGCAGGTGCTTATAATCATAACTCACCAAATAAATCAAGAACATTTTTAAATACGAAAACGTGAAAAATACATTGGAAAAAAATGTAATGATATTATCACATTTTGACGTTTTCTCTATTCCATAACGTTTTAAACTTGGTACTATATGGATATTCTCTATGATTCTTTAATTTTTATTGTACGTAAGTCCCATTTATTTGATTACACTTATTTAATAGGAAATTAATGCATTATTCAGACTTTTTTTTCATTGTTTTAATCGATTTTTTTCTATTCAAAATCGATTTTGGCTGAACATATTTTTGTGAATGATTCGTATTGTTTAACATATTTATGAGCCAGATTCATTTAAGCAACTTCCAGCCGCTTATTTATTCATAGTTGAAAAATTTTCCAATAATAATATAATGACTCAGTCGATAGTGTAATAATAAATAATTGTATCTGTTATCATTATTCTCATTATTTATTTTCTTTATTAATATTATTTCATATAATTTTCTATGATAATGGTTTTATAAATTTATTTTTATCAAAAAAATTGTATTAATGTTGTAAATGAAAAACAAATATTTTTTCAATTATTATTTTTGATTTTGTTACTTTTTTTTTGTTATTTTTTTGATGCTTTTATTATTTTTTCCCTTATTATTTACGTGATCAAGACTTAAACTCTTCCAAATGATTTTCTAATGAAGAAAGATTGAGGGGTTTTCAAAAGTAAATTTCATTTCATTATTCTTCACCTTTTACTTATATTATTTTTGTTTCCACAAAATTTTCTCAAAACTTTTCTTTATTTCCATTTAAATTTTATTTTGATGTTTGAAAATCTTCAAAATTAAAGTTGAAGAAATTTTAAAATTACTCTCTCACCTAGACAGAAACGGAATGGGATGGAAAGAAGGATGAAGAAAAGGAGGAAACGAAAAGAGAAAGAAGAATACAAAACATTGATAAAAATGATAGAAAAATACAATATATAAAATAACGTATTTAATGGAAGAAATAAATGAAACAACAAAAAAGAAAAAATAATTTTATGAAACGAACTTTTGTGTAATTTTTCATTAAACGTTTTTAAAGGTCGTTTGTTTAGAAAGTTTATTATGAAGTAATGGGGACACTTTTCAAAGACGATGTTTGAAAATAAAACGGTTCTTTTCACATTAATTTTTTTTTGTTTCTCAACTACCGCCATTTTCAAATTTTTCATAAAAAAACTTTCAAAAGCTCCAAAGAATATAGTTATTAATATAATTAATTTAAAAATGAGTACAACAGAACTATAACTTCAGAAAAATTAAATAAGAGAAATGTGAAATGAAGATCTTTTCGAGACTTCTTGACGTGGCTTTCTTGGAGAGTTCCCTGTGAAATAAATATTCAAACTTAATTGATGTTCAAATTATTTGTTCTGTTTGGTGCATCCAAATTTATGTGTTTGTGTTGATTTCATTATTGTTTTTCAGGCTGAATAGTATTTTGGTTGTTGCTAGCATTTGAATCAACCTTTGAAGTATACAATAAATAATACGAATAACAGTAGTAATGTTACTTTTAAGAGATCCAATGCAACAAAGAATATTGTTATAGTCACATTAAGTTCCGAAATAATTTTCATTTTGAAGATTTTCACAAGCCAAAGTAGCAATAAAAAATTATTGGAAAAAGTTATTCATATAATTGAAAACATGAAACTTTCAGTTAACAGTGTAACATTTTGAAGTTTCAAAAATAAGGTTCTTTCCATAATGTTTGATCAAATTTGGTGGGTCTCATTAATACTTTATGAATGGATTTTAAATGATTTTTGATCATTTTCATGGATTATAATAGAAATAATGTGGTCTCAAAAGCCATTAAAACTTCAAATGCAGTTTTCGTTTGAATTAGATACTAATGCTTTTCGGTAAAACTCATCAAGAAACTATGTTTCCAAAAAATAAAGGTACATGAAAATTGTCTTATTTTGGAGTTTCACATGAAAATTATTGAAGTTGGTTTTCGAAATGTAATTTTCGTACTGTGCTTGTACGCGTCTTCGACGATGTCGTTAAAAACACTAGGTTTCAAAGATTATATTTGAAGTGCGAAGCATTAATTCTTATAAATTAGATTATTTTTGACATTTGATAGTTAATTCAAGTGAGATAATTGGAAATAAAATAGTTTATGTTTAATTTTGTAGGTTTGTTATCCAATGTTAACAGTTATAAATATTTTTGAACGATTTTAAAATTATAAAAATTGAAGAAAAGGTTATTTCTATGAACCAAAAAATAAATTTCATTTCAAAAATAAAATTTCTGTTTTATGGAAATAAAATCGATTAGTTTTTAAATAATTTAAATTCTTTAAATTCTTTTTGTCAGTGCTTGGTGCTAAAGAATTGATTTCGTTGAATTATTTCAACTTATTTCATTATATTGTAACTTAGAAAATTATTGATTTAGTATTGTTGTCTGATTTTGTGTTTTTATTGGAACTCCTATGATTACTTGAATAAATAAAAAAGAATTTTAAACACAGTGCTCAAGTTTAGTTATTTTATATTTTAAACTTGAAGTTGAAGCAGTTTTTGATGCGTTTTTTTGTCATCTTATATTTTTGATTAGTTCACTTCTGTAGAAACAAATATTATAAAACTTGCTGTTTCATGATAAAGTTAAATTTCAAATTACAATTATTGAAAAAATAGATATAACTGAAAACTTTCATGGCTTGAAATACTTTTTTTGATAACTTCACATTCAAGAATATAATAAGGTTGTACTTATCAAAAATAGTTTTCAAAAAAATAAATGCATCCAAAAACTACCTCATTATGGAATTAAAAAAAATTAAAAGTACGATAAGTATTAACTAAAAATAAGACTGGTTAAAAATTTCTTTAAAAATTAACCGATTTTCATGAATTATTTATCTACTCAGTTATTTTTCAATTTATCAGGCTTTAAAAATCGATTTTTATCGTATAAAACTACTACAAAAATTCACAATTCGATGTATCATTTAATTATTTTCCAAAACACGCAGATAATTCAACGTAATGGTGCATTAAATGTTTTATAATTACACGAAAAACAAGAAAAAACGACAGTTAGTTTGATTCAAATTTCTCAACATTCATCATAAATCATCCTACTAAATTTTCTAAAACATAAAACATCGAATAAAAATATGAAAAGTGGGTTGTCTAGCCTATCATTTCACCACTTCAATCTAAATTTACAAAAACTTTGTATTTCATTTATTTTACTAGTAGTGAAAAATACTTTTGAAAACAAATAAATCATTTTTTTATGAATAATTGAACTTCAAACAATAGTTTGAATTTCAAAATGATGAATTATTATCATATTTTCAAAATTAGACTTTTTCTCTATTATAAATACTCCCTGAAGGGAAAAAGTATTGCAACTTATACAAATATAATAAAAAAAAGTATTTTTTATCTCAAATTTTATCAATTTGTAACAATAATTTTTTCATCTAAAATTCATTTTTTTTTTATCAAATGTTCGTTTAAATATTGTTTTTGTTCAATTTTCAAAAAAAAATTTCCAATTAAAAGTTTAATTTCCAAAATTGAAACTCATATTAAAGGAGTCTTTAAAACCTTTTGAACTATGATTGAATTTTATAAACTTATAAATAATCCTTTAAAGATTAATAAAAAAATAATTAAAAAACAAATCAAATAAAAATCAAATGAAATTTTTATAGAATCTAATACGATGAAATCTAATTTACCTTGGAATCCGTTTATTTTGCGCAGATGCATCTCAGGTATTCGGCATATATGGCATCATCGCCATTATAGCTCGCCATACTCTATGTGGTGACTCGATGAATCATGAGGATAAAATAAAATTTTATTGATTAATAAATAATATAATATATTTAATAATGTGATAAATTTTGAAACATGAAGAAATGTGGTAAAATAATAATTAGCAATAAAAATCAATGAAAAAATACATATGAAATTAGTGAATCATATTAATAACCAAAAATTTGTTTTTTTGAAAATAGTAAAAGTTCCTATTATAAAAATTAACTGAATGGTAATCTCGAAGTAACAAAAAAATTATTATTAACCCATCATTTCCCGTAATTCATCCGCGAATAAATTTTTCCCTTTTTAGCATTTAATTATTTATTTATAAATATTTAGAAATACACGAAAAAAATTTTTAAAAAGTAAATTTAAAATATTAATTTTACTGCTATTATAATTTATTTTTTTAACAACGTTATTTGTATTCAAATATAACTTTTGTCTTCAAATAATCGTTGTTTTGTTTCATTATCAAGTTTTGTATATTTTATACATGTTTGCCAAACCATCTAAATCTTGACACTATCTTAGCTTCATCTTTCAGCACAATTTTTTTTAAATTTCGAACTTCGAATTTTGAAAACACCCCTAAAAATACCCTTATCAAGCAAAAGCAAGCTGAAATTCACAATGAGCACAATAGATTCCATGGTTCATTTGAATGTTGTATAGACTATCTTCTAGAACAACCAGTTGTGGCTAATTAATTTTTTGTCATTAATTTTAATGAAAGTATCGCCATTACAAATTAATAATCGTGAAATTATGCTACCTTTTCATGATAAGGCTGAACTTTTCAAAAATTAAAGCTATTTTCGCTGTCTTAATAAATGTATAAAGAACTTTATGAATCGACGTAAAATTTTTCAAAAAATTCCTTAATGAGAATACATATCTCCAAAAGTTTGAAATCATAAGTTTATGATGAAATTAGATTCATGGAAAGTTTAGTTTATATTTTCACTCAATAAATGTCTGTAATAAAAAACTAAGCAGTTATTTTTAGTCAAAACAAGTAGTGAAAAATGAAGTTGTAAGAAGTTTTTTACTCTTACAGCCAAACTATTCAAATTTAATGAAAGTTTCTAATCATTTAAAATGAATTATTAATGACTAAAGTTTAAATTTGAAATTTTGTAAATAGAAACCGCCTATAGAAGCCGCCATTTAAGCAAAGACAAAGGGCCGGTGTCTTCATTTTAATTTGTAGAAAATATAGTTTATACTGCAAATTATTTGAACACTAAAGGTAATTTTATTAAGTAAAAAGCTTTTCGTTAACAAAGTAACATTATCAAGTGTTATCTTAACTAATCTTACTACAATTTTACATTTAAAATAGGTTTTTGTATAATGTTTATAAGTTTCAACAACATGAAAAGTTTGATTTATCTAGTTTTTCAGCATAGTTACCTTGGAATGGCATTTTAAACATAACAAAAGGCATCGTACTCAGAGAAACTGTCATTTCTTCCATTCCTTTTTTTTCAGGGCTGCAATTTATTACCTATTTATTAAAAATCATTTTCAATTTATATTAACCAAATTATTTTTTCTAAATTAAATTTTTGAATACTTAGGAGAATAAAAATATACAATTTTACATCAACATTAACTTTTTTTTTATCACTTTTTCAATTATGGCCTACGTAGGACGAACAAGAAGGTACACAAAAAAAGACTGTAAAATAATTATTGTCTGAACATATACACGATACTTAAAAACAAAGGTAGAAGAGATTAAATTTGAGTGCAAAGTTTTAAATATTAAAAGATCATTGTTAATAATGATTCTTTAAACTATTTTTTAATTATCAGCATGAAGTTTTGTACACAAACATAAAATCAAAAAAAACATGTCTACCAAAAAAATTAGAGTAATGTGAATAAAAATAAAAACAATAAGTAACTTTAAAAAACAACAAAATACTTCAACTAAAAACCAACAAAATGAGTTTAAAACTATAAAATCATTTTTTTTGTCTACAATTTCGTATAGAATAAAGAATTTTATAGTATTTAGAGGAAAAAATAGTAACAGAAATGGTATGAATCTATTTTTAAAAAAACATTAAATGCGAAAGTCAAGGACTTTTGCGGCTTGCTGATGGAACGGGGTTTGTTGGAGGTTGAGTCTGATTGAGGCTTAGGTGATGATGTTGTTTCACTACATATTAACACTGTAAGACTGGAAGTTAACTTAAAAATTAATGTTCGAGTCCCAAATGAAAGAAAACGTGAGTAAAAGAAATCGAAAGAAGAATTAAAGTAAAATAATAAATATCATTCAAATTTCAAAAACTATTAAAAATCCTTAAAAATCCAAAACGAAAAAAAGCTAAAAAAGAACTTTAAAAATTTAAATGAAATAAAAAATGGGGCTTATAAAAGATGATTATAGGACAAACACATCACATGGTTGGTCTCACAGCAGGTTCGACTGCTGATGCCATTAAGATAGATGAGGGTGGATGTGTTAAAGGTATGAGATGGATAATATGTTTGTTTTGTTGAAAAACGACATTTTCCAAGAGTCAAATAAAAAGTAAAGAATTTAAGGTATGTAGCCCATGTTAAATAGTTTAGTTTTCCAGTTTATATCTTTTGAAAGTGTTTTATTGGAATTTATAGAAATATAAACCATATGGAACTTTGAAATTCAAAAATTTCCATTTAAAGCTTAATAGTAAAAAATAATTAATTATTAAACTCTGAATTAATTTTTTTGATAAGATTTATGAGCAAATTCAAATAAATATTTTTGATTGGTTACAATACTATATAAACGACTCGAACTCACTCTTATAACCTCTCAAGAGTTAATTTAAATTCTTATTGAAGTTCTTGAAATATTCCATTGTATTGTGTGCTTGCGAGAAACTGTAAAAGAGCTGTGTGAATGAAATAAAACTAAAGGTTTTATTTGGTTTTCATTGTTTTCGTAAAAACTCAGAGCTTCTGCAATAGAATTTCATAATGTTATAATTGAGAATGATGATTGCACAAGCCTGTTAGTTTTATTATTTATTGTTATTAATCTTTGTTTTTACTATAATTAGTATTGATCATAATAAAACTAATAATAATATGTTTTTAGTAATATTAATTTTTAATAATTATAATGTAAATAGTAATGAAAGTGTTATTCTAAAATTTATTATAATTATTATTTATATTCTTTATCGCTTCATTTTTTATACCCTTTAGTATTATTTTTTGAAAATAATAATTTCAATGAATTTTAAAATAATAATATTTTTATTATAATTATTTTGCCAATGCAATTATTAAATGCTTTACCCATTTTGAACTAGGCCGCTTAAAAATGTTTTGTAGAAATCATATGAGTTTCCATATTTTATTATTCTAATGTCTTTTTTGATCTTAATTTGAGTGTTACTGGGGTGGGTTTTTTTCTCTAAATAAAAAATTAATTCTGATATTTATATTCTGATTCCAAAGATTTCCAATGCTGCTACAAAATACATGTAATTGATATATTGTTTGCATTTTACAGCTCATGTTCAAAAATCTCCATTCTTTTTCAGTTTTGTTTGATAAAAAAATTATTTTGTTAAAAAAATATATTTTTGTCAATTTTTTTTGTTTTCTATAACCTCCATGCTTATTCCAACATAAAACTTAATAAAAGTTTATTCATGTCAACAGTTACCTTTTGCCCTCTTTTCTTCAGAATTCCTACAGAGTAGCGCCTTGTGAAACCTATCAATTGGGAAACAAAAACCCATATAGGAGTGATGCTTTTACTAACTTATTCTCAAATAAATTTTGCTAACTTATCATTTTAAGAATATATTATGAAAAAATAGCATCGAGTATATTGTAACTATTTTGTCTACAATCCTACTATATTTGGAAAAAACAATAAATAATAGTTTATTGTAAATTATTGGCGAAAATAATAATAATTATATAATAATTTATGCTTTCTAGTTTTACTATATCTTATTTGAAAAGCCTTTGTTTCAATGTTATCCATTATCATCAGTTATTAGTTCTAGACTTGAAAAGTTAATTCATCATTTTCAAATACAACACAGACTAGCAGAAATATTAGTATTGTGCTGAATTTTTATTCTGAGTATTTTCAAAAGGGATTTCATGTATTTAAGACTTTATGTCAATCTGTTACTTGATGAAACTACTAAACCTTAGAGATTCTAAAGTTTCTTTTCATTCAAACCATCTAATCCATGCTGGTAGATTTCAATAATTCCTCATTATAGGAAAGCTTTTAGAGATTTAAAATTTATGAAGAAATGTGTTATTTTGATCACTCAGATATTAAAAATTGATAGGGTTAAAAGAATATTATTAAAAAAATTATCCATTAAAAGTTGTAGTGTTTGATATAATTCTTATAAAAACATTTGTTTTTAACTGCACCTATAAATCTTTAGACTTTCCAATTTTAAGTTTTAGTTACAAAAAAGATGGAAGAAACTACTTATATTATTACAAATTAGTATTAAATTCATGATACAACTAATCTTGCTACATTGATCGACTGTCAAAGAGTATAAGCTTTTAACATAGAATAAAACAACTTTTTTGAAATTTTATTTAGAAAACTTTTTTAGATTTAATTAGAAAAATTAAAAAAACTCATTTTTTTATTGATCCAGTGTTTTTATTTTCTGATGAAAGTGCAGTTGTAAAATAGCTTATTTAGGATTCTAGCCAAACTTTTCAATCAACAAGGTAAATTAAAAAAAATTGCTTTTTTATGATGGATTTAAAATTCAGTTTTTTTGTCATTTCTCATTTATAATTCACCCTTCTATGTTTTTTTTTAAATAAATCCATCAAGAATTTTAAAACTATTTTTTATAATTACTTTTCCATGTTTTAATAGTAAGTTTTCCATTTTTAAATTCAAAATTCACCAAAAAGCTTGTATAATTTCAATAAATTATGCTTATTAAACAATTTTTGTTTGGGTTTTTTTGAGGCGTCAGGTGACAGTATGGGACGTAATTTTCTGGCTAAAACATTTAACATTTCTAAAGAGTTCGATTCATTTTGAGCGTCTGTTTGCTTTCCAAGAGCATTTTTTGCAGATTCAGAATAAAAAAGGTTTCTAAGCTTTGGTTTTCTTGAATCTTTTTTTTGTGACTCATCATCTCCTAATCGGGGAACGAGCATCTTATTAGTTAATTTATTAGCAGTCAGAACATTACCTCTGAGTGGCTGGTCAACAAAGTTATAATTAGGAAGTCTAACATAATTAGTACAACAGCAAGCATTATCTGTTGTTTGGAGACAAACGTTCATTTCTTTTGTTTGGGGACAAAATTTCATTTCTGTTGATTGGGGACAAACGTTCATTTCTGTTGTTTGGGGACAAACGTTCGTTTCTGTTGTTTGGGGACAAACGTTTATGTCTGTTGGGTAAAAAGTGTTATCAGGAATATTTGGAGACTCATCGCTCACTTCAGCAAAATTGTTGGTGCACTGGGTGAAGTTTTTAATGAACTTCTTTTTCTTTTTCTTTAGTTTAGATTCTTTTCTTGAAGTTACACCATAAGGCATCAGAGTTTCAATCATTTGTGGACATATTAACGTTTCATTTTGCATGTTTCTCTGACAAAAAAACATTTGCGATTCATCTCCATTGATGTAGTATTCGAGGTTTTCGTTTAAAACATTTGAGTTATCTTCTTCATCGGAGCAGGTTTTCAATTTGAGTATCTTTTTCAATTGTTTTTTACTACAATCTTTAACTCTTCCAGTTACAGCATCACCCAAACCAAAATCAAACAAACAATCAGCTCCAGCTTGCTTAAATTTTGTTTTCAATTTTTTCGGGTTTAAACTTCGTTTATTAATTTTCTTGCATTTTTTTGGGTTGATGTCAATGATTATTTGTGTATTTTGATGTTTTTTTTTATTATGTTTTGTACGAGAAGCACAAAGTTGTATTACAGGCGTCAAGCCAGCATCTGTTGATGTCTCAGTGATGTTTTTGGGTAGCTTAAATGGAGGAAGAAAATGATTCTTAGAAATAAATTGGTGGGAACAAAAAGCATTTTTTTTTGATTGAGCAGTGGAATTTATAACATTACCAATTATGTTTGTTTCTAAATTAAAATTTTTTTTAAGTGATTTTTTGTAGAAAGGAGATGATGGGGCATATTTGAAGAATTTTCGTGGTTCATCGAATAAAGTTGATTGAGCTTTTGAGTTTACATCTAAAACATTGTTTTTTAATGCTATTTCAGGTACCGTTGATGATATTAAAGCTACGCGAGACTTTTTTGGATGTTTGTGTGATGAATAATGACATTTTGAGAAATTTGGAAAAATCTCACTATTGGGGTAATGTGGATTTTTCAACGGTTCTTCAGGGCGAGATTGGCGATAGGAAACTGGTTTTTTATTTGATAAATACTTGAAATGAGATGAAGATTTTCCAGAATGAAGTGAAGAAACAGATGAACTTCTGAAAAATATTTGCGGTCGAGAAAATGGTTGAGCTTGATAAAAAAGTTGAGAAGAAAGAGGAGGTTGAGTAGAAGAAAGACATTGTAAAAAAGATGGAAGTTGATTAGATGATATATGCCTAGGAAATGGCACATGTCGAATAGATGGCGTAGCTTGAGTAGCTGCATGTCGAGTAAATGGCGCACGTCGAAATGATGGCTCATGTCGAAAAGATGACGCCTGCCGAGTAAAAGCCACAGATTGAGTAATTGGCACATGTCGAGAAAATGGCGCAGCTTGAGCAGATGGCGCATGTCGAAAAGATGACGTTTGCCGAGTAAAGGCCACAGTTTGAGTAGAAGGTGCATGTCGAGAAGACGACGCATGTTTAAGAGATCCTGCAGCTTGAGTAGATGACGCATGTTGAGTAGAAAACGCATGTCGAAAAGAAAAATCATGTCGAGTTGGAGAAGGAGGCTTAGTAGAAAAATTTGGTTGAAAAGAATGAGAATGTTTCATAGATAATATAAGCTGACGATACGACGGAGCTTCAAAAGATGGAAATTCAATATCAGTTGAAGGTGGAAGAGTTGACGAAGGTTGAAAAGAAGGGGATCGACGTGGAGAAAAAGATATAGAAGAAGATGAAGAAGAAAACGATGAATAAATCTTTTTTTTTGGACGAAAAACACAGTAATAATATGGATACCATAGATTCGCATTTCTAGGAGGACAACAAGGCATACAAGCATACCTAGCTAAACTTTTGCATTTTTTCTTTGAGACACATGAGCGACGTTTCATATTCTTAGAACCTCTTTTCATGCAGTTTCTCTTCAAAAATTTTTTTTTACTATTATTATCCTTCTTTTTCTCAATTTTTTTCATCTTAATGGATTATAAAAAATTGATTTGAAGTTATCGGTTTTTTTTAAAGTTTGGGTTTCAAGCATTTTATTTGGATCTTTCTATATGCTTTGCTTTTTGTTTATTTACTCTTAACAAAGAACTTGAAGTTCATAGTTTTCAACATTTCAAGTATTTTAGATCTATTCATTGAAATAGTTATTAATCCAATTTTTATTTACGTTTTCATAAAAGTCAATTTGAAAAAAGAATTCTAGTAAGTTTTAGTCGAATAAAAAAGTATAAAAATATTGTCTTTTTTTAAAAACAATTAACAAAACATTGATACATGATGTTTTTAAGGAGTTCTAGCATAGGAATTATTTGGTTGAAGAGCAAAAAGTATATAACCACAAGAAAAAAACATCATGAATACTATCTATGGGAGAAAAAACGAAAAAATCCAAACTACTCGTGATGAATAACAAAGATACGTAAAAAAACACCTAAGATAAAGAAGTGCATCATTGAAAACTGGTATGCGATACGATGTTAAAATGACAGGAAGAAGTAGCTCAAAACACAAGAATTTTAAACCATTTGTAAAACACACCCAAAAAATTGAATATTTTAAAACTAGTGGTTTGGAAGAAACTATGAAAAGTGCAGCTAATCATTTAACTCACAAATGAAAAAAATTGATTCTTCAAAAATGGAAAGAAAAAATTGATGTCATCAACGAAAAGATGACGGATAAATTCTACTGTAATGACACCTGCTTAAAACCGCCTCAACTAACCCCATAAAAGATGAAGAATGAGAACAAAAATATTTGGTGAAATTCCCAAAGGGTTTTTCAAAACCCGTAAGCTAGAGAATAGACTAAATCAGACTTTTTAAAATTAGTCCAAGTTTAATATATTCAATTTTACTACTCAAAAATTATAGTTGATTTTTTTTATTCAAGGTTTCGGATAGACTCGGATGATTAAAACAAAATAATTTTATTGAAAACAATTCATTTTTTTTAAATATCGAATTTGAACTCAAAAAATTCGATTATAATATTCAAAAAGTAAATTTCGGTCTAAATATTTTTTTATATTGAAATTTAAGTTTCTATTTTCTTTTTTGCATTTCAGGGCTTTTTGCTTCTTTAACAATTTTATTTGGTCTATAATCTTCAGTGGAACTCTCGGAGCCAGGCTCAATATTTTGTATGAAGTTTTTGGATGCTTTTCGAGCAATTTTACTTTTAAGAGTTTTTCTGACAGTTTCTTTATCAGAAATGTCTTCACTTATATTATTTGATTTTGGAATAGGTTTCAGACTGATAGGTATGAAACTTTTTTTCCTCAAATTTTGGGAATATTTCTTTTTTTGTCTTAAAGTTTCCTTATTTAAAACATTTTGTCCATTATTGACTGTGTTAACTTTTTCTGTTTCTTTCAATGTCTTATTTTCGTTAGATTGAGAAATATGAGCTTTAAGAAGCTCTTTCTCATTTTCTTTCGGTGAATCAGTTGCATATGTTTGACCAAATTGACTTTTCAAAAGCTCTCTTTTATTTTCTTCCGTTGTTTCATTTTCAACTTTTTTAACCTGTTTATATTTAATGTCCATCATTTTATCAACTTGCTCAATTTTCATATTCCTTTTAGTTTTGATGGCGTCTTGCATTTTATGATATTCCATTTTAATTTTTTTCTTCATCTTGCTGTTATCGTTTTTCTCTTTTGGCAGAGGCGCATCATCAACAAAAAATGTTTCTTTATATATCATGCTAATTCTGTGGTTTATTATTATGAAAGAATTATCAAGAACACATTATATACTAAAAAATATAGATAACTTATACTATTTAATGTATTAATGAATTTGGCTGATACTAAAACTATTAAAATTTAACAATTAACTTTAAAAATATATTTGAAATGTCACTTATCTATTCAAAATATATTAAAAATAACTTGCAACATACATGAAGATGACGAGGAGCAAAATAATGAACACCAATATGAAAAGTATCATCCAGACTACGTAAGTAGGAAGATCTACGTATTCTATCGAAAGAAAAGATAATTTTAATCACAAATTGAGTATTCCAATCTTTTAAGTACAAATTTTTATGTATATATGTATATTCCTTTCTGCTTATAAAAGTCGTCTACTTAATTTTCAACTTAATTGAATTAAAATTTAACGAATCTTATGAAGAAACACTTGGTTTTGAGTAAAATAAAACTACTTGAAATATAATTAATATAAGATAATAAAATTTTTTAGCTTGAATAATACAACTCACTGCTATAAAGATAGTCTATCAATTTTTTGAATGGTCCGGGTAAAGGCACTGAAAGGGAATTTTTTGCCAAAAAAACAAAAATTAGTGAAGACTTAAAAATTCAGTTGAATTTTTTTTTCAACTTCATCTAAATACATTAATTATTTAAATAAATATTTTCAATATAGTATCAACAAAAATTTAGTATTAATATTAAGCACATCAGTTGCCTTCATATAAACTGATATTATTATTATTATTATCATTATTATTATTTTTATTATTATTATTGTTGTTATTATTATTATTATTGTTGTTGTATTATTATTATTGTTATTATTATTATTATTATTATTATTATTATTATTATTATTATTATTATTATTATTATTATTATTATTATTATTATTATTATTATTATTATTATTATTATTATTGTTATTATTATGAAATGATATCATATGAAACATAAATAGAAGAATTTTTAATGTTTCTAAACAGAAACTATAACCAGATGTGGTTGTCTCTGTTATTGACGGTGTGAAGGTTTTAACTGTAAATGTTTGAAATGGATTTTTGTACAATCTCATATATAATCTTGAATAACATTATATATATTTATATACACATATATAGCTGTCTTTCACTGCCCTAGTTCTTCTGATTACGCAAGCGCCTCTGCAGCAGGCCTGGTTTGCAAGCTGTGCGCCAAAAAATTAATTAATAAAAATAATCTTATACAGAATTATTGCTGTGAGAAAATTTTTTTTCTTTTCTCAGCTTATCGTTGTTCGAAAGGTTTTCTATAAATACACTTTTCACGTGTTTTTTAGAATGTTTGCTAAGGTTGCTATTTATCAGCTTTTACAACTCATACCAAAATTTTCCTAACAAAAAAACTTTTTATAAAATTTTTTAAAAAGTTAAAATGAAATTCATTTTGAGCAATTATAAATTCTTCATTTCTGTTTAACTTTCAAAGCAACGTGGTAATTGAAAAAACTAAAACTTATGATCTATAAATAACATCGACATGAAATGTAAGTCAACTACTAGATAATGTGAGTTTGGCTTACAAGTAATACTATCAAATATTAAAATGATTTCAAAAATAACAAACCAACTTGTCACATGCGTAGTCGTAACTTCATCTGAGAATTTAGTTCAGAATTTTTACTTTTAGATACATTTATGACATAATTGAATTATTTTGTCAAGTTTTATAGTTATCCAAATAAGCAAGGATCACAAAAACCTAGTGTTTGAAAAAACGGGAGTTTTTTATAAGTTCAACGCTAACTCAAATTATTAGTAGAGTCATCGAGAAACTATGTAAACTAATAAAGATTTACTCATAGATATCTCACTTAAGGTTCATGATTAGTTAAACTTTTTGATAAGTTCATTTTTTTGAAAAAAATAAATGCATTTGAAGTTATTCTTGTTTTAAACATTTATTTACACATAAACAAAAAACAATTGTGAGAAGCAAACACAAAGTATTCATTCACAATACTTTACATGAGACAAACATACATTATCATTTGATTACTTGATAATGAAAGTTTGTCCTATGAAAAGCTTTGTGAACCAAATATATGAATACTTTGTGCTGGTGTCCCTCATTATTTGGTTCAGGCTATTTTAAGTAGGTCATTTAATTATTTCAAGATAATTTGAGTTTGGCTTACAAGTAATACTATCAAATATTAAAATGATTTCAAAAATAACAAACCAACTTGTCACATGCGTAGTCGTAACTTCATCTGAGAATTTAGTTTAGAATTTTTACTTTTAGATACATTTATGACATAATTGAATTATTTTGTCAAGTTTTATAGTTATCCAAATAAGCAAAGATCACAAAAACCTAGTGTTTGAAAAAACGGGAGTTTTTTATAAGTCCAACGCTAACTCAAATTATTAGTAGAGTCATCGAGAAACTATGTGAACTCATAGATATCTCACTTATAGATTTACTCATAGATATCTCACTTAAGGTTCATGATTGGTTGAACTTTTTGATAAGTTCAATTTTTTGAAAACAATAAATGCATTTGAAGTTATTCTTGTTTTAAACATTTATTTACACATAAACAAAAAACAATTGTGAGAAGCAAACACAAAGTATTCATTCACAATACTTTACATGAGACAAACATACATTATCATTTGATTACTTGATAATGAAAGTTTGTCCTATGAAAAGCTTTGTGAACCAAATATATGAATACTTTGTGCTGGTGTCCCTCATTATTTGGTTCAGGCTATTTTAAGTAGGTCATTTGATTATTTCAAGCTAATGTGAGTTTGGCTTACAAGTAATACCATCAAATATTAAAATGATTTCAAAAATAACAAACCAACTTGTCATATTCGTAGTCGTAACTTCATCTGAGAATTTAGTTCAGAATTTTTACTTTTAGATACATTTATGTCATAATTGAATTATTTTGTCAAGTTTTATAGTTATCCAAATAAGCAAAGATCACAAAAACCTAGTGTTTGAAAAAACGGGAGTTTTTTATAAGTTCAACGCTAACTCAAATTATTAGTAGAGTCATCGAGAAACTATGTGAACCAATAAAGATTTACTCATAGATATCTCACTAAAGGTTCATGATTGGTTGAACTTTTTGATAAGTTCAATTTTTTGAAAACAATAAATGCATTTGAAGTTATTCTTGTTTTAAACATTTATTTACACATAAACAAAAAACAATTGTGAGAAGCAAACACAAAGTATTCACTCACAATACTTTACATGAGACAAACATACATTATCATTTGATTACTTGATAATGAAAGTTTGTCCTATGAAAAGCTTTGTGAACCAAATATATGAATACTTTGTGCTGGTGTCCCTCATTATTTGGTTCAGGCTATTTTAAGTAGGTCATTTGATTATTTCAAGATGAAATTAAAAATGAAGTATATGCTTAAAATTTAGGATTATCATCCCTGTTTTTATGAAACTTCTGACAAAAAAAGATTTTTCAAAAATTACGTTTGGATTGATTCATTAAGTGATAAAGTCGCAATAATGTAAATGTCTAACTATTTTTTGGCAAAAATAAAGTATAATAGCATAAATCAAATCGTGTTATCGACAGACTTTTGATATTGATTTTTGATTATCAAAAAATTCAGTAAATAAAAGATTTTGAAATTACACTTTTTTTTTATAAATTTCATACTAGAACATTTTTGAACAAAAGTTGTTGCTGAAGATTCTCAAAATGATTGCAGCTTACACCATTGTTTTTGTAACTTAACAAAAGTTTCTATTTTTGAAATGAAAGAATCAAATTTCTCAAACCTTATTCGTTTTTCAATATTAAAAATTTTATATTAGAAGTATTTTCATGGATTGATTATCAAACCCTTTTCTAAAGAAACGACTATTCTACAAATCTCCATTGAACTCCATTTTATTTTGAATGCTTTTGCCATGCCTGAACAGCTTGACTTTTGACATTTTCTTACTACATTTTTGTCGTCGACTAAGCTTAACACGTACCATCCTCTTCTGGAGAAAAAATTGAAATAATTCAAAGCAATACAATTTTAAGAATAGAATATCATACGATGAGGGTTTAATTTAAAAAAAACTTGGCTACGTTTTATGCGCTGCGGTCTTCACAGAAATGCTGTTAACATGTAATACTTTTTCCAAGTCGAATTCGGTGCAAGCAGATTTGCCAGAACTATAATTTATTCAAACTAGTTTTGATCTAATTTTATTTTGAATTAATGTTTTTGAAAGTTTAATCATGATATTAATATCAATACACATGTAGAAACAGCCCAAATTTCCTATATAAACAAAACTCAAATTTTTTTTGTAAATTATCTTACATTAGTGAGTGATTTTGTTCAAACGAAATATTGTAGTATATGAAAATTATATTTATACACTATAACTTTTTAGTAAGAATACATTTTATAAAGAATATAAAAACCTTATCTCAGCCATACATTCACCTATGTAATCGTGGTAATGCATAATGAAATAAGTAAACGAATTTTTTATTATTTATAAACTGACAATTTGAAAATTTTTCTTAAAAGTTTTTAATAATAACTTAACGTAATAACTGTTTTCAAAGCGGAGATTTTTGTTTAACTACTATTGAACCTATCGACCAAGCAAGAAAACTTAAAGGTTACTTGAAGATGGTATTAGCATATCAAAAAGCTTAGTTTCAGTAAACCCTAAACAATGTGTTTTCTTGCTTTTTTAAATTCAGTAAGACAAGAATATATAATAAACCTCTAGAGTTAAAGTATATATTTAATATTTAAAATCACTTTTTGAACCTTCAGAAATAATGTAGTTTTTCTTACGGTCACAACCTTTCGCGAGGAACAAATCCATTTTTTGTTCAATTTTTGCGCCAGTTTTCACTTCTGTTGATTAAAGTAGGTGGATCATCAAAAGAAATAATGTGAAACATTAAGGCTGTATGTTTATAATTTCGTAGCCTGTATTTGTCTAATAGATTTTATATTCTCCCACTCAGCCAATTAAAGGTAATCAAAAGATACACATTTTTTAAAATATGCCCCGTATTTTTATGTATAACGAAAAAATTATTTCGAAGATATAAAAATTTGTCATCAAGGAATGTCAGTATTTCACCAATATTCATGGTCAGCAGGAATAAAAAGAATTTCAAAGAATTCATCTATTTTGCATGTTTGTTTTTATTTATCATAGGAAAAAACCTATTTTTACTATAGACTATTAAAATCAAAAATAAAAACAAAGACGTTGAAAATTTTAAAAGTAAAAACTGAAAAAGCTTTAAGTAAAGGATAATTCTGATGCATTTGTTCAAGCAAGGGGTGTAATAGGCCGATACACATATTAGCTAGAAGTTTCAGGTGGAGTACATATTCCCTCTTTTAATAAAGCAATATGTTTGTTTTCAACTACTCTGTTTCTTCAACTTCATTAGAAATTCAAAAGTAAAAAAAACTTCCTATATTTGGGCGAAGACGACTGATCTGAACTGCTAGCTTTTCAGACAATATGTTCTTTCGTAAACTTAACTTTCAATATGTCTAAGTTTTTGCAAATAGTTTTATTTTGTTAAAAGTTCATGAAGGTATATTATTTATAAATTGATATACTTGAGGTTTGAAAAATAATACTCAAGTACTGAGTAGAAGAAAGTTCATTGTCGAATTCAAACTACTTGGAAGCTAAAAAATAATGAGTATGTAGCCGACAAGTTAAGAAACTTATAGTTAAGTTGAGTGCCGTAACGGATAGTTTAGTTGCATAAAGTATAACGAAGTTGAAGGTGATTGCGTTGTGATGGTGTGCGCCAAAAAGTCTTTATTTAGCTTCCAACTGCTTTTTTGGTAGAATATTTAAAAAATTTTTCTCATTCACTGCAGAACTCATTCTTCTAAATTTATTTAGAAGCAGTTAAATGTTCGCAACTTTGAGTGAAGTCTTTGATCGGCTTATAAAGCGGACAAATTTCTTTGTTCAATGGGTACAACCTTTAACTAATAACTAATTATTATATAAAAACAAAAGAAAACATTTTTCTCAATATTTCTTAATTAGCCTATTTTGAAAAGTCTGTGAACATAGTTACAGATAAATAAAAGCTCACAAAGGTGCGATAAAAAAGGTTTTTAACAAAATAATTAGTTATTGAATGTTTTACCTGAATTTTTTTGTAATAAGCTAATTTGGTTGTTTATAACTACTTAGATTTTTGATAAGTTTTATAAAAAGTACAGAATATGTCTTTTAATGTATATAAAATCATTTCATTAAAAATAAGTTTTGCTGGATACATAATAAAACCCAGCAGCTTGAAATGGGATGATGCCTTTAATATATATTTACATATATTCCTATAACTGCTCTTTGGTGTAACTCCTTTTATAGAAGACCAGGCTATTCCTACGATCACGATAAACATCATGCACGTTTTTTATATATTTTATCGAACTTTGGTGTATTTCTCATGTATTTTTATCGCTCTCATTAAATATATAGCTTTTTAAAAGTGTTTCATAACGATTGTTTGCAAAAAATAAATTTTGTTATAGCTAATTTTATTTTCACTGTTTGAAACCTCAGCCATTAAATTAAGCCTTTTTCGAAGTGTTTTTTCCTTTTTTTTCAACTATTTTGAAAGAATCACTTTTGAGTTACCAATTCTATAAACAACCCAAAATGCAAAAAAATATTTTTTAAAAATACAGATTATAGTTTTTTAATTTAATTTTTTTTTTTTTTGAAAAACTATAATGAAAGGCTACAGTTCAACAAAATGTGTTGTTCGGTTTCAATTTTTATAATGATTTAAAATTAATTTTGATACAAAAAAACTTACGAAAAAATGAAAGTTATTTTAAAAATATTGATTCAAAAAAATTAAGCGTTAACGTTCGAACAAAAACGTTAGCATGAGGCAAACGATATGATCTCATATTCTTATGTTACTTCTTGAAGTTAACTTGGCTTGTTGTGATTATTTGATTTTGAGTTTCGTAGTGATTTTATTGGAAATGTCGGAAAGAAAGAAAACTTTTCTTCCATCAATTTCCATGAAGGAAAAGAAGAGAATGCAGTGAAATTTTCGCAAAACCCACCAGAAACGAAAATAATTAGGGCCAACCCCTATCCTACCAGAAAGCCCTCAACACTCCCGCCAATAGACAGACGCTTTTCTCTGTACCCTGCCACTACCCCGTCTTCCTCTTTCTCCAAAATACCACCCACTAACAAATTCATACCCATCAACAAAATAACATCTACCAAAAAAACAACTAATGACGAAAAAACAAACCCAACATCGTCTAGTTCTTCAACGAAGAGTCGATTGAAGAAACGCACGCTCACATACCGGGATCTTCCCGTGAAAAGGATGACCATGAAGGATAGGTTGGGAGACTACTTCGAATATAGAAACGAGTTCTGGTTTCAATACAACAAGGATCAAGATGAGTTAGATCAGATAGAAGACCAAACGAGCGAGTTTGTCATATCAAAACGAAAAGAACTGAACCAGAGGCACGAAGAATACTTGGACACAATGTATGCATTCCGAAGAAAAGCGATGAGAGAAACAAACACCTTCAATCGAAAGCTGAACATTATCTATGACCGCAAAAAACGACCAAAGTGGCAAAATTAAAATCTTTTTTACAACACCTTGCAGCTCAGATTTAAGAACCACACTCAGTTCTTTCGCCATGTCTCCCTTGGAAAGAAATCGTTTGTATTGGTACGTAGCTTTCAACTCTAACCATTGAGCCTCTAGATAGCTCAGGCAGATGTTGGTAGTTATAGTTCAGACCAGGAGGGCCTGGTAACTCCGCCATTGCCGGTCTCAAGCCCGGATGAGAAAGGAGGAGGGCCTGGTAACAGTTATAACATTTTGCGTTTTAATTTTAATCGTGAATTTCGTATTAAATAAAATTTAGAAACGTCTTGAAATTTACTTCGAATTGTGAAAAGAAATAAAAATTAGCAACGTCTTAAATCTCATTTCGAATTGCAATAGAATCGATTTTTTCAATGTTGAAAGCTAATTTTTAGGGCATTCAGAACATTAAAAGCCATACAGTTGTTCTAGCTTTCAGCTTATACTGTGTTCTTTTATTTATATCTTCTATTGAAACTTGAAGTTAACGCCATAATACTTATACATCGTTTTTTTTATTAAGTATGCATACAAAAATTTTCAATTTCATTATAATGAAAACATGTAAAAAATAACGAAAAAAATGACAAAAAGCGGTAAAAATTAGAATTGGTAAAAAATAAGAATTGGAAAAGTATACAAAAATCAGTTTGTAAACAAACGGTGGTAAATTCTAAATTGCTTAAACTATAAAATAAACTAGAATATATGAACATGTAAATTCTTTGGTAACAATTTGAAGACACCAATGAGAGCAGACAAACATAGAACGTATTTCCTAAAACCTGTTTCCTTCCTTGTCTTATTGCTCAAAGATTAATAAATTGGAATCTTTGGTATAGTTAAACAAATTTGTAAGAAAGAATATATTGCAAACTCTAATCTTTCATTTCTACTATAATTATTTAATTTTTATATTTTTCCACTTTAAACTATTTTTTTATCCTTATTCATTATTTCTAATAAAAAATTATTTATAATTAAATACAGTTAAATACTGAACCAACAAGAACTTTACACATCGCATACAAAACTAAATGAAATATCGTTTGAACTGGTTTTAATTTAAATAATAAAAACAATAATAAAATAATTAAATCAATAATTTCATCAAAAATAAAAACATTTATTTAATCAACAATAATAACTCCTTGAAACGGTATTTTCTATGTAACAAATGTTAAATATAAGATGAAGTTGAATTTTCATAGCACTAAGATTTAATATACTCATGAGTGGTGACTTGTAATGAATGTTTAATCAATTAAGAATAATAGCACTGCATTGGGAAAAATTATGAATGGGAATACAAATTATTGAGAATATATTTTTTGAAATGTCTATTTACAGATATATAAAAGAAATTACAACCGAAAGTTTCATGAACAGAAAAGATTCCAAAAAGGCGTGGACATTTAAACCATTTCAATACAAAACAATAGTCAATTTTATATTCTTCTTATCTGTTGAATCAAACACACAGAATTCCAACAAAACTTGGTTTGTACGAATATTTATATTCAGATCGAAATATAATATTTGTGTCGTTTAACCAAGAACTTTTTCTTATGAAGTAAAATAACCTAAATACTGAATTAGATTATAACTTTCTTCGTTTGAGACAGTTTTTTTTTTATTATCAAGTTCACAATACTACCTGACAATATATTTTCAACTTAAATTACTATATTCATTGAAAAAACTTACTTTTAAGCCAGCATTCAATGACAAAATAAAAAAATAAAAAAGGAATTTCTCAATTCAGCATAGAAAACCTAAAAAACACATTTCCAAGCTTTAAACAACATTGACAATCTCCATATAACTCAAAACACAGACACATATCACAAATTTCATAATCGACACATCACTATGGAACAATGCAGTAAAGGCAGAAACACGAGAAAAAGATGGTTATAAACGTCAAAATGGGAAAAAGTGGTAGTGGTGAACCGTTGCATACTGTCTGTTTTTGCTGCCGGGGTGAAAAGGGTGTAAACGCTATTATCAAGTTTAATTTGAGTTGAGTATAAGTTGAATTTAATATTAAAGATTCAAACTGAAAGTTTAAGTTTAGTCAAGTATAGGCTGATAACTTAATAACCTTGGTATTTTCTTATTTTTTCATATTTTTTCCTTATTGTTTGTGTTTTATAATGACCTTACAAAACACACTGTAGTTAATTTATAGAAGCACCGATTAGGTGTACTTTATTAATGTTGAATAAAAAAATCAGTACTACTAATGATGACAATTGAATAATAAAAAAAAGAAATTATAAATCAACACTAACAATATTGGAGAAGTCGAAACACTCTTGCTTCTCAGTGTTACGAGCTGATCTCTTGTTCACCAGTTGGTTAAACAGCTCCAATCGGTTACGTGGGTGGTAGTTAAAGAAGATATGACTAGTATTGATTGGAAATTAATAGTTTATATGATCGAATAAGTGGGAAAGATGACGATGAACGACATACTAAATGAAAGATATGTCATGAAAAATAATCTAATATATATTTCATAAACTAAAAAGCTAATAAGTATAGTAAAATATAAAAAAATAGCAAAAAATTTCAATAACTAAATATCACGAAATATATAGATAGAAAAGTCCACTGCGAAGTCTTCGCGAATTGGAATTGCAGTTGAACGAACTGTATAATCCTCACACGGCACTTTCATAGATGAAGATGCACCATAAATAACAGATGAAACTGCACTATGAATAATTACAGATGAATTCTTATCATAGAAAACATATAAACATCAACGTTAAATATTTCTACAAATGAGCTTACATCATGAAAAACAGATGAGTCTGAACCAAAAATTTCACATAATCTACCTCTAATAATAGAAAATAAATTTTATAATAAAAAAAAATCTACTATTAATATTGGCTTTGTTAATAATAAACAGCAAAGGATATCAATTTCAATAGGTTCAGTGAAGGAAGTCTTAGGACCCTTGCATGAACACAAACTACTGACATGCATGTAAATGAGGTTCGTACCTGGTACCTGGCTTGCTTTGAAGGTCCTTTGATGGTGGTGTGTGGTGGTGAATGGGGTGATGGTATAGAGAAGATGGTGGTGGTATAGTGGTATTGGAGGGTGTGGTGTTGGTAGGTGTGGGATTTCGGACGGTGCTAAAAAGGTGTTAGTATGTGTGTTTTTTTGCACTATGAAAAACCTTATTGAACATTTCAAAACTAGAAAACACTAACTCCATGCATCGGTAATGCTGACTTCTGGAACATACATCTATAGTTCCCTGCATGGGTAGTTTGGTCATGTCGGCCTTGTAATAGAACTTCTCTTGCACACAATTCTTTGTTCCTCTGCTTACCTGGGTGGTATGATGATGATAGTGGTGCTTAAAGTGGGGATATGAGTGGTGGGGATGCTGGTGATAAAGACAGTGGAAATGATTATAGTGGTATTGCTTACTTGAAAAAAACAAGAATAGTGAAAAAATATTTTGAAACCTGGAAAACAGTCAATGAAATGGAAATGATATATAAGTAAACTATCAAATAAAAGTATGACTTTTCAATGACTGCTTCTGATAGTCTTAAGTATAAAGGCATGAAACGGAGTTTTTTGATCCGTAGAGACTAATGATTGTGCCTATTGCATATATCTAAAACTATGATGAACAACGATAATAGTTAACGACAAGAAAAATCCCAATAAAAGTTATGAAGTGGCTAAAAAAAATGAATGAATAGAAACGCCGAGAAACTCCGAAGAAGTTTCGAACGAGGCGAGTGACTTGAAACTTTTATATGGTGTTTGTGTTTGCATTCAATAAGTTGTTTGTGTCATCACTCAAACTACTCCTTTTAAAAAAGTTATTGGCATTTTGCCAGATGCATCTACTTTGCTCCTTCGATATATTTCTTTGTTGAAATAATTGTTGATAGTTGTTTAATACTATATATTCAAACCAGTAAACAAATTTCGGCTCAAAATTGATGCAAACATTATATTTTTAATACAAATACCCACTCACCCATTTCTCTTTTGTTTCCCGCGCATTTTCAATGCACTTTTTGAAAGACTCCGCGTCTGCTCTTATTTTTTCATCTTTAATACATGTGTACAAAAGCTTTTTTTCTGATTTACTGCTCAAATCAAAACCTGGTTGGTGTGTAGTTTATTAATACAAAAAACTAAAATAGAATGAAAATAATTATAGCAAAACACTATAAAACTTAATTTTTAAAAACTTGAAAACAATGCATTAAAATATTCTGAAAAAAACTTTAAGAAAAAACTAAAGTGAAGGAACAAAAAAATGAAATTCTGTGAAAAAAATGAATGGAATAAACGAAAAAGACAATGTACTAGACAAAAAACGAAGGTTTGTTTAACGGCAAAGCTTATGGAAAAACTATAAAAGAGCTAACATTATCAAATGCTCAAAAATATATGAATACGAAGGTATGAAGAAAAAAAAAAATAATATGAAAAATTAAAGATTAAAAACAGCAAGTGACCAAGTTCCTGTAGGGTTTTTGTCATCTCTTCACCCCCGTCTGCTGAATCCACTGTAAGCATCATCATCATCACCATCATCATCATCATCATCATCATTTATTAAATTTCATTATTTTTGATCCTTTGTTTTGAAAGTTCAGATTTTTATTCTTCATTATTTAATATTATAATCATCAATTTATTAGTTTTTTCGATTTCAGCTCAGCTTTTTAAAATTTTCTCCTTATTTTTTTTGTTGTTCATGGTTTTGCATTCAAAACTCAAAGTTATATAATAAATTTTTATCAACCCAAATAAATATTTAAATACATTTTTAAGTAGCCATATGATAAGTGCAGTTTTTGAAGTTATTGTATAGTAATCAAATTTGTTTTTCAACTTGAAATTTGTTACTCAGCTCCAATTTATGTTCACTAAACAATAATTTTATTTTGTATCAAGTCCCATAAATGCTTAATTAAACTGCATTGTTCTTCACACATTTTTGTTTTGTATTTTTATAATTTTTGAAAGATCCATTCTCACATCGAATGATATTTTTTGTTTTTTTGCATATTATGAATAAAGTCTTGAGCAAAGATTATATAGTTGAAAAAGATAAAAAATAGATTTTTGAAATATCATCTGCCATGCTACGCCACGAAGCACCTCTCTGTATTGATTGCTGTCAAAAAAAAAGGCTTTAGCAAGTTGAGTCTTAAACCAGAAGTTTTAAAAACATATTTTTCGTCTTTCAAAAATATCCAAACTTTTAAGTAATTTTCATAAAAGTTTTGAAACCTTGTTAGTGTAAATTTGAAGTTTTGTAAGCCTTTCAAGAAAGTTTTTCAAAAATGAGTGCAGATTGGAAGTTTGTCAAAATCATGAAAAACAAACAAAAAAACAATTATAATAAATGATCATTCTCTAGCTGTAAGCAATAATGGAAATATCTGAATGGATGATGGATCTGTCTAGAGGGAAGAAGATGGTATACTAGACAGATTGTTTATAAAAATCTGGCAAGGCTAAAAGTCAACTGGAATGAAAGCAATGAGAATATTGAATTGGTTCAAGTCGCTAAGGTGAACATAAACCGATTTTGTGACTGGATTTTTTGAGTTTTTCTTGAAAAAAAGTATTTGATGAAGAAAAGTGAAACGGCGTGAAATATTGAATGAAAATAATATGTGAAAGCTTACCTATTAAATAATTGAAAACAGCAAAAGAATTTTAAACGAACTGATTATATAAAAACGTTAGTTGAAGCCACTACTACTACTACTACTACTACTACTACTACTACTACTACTATTACTACTACTACTACCACTACCACTACTACCACTACTACCACTACTACCACTACTACTACTACTACCACTACTACTACCACTACTACTACCACTACTACTACTACTACCACTACTACTACCACTACTACTACCACTAATACTACCACTACTACTACCACTACCACTACTACTACCACTACTAACACTACTACTACCACTACTACTACCACTACTACTACCACTACTACTACCACTACTACTACCACTACTACTACCACTACTACTACCACTACTACTACCACTACTACTACCACTACTACCACTACTACTACCACTACTAATACCCCTACTACTACCACTACTACTACTACTACCACTACTACTACCACTACTACTACCACTACTACTACCACTACTACTACTACTACTACCACTACTACTACCACTACTACTAATACTACTACCACTACTACTACTACTACTACTATATATAAGATCAACAGATGAATCTAATCAAAGAATTTTAAGATAGGCATGTATAATTTTGACCCAAACGCATGTCAACAAAAAAAGTAAACACTCTTATTGAAGCAGCGACATGTAATGTAAAAAAAACGACGCTGGTAGATGCTAGGCCACATTTTGCGTTACGACGGCCAATTTTTGGCATAAGAAGCAACTACTGATCTAACAATACCAAAAACACAAAGTAGACCAAATACCAGCCTACTCACCACCATAAAAAAAATTAAAAAGCCACACACTATTCATGGATGAAGCAATCAGAACCGCAAGACAAAAAATAGTGGAAGTTGGAGGGAAGCTAAAAACTCAAATTATTGAGTCATACCATCTTTTTAGTGTTTTTCTACCCCCTCAAATAAATTTTGATAAATATTTTCATTCATTAATAAGAATTACCAGAATATTCAGCGTAGTCTTGGCTGTGAGCGTATGGCAGGGTACAGAAGTCGAAAAATAAGCTGAAGGGGTGTTGATGATGGTTATGAACGATTTTTATTTTATTGAGGATATTAATATTGGTTCTATAATGAACAAATGATTGGGAAAAAATATGTTATATTGTTCTGTATAATCATATTAACACCATACTTCATTGAATGTTATAAGTTCCCATCTAGTCTTATGTATTTGACCAGCATTAACAATTTTATAATACAACCATTAAATCATTTTGAACTATATTGAAAACTGAGTTTAAGACTTTAAATATTTAACAAATATATTAATAAAAAAAACTTCAACATGGAAACAGTAAAGTTATGACTGATAAAACATTGAAAATTTACATAGCAGGCATACTCACGATGCTATGTATTGGACAATCCTCAAGACGGGTTGAAGGATATTTGACAAAGGCTGGAAAAAGTGTTGTTTTTTGTATTATTCAAAGGTTTATTATTAGAGAAATACTTGTGTTATTTTTATAACGCTAAATTGAATTAGAAAATATTTTTCATAAAAATTATCATAATTTTGTTTATACAGCACGTTCTTTATAAAAACAGCGACTCTAGTGAAAAGAACTTTTGTGAACTGGTTTATAAATTTTTTTTCCATCTATAGTTTATTACTGGACATAAAAAATTTTTTTGCATTTTTTCAATAAATTAATTAAACTTACGCTAAAGATATCATCGTCAAATAACTTATGGTTAATAAACAAAGGATGGCAACATTAACCGTGGTATATAATCATGTAAATTAATTTCTTACTGAAGATTATCCTATATTTCAAGTTTGAGTTCTTCTGGGATTAGTTTATAAAATATGTCCGGTTTAAATTACTTTTATAAGACCCAAAGTCAGTTGATAATTAAATTTTCAATTAATTTTTTGTACTTAATAACATATGTCAAATTTTCTTGATTAAATATTTAGAGTATATATGTTCGGTTCAAAATTCAAAGCATAAACTTGGGAATATTGAAAATATCCAAGTAGTTGTAAATTTCTCACAATCAAAACTTAGAGTTTTGATAAAAAAGATTTGCGAAGCTAATATTTTTGTTTATTGAGTTATTTATAACAAACTCATTGAAAACTTTTTAATCCTAATAATGAGTAGGATTTAAGTAGACAAGACGAATATAATTTCGTTAATGAAGCAATGGAGATTTTTCCCAACTATAAAAAGATAATTCCACAAAACAACAATCATTCATTAATAACTATAAAAAAGTTCATAAGAAAAAAAATTATTTACACCCTTAAATAGAATCTATTAGCTCACTCATTAGCTCAGCTAGTAAGATGACCATTGTTAAAACTTTGAGTTTCAGTTACGCCGTAGGTACCTTTCTATTACATTATTATATAATAGTAGAAATACAGCATTTAAATAGAAAAGCTAGACGATAATGATGGTACGACAGTTGAACGTAACAAACACTCATACAAGTTCACAAATTTTGTTGTGGTTGCTCAGTTGGTAGGTATATCATACATACAAAACAATAACAATACAAACGTTATTATAAAGGCATAACCTTCAAAAGTTTTCAGACCACCTTATTTTTAAGAAAATTGAAAAATACAAAATAACTATTAAAGACAAACCTTTGAAAGTTGGAAGGCAGCAGACGCATAGACCTCTTCATATATGGTACACACACCATGGAAGTCTATGATAGCTAATCTGTTGGTGGTAGGATTGTGCTCACAGGTTTATAATAAAAAAGCCTTTGTATCAGATGGGTATCATACTCAATTTACAAAAACACTAACAGTATTTATTTCGAACGAAGATTTTCGGAGACATGTAGGTAGGTTATAAGAAACTTTCAAGTTTTACAGAAATGACTTTAATTGATTATATGTATTAATCTATTTATATCGATTTTTATTTATTTTTAGTTTATTTTAAAATTTAATTTATTTATTTAGTTTATTAATTTTTTTAATAATTGTTAATTTATTGGTTTTGTTTTTCAGTATCCTTTCAGTTTGAGTTTGAAAAGACCCTTTATATAATACTCACCTTCGGAAAAGGCCGAAGAAAGTGTTTGGAGTACTTGCTGTATCATCATCAAAATTATTATTATTATTATTATTAAAATAAATACTATCACTCTTAGTATTTACATTATTAATATTATTTTTATTATTTTTTGTTCCGCCACTATTATTTATGAAGTCTTCTAAACTATGTTTGTTCTTATTTTTTTTATTATTGTTATTATTATCATGAGTTTTTTTTATATTGTCTACATCTTCAATTTCAGCATTATCATCAACATAAACTCTATCATTATCATCACCAATATTTCTTACTTTATTTCTTTCATTATTATTACTGTTATTACTATCGTTATTATTATCGTTTACATCATTATTATAATTTTTATTATTATTTTTATTATTATCCATATTATTATTTTTATTATAATTATTTAAATCTTCATTTTCATCATCATTTTCTTCTTCTTTTTCAACATTATCATAATCCTCATCCAACAGTCCTCTCATTACTTCTCCCATTCCCTTGACGTCACCGAAGAAAACTCCTATCTGTGTTCGTGTGTGTATGTGTAGGTGCTTGTATTTGTAAAGGTGCTTGTTTGTTTGTGTCCTTGTGTATGTATGTTTGTGTGTTTGAGTTTATTCATAGTTTTGTTAGTTTTTTTTTGTGTTACCATTTTTGAAACTCCATAAGACTCACTAAAAAAAATTAGATCAAAACCATTATAAAAAAACATTTCAACTTGGAGTTCTATAAGAACTTGAACCAAATCATATAAAACCTGGCACCCAACACGACCACCCACATCACTCCTTTCAAATGAGAAGATCACATATCCCTGGTTGTCTATCAGGAAACATCGAGCCTGAAATCATAAAAATAATCAACTATAGTAACTAACACAATTAAAACAAGTGAAGTACCATTAATATTTGTTATTAATAATGTTTATGCAAGCTAGCAGATGGAAGGTTGAAAAACTTTAAACTATTTCTTCAAGTAAGTTAACCATTAGACTTACTCCTTAAAAAAATGCTTAGTCAAGCACATTTTGTTTCAAAATTCTTTTATAAAAACAAAGTTTTTCAAAAAACTATTTTCATCTTCAGATCATAAACTAACTGTTTATGAATAATAAATACATGAATACTTTTAAAAAATGTCTAATTTACAACACTGTGCTGAATAATTAGATTATTATTAATAAATAAAATTGTTTATGCGGCAGTATCAAAAACAAAATAGATTCAAAAGCAAGGCTTTCCAAGCTTTATTGGAGATCAAAGCTTCCGCAGTGATTAATGTCATGCTTACAAATGTTTATAAAATATTGATTTATAAACAATCGGAAAACTTTGGTTTTAATAGTAATCATAACATGATTATTTAAAAAGTAGCAATTTTAAATGAACATAATAATAACTAACATAAAATAACTAACTGAAATTTTTTCAGTTTAATCGAAGCCAAAAATTTTACAACAGCTAAAAACTTTGTCTCCAACAAAAACAGAATCAACTGAAAAAATCTGATCTTCAATAAACCAATCCTCTTCAACAATCAAAGCCTCATATGTTTTCTTGGTGTTATATGAATATTTATTATAATAACCCATGCTACCAACATCGTTAAGGCAGTCATCCAGGCAAGGTATGGTCTTGTTATCACACACAAAAAGGTTCTCCATCACTTCTTCAAACAGCAGCTCCATGAATTCAATTCTAAGTCCCAATCCCACCACCCCCACCACCGTTTCTTTGTTTTTTTTGTTAATTGTCCCTATTAATAACGGTGTGCTGACTAGGAGGATTAGGTCATCTTCTTCTTCTTCTTCTTCTTCTTCTTCTTTTTCTTCTTCTTCTTCTTTTTCTTCTTCTTCTTCTTCTTCTTCTTCTTCTTCTTCTTCTTCTTCTTCTTCTTCTTCTTCTTCATCTTCATCGTTTGTGTCTTCATTGTTGTTTTTTGCTGTGTTTACTGTAAGAGTTGTGTTTAATTGTTTTACATATGGTGTGGATATAGGCGATGATACAATTTTATGAAAAGAAATTTTATAGTCAAAACAATATTATTTAAAAAATGGAGTTTTGAAATTTATTTTGTAAGCTATTTTTAAAAAATTGCATTTCCAGTTGATTATTTTTCTAATAACAAAGTAATACTTTTTCATTTTGATAAACTAAAAAATCTTCTTTCAAATACTGCCGTTCTCTCGAAAATTTCTTTATGTTTATAATAATATAAACAAAAACAGCCGTTTCTAATTTAAAAGAAGAAAAAATACTTACTAATCCAAAAATAATCTCAAAACCCTCTATTAAATAAAAAAAAATAGAAATTTCATCAACTTTTATCTTTATTACTTTACATTCATCATATTTACTGACTGATATCAGAGGGCAAGTTGAAGGTAAAGATGGTTTCTCTGTTCTCTGAAGCCATTCTGTAGTACAACTGCTCAGTGGTGGACGGGTTTTGCTGTAAGGTGCTGCTGTAAGGGTTGATGGAAATAATATGTAGATAAAAATGATATTGGAGCTTTTTAACAAGTTTTTCACTTAGAGAAGATTTGCATGTTATGTTGAATTAAACGAAAATGTCTTAAAGCTTTTCTCAAGTCAAACTCCTATTACCGAGTCTTATATAGAAGTTTCAAACACATTTCGAAAAATAATTTTTTCAAACATTATTTTTTTGTATAATCTATCAACTCGAAATTAATACATAAAACCCTATTTATGGAACTCAAAATGATACATTACATTGTATGTATTTCTGATTGAAAATCCCATGAAACCACGTTGAAAACGTGCTTCAATCAATCAAACTTTGAGGACAAATTGTAGCGATTTTTCACAGTGAAATACCCCAAAACACTTTTTCTAGAAACTATTTCAATTATTCAAACACACAGGAGTGGTATTTGAACCATATATGGAAGGTTTTTGTTTAAAGTTTTTTATTAGCAATTTTCTGAAATTGTTTCTTATCAAGATAAATATAAAAATAACTCATGAATTTCAGGCGTCAAATGCTTTTTTAAGCTTTTTATTTTGTATTGGCTTAAACAGTTATTTTTTTGAAACTATTTCTTTAGCAGGCTAGTTTAATGGGCGAAAGAAGATTTGTTTTATTCCTTTTATAAACTTTTGATATATTTTAATTCTAGTAACACAAAGGCTCAACGAAAAAGCACGAAACTTTTGGTAGAATTATCTGGCATTATTTTAGTAAGTAAACACAAAATCCTCATATGTAATCACCCATCTAAATATCCTATAGATATTCACATTCATCCAAAGTCGAAGTCCATACACAACAAAGCTTAGTCAACCCCTATTATCCTTGAACAATAGAACTCCTCACATCACATCTGAACAACTATAGTTTATTTGGTTTGAGATAGTAAACTCAGTAGCAATGTTAATAAATTGAAATTTCTCATTCAGAAAAACAGTATATACCTGATGAAATGAGATGAAAGCAAAATATAGTGAAAGTAATGAATCGAGTGTAGAATGAGTTAATTGATGTATGGAATTTTTGAAATAAAATGATTAATTTGAAAAAATGTAATATGAATTATATAATATATTGGAGCACTTGAAATGAACTTCAAAACAAAAAGATTTTTTTTTAGAAAAAGTTTTTAAAAAACTTTCAAGAAAAACATTGAATAGAAAAGCTAATATAAAAAACCCATCATCTTCAACGTCTTTGATACAGCCATGATTTAAAAAACAATACAAACAAAAAAAAACTCAAAACAAATAAACCATTTTTTATATTTTCTACTGTATTAATTGAAATGTCTCACAGTAGCTTGGAAACGTTGGAAGATAGCGAGTGGAATCTGGTCAAACCTCCATTTGTCGCCATGAAGATGAAGTCGGCATATGAACTAGAAGTGGTTTGAGTCGGTGGGTGCAAGCTTAAAAGGTGTATTGTGTAGATGTGCTTGGTTTGGGTGAAGGAGTCGCGGTTGGATGAGTTAAAATGGAGTAGGTATGTTGGGGTTGGCCAATGGAGTTAAGGTTGGGTGAATTTTTATTTTTTATTTTAAATTAAAAAGAAAAAAAAGTAGAAAAACTAATACAAAAACGAATGAAGGAACTTATTAAAATTGAAGAGTTCCTTCTTCCACAACTCTCCCACACTTCTGGTGCTTTGAGCGTCATACAAGAGGTTTTTTAAGAGAGAAAAGTTACCTGACAATGAGGATGGTGGTTGTGATAGTAGAGGTGGTTGTGATAACAGTGATAGTATAGGTGCCAATAGTGGAAGTGTTCAAAAACTCATGAAAAATATTTATAAACTCTTGAAAAATGTATTTGAAATTTGAATAAGTAAACATCTGCAATTTTACATGCAAATTTTTGAAAATTCTTTTGAAAAAATGCTAAATTTTATAATGATATAATAAGAAATTAACGGTGAAAAACTTGAAGCGTTTTCACCTTGCTGTATTTGCTATTAAATAATTCACCAAAACTCGCGAATTTCCGTCAGCGAAGTTTCCATTAAGCTAAGTATACCAAGTTTGACAGAAGTATTCACTTTAGTTTGGTTGGAAAATAATAACTTGAGTCAGTCAATTAAATATTATATGTTGCGTCAAATTTTAAATGTCTCTGGCTACATAGTCGATTTTTGATGGTATAAATTGTGGTTGAAAAACACGTTTTACAAATAAGCTTCAGTAAATATATTTAAATAATATAAATAAAGATAAAAGATAAAACAACGATGAACAAAACTGTAAAAAAACTTGAAATATGCCTTCAGTGTAAAAGCTCATAGCGCTAACGAAGACATGTTTCAGATTATTTGTTTCTGTTACTAATTTTTAGAGTCGATTTCTCAACATAATTGCACAAACTTCTATTTGAACATGCTTCGAGTCAAAAAATTTTTTGTTAAAATAATCCAGGCTTTTTTATAATATTATAAGAACTATAGCAACTATTTTTTATACTGTTTGCTGTATATTTTCGAAAATTTTTTTCACTTCAAGCCCACTATTTTTGAATATTTTCTTTATTTACAATAGAATGGAATTTAAAAAAAAAAAAATAAAAAATTGACTATAACAACCATCCCGGTATCATTAAAAACTTCTTGCTCATAAACTTCAAACATTGTCTTATACCTAGCACAAAACCCAAAAGCAAACTACAATCATTCTAATAACATTAAACAGCATTATTAAAAACTTCACATTGTTTTTTAATGAGTTTTTTGTTGCGGTGATTCTGTTGCAACCATTTCAACAGTTGAATGTGGTGAGGCGTGTCATCTGGCTTGATGTCGCAATACTTCCTGTGATATTTGATGAGTTCTTATTGAATATTGTTTTTTAATACAAGAAATTTCATAATGAAAAATAAAACAAAAATAAATAAGTTAATTATTCATATAAGATTTGTGCGTTTAAATTTAGTGAACCTTTAGAAAACGTTAATGGGTTAGTTAACATTAGTATCTTTGGTAAAATTTGAAAAATTTGAATCATTTAAAATGAAACCTTCAATATAAACCTCATTTAAAAATTTTTTAGATAAGAACAAAAATTGTATCTCTACAAGAAATTAATTGCATTTTAATAAAAACAAAATAAAACTAAATTATCTCAAACACTCTCACCACTTAGCCATCACGTAATCGCTTGCTTGGAAGTCGAGAATGTCTGTAAAAGAAGGATGAATGATGAATTATTGAAGTGTGCTATGAGGTGTTATGTGAGTGGCTACGGTGATTAAACTGGCTTGAGCATTTGTCAGCTTTTATATATAGAAATTTTATAAATAGTTATGAGGGATATCAAAATGCTTTGTTGATGAGAGGTTTAAAGATTATATTTTTCGTTTTTTTCGTATGATATTGCTAAATAAAATTAATAGAAATATTTTGAATGTGTGTTTTGTATCGGTTATCTTTATGGAATAGTTCATTCAAGTCTTATAATTTTTTTAATTATTATTTTTTATTTTTTTTATTATTGTTTTCATTCCATTCATTTTTTTTTATTGTATAATTATTATGTGGCATAAAAACTCCTGAAATTAACGCCATTTTAAACTTATTCGTAGTTGTATTGTATTGTATTTCCAAATTTTTATGGGGTGAAGTTGATTGTAAATAATATACCACTTCATTATTGATATTCTGATACCACTTAATGATTAGAGAGCAGCGATTGAATATTTGATGAAAGTCCATCATTATAAATGATTAAGTGTACATAGCTGTATGATATTATTCATTGTAAACATCTTACAATATAGGTATAATTTGGTTTCGGGAGTGACAATAGATCTCTCATAAATTGAAGATTTTTTCATAAAAAAAATTATTTTTCAAAAATCACCTTTGTTCCATTTTTAAAACTCATTATTTTGAATTTATTTTATTTTTAGTGAAATTTAAATTTACGGTATTCAAAGACTCTATCTACCTTGCAGTTACCGGTTTTAATTCCCGCTAATAGACGTTTCCTACTTTGGTGTTAAATGAATAACATTTAGCCAATTTAGTGATTTTCTTTACTATTATTTTTATCGCTTCTATAACAGTCAGTTTTTTTTTTAATTTTTTATTTTCTTTATTTAAATAAATGTGAGCAAATAAAACTCCGTAATGACTCACCAAATTTTGACAGAACATCGTCATCAATATCTATCTCATGTTGCGCATAATCTACTGGCATCGCCAAGCCTAGGCTAGTGAATGGAAGTGTGAAATCAAGTTATTTCTGATAAAAAAAAAATTATTAAATCAATTTTTTTATTAGCTGAATCTATACGATGAATGAAAAAGAATGAAATTTCACAATCTTATGTTCAAATTGAAAAGCTTTTCACATGTCAATATTACAGCATAAATTACTTGAAAATTTTTAATTGTTTTACAAAAAAATTTTAAATCAAATAAAATATTCAAAAATCTATCTTGTTTCATTTATATAATGGTACTTCCAACTCTGAACTTTAATGCAGTTTATAATCCTTAAAGCCTTGTGTTTTAATTAAAGCCTGTTGAAGAGCATAATCCATGATATGATTCAAAACTATTATTGCACTCAAGTTCCAATAAAATTGTTATAAAACTTCAAAAATATTACAATCACTAACACAAAGGGAGTGTTTTCAATGTTGGCAAAGTGGTATGCGTTATCACACACAATTGCTCTCTGCACATGTGTTGTGTCTTGATAATATTTCAATGAGGACAAGACGAAAAAAAAGAATTTTAGCACTAATGTAGTTTATTGAGAATTGAAGCTTTTTTTTACAAATATTTCACAAAATTTATTTCAGTTTGAAAGAGATTTGTTTAAAAAAGTAACTTTGGCTATATCGACGTTTCATTACTATGGGAATATTCTAAATAGTACGTAGTGAAAAAATTACAATTGTAAATCAATAAAAAATATGAAAAACTAATCATAATTATTAACTGAAAGCCATGCTACAATCCAATGGAACAACAACCTTATCACTGAGAATATTCAGAGATGGTAACTTTATGATCTTCTTCTCTTCTCTTATATCACTCCCAAGCTGATGAGAGTTTGTTTGGTATTAAGATGTATAATTGGCCTTGAAGCATGCATAGTATTTTATATGAGTTTTTAGAATGTATTGGAATATACGTAGAATACCATGAATACCAAAAGATTCATATTATTTGGAACCAGTATATAGTACTTAGTTTAAATCGATAAAAGCATATTATTTGATATAATACAATGAAAATCACTAGGCACATGGCTAAATAACGTTGAATGTTACAATAGCTGAAGTACAATAGACTGAACCTGAAATTAAGGACAACAAGCACAAAGTATTTATTAAATGACACGAAGCTTTTCGTAAGGCTAGCTTACATTATCAACTTCGTGTTTGTTGTCCTTACTGTTACAATAGCTATCTTCATCTTAATTTTTTAAACACATGGCACGAAATGGAACCAACAGATTAAGGTTTTAATGAATTATAGTGAAAAATGTCACTTTTATCGAAAAATTTTTAGAATTTTCTAATAGTTTTATTTTGCCATAAATTATCATCTGAAATGAATGTAAATATTGATAAGACGAAGTTTAATTAGCTTAATGCGAAAAAACCAACAATGAAAAACTCTATAACATCATGTTATTTTTAAGACAACCTACAAGAATGACGTCGATCCAGACAGCCACAAGTCGGGCCACAAAAGTTCCATAATATAAAAAAATTTTATGGGTATAAGACAAACCATAGTAAAAAGTTGCACCTCGGCTTATGAAACGCTGGTTAAAGAATACAGAATAATGTGATGTAGATAAATTTAAATAAAAATAATAACAAGACCAATTAAATGTTAAAGGGAAAATACCATCAAATTCAACTTAATTTGTATTTATTCATAAAACGCTTCATTACATATGGTGACTAACACCGTGGAAGTTATCGAAAGTGTCTGCGAAGAAGGAAGAGGAGAGAACGATGAGATGATATAAAAGATTCATACAAACCACAACTTCAAGACAGAGGCAATATTTTGATATTTTTTTATTCAACTAAAATTTTCGAAAAATTCAACTTTGTCTCAATTCATTAGTCTAAGGAATTATGAAAAAATTGAATTTGTCAAAAATTTTAGTCGAATAAAAAAATATCAAAATATTGCCTTTTTTTTGAAAATATTTTTAAAAACAATTAACAAAACATCGATACATGCTCTCTCTGAAAAAATATATGAACGATAATTTGAATCATTTTTGTACTAAAACATGTAAAAGCTTATTTCCATTTTAATATATTTTGTTTCAAACTAATCATTGTACATGATAGATATAAAAATTTTTGATTCAAATGGAGAAAGCTGAGAAAATAAAATTTACATAAAAGATATCGCTAATGTTTAAAATCCGCAGTTGAACAGATAAAAACTTGGATTATTAACCAATATGTAAATGATAAGGCACGGAATGTATATAACATGAGGTTGGTTGGTTTGCTAAAATAACATCAATTTACCTCACATGAATTCATCTATAAAGTACTTGAAAACTGTTTCATTAAAATAAGAGATATAACTTATACTCTTCGACTTTATTTCCAAAACCAAAAGTTTTTGAATCATAATAAAACATATTCCAAAGAAAACATTTCAAGTCAAAGCCTATACATTAAACATGAGATAATATTTGAAGTTATTGCTTAGCAAAGCATTGCAGGTAATGATAAAAAACTAAGAGATATTGTCCACTGAACCTCATCCAATCGTGAACATGCGATAACATTTTTTAAACTAATCAAATAATTACTTCTAATCTATTTGATTCGGTTTAATATGTGAAAATGTACTGCTTAAAGCGAAGCTTTGTGAATTCTAAAATTAGGTTTGCAGTAATTATCATTATCTACCAGTCATTTATTTTTCAATTTATTTACGTATTTGTTATTTAATTTATTTATCTATTTTTCTGTATGTATATTTTCTTTATTTTTTATTTTATTTTAACATGTACTTCAAAGGTTCATAGTTTTTAGTTGAAAAAATGAGTAAGATGAGCCTCTTGTATAGAAAAGAAACTCAAGATGAAGAAACACACGACCATCTACTCTAAACCATCTTACTTACAGGCTTGATGGTTCCAATGTCCCAAATACCTTTGTCCCAAGTTTGTCTGCTGAGAACTATGTTTAGTGCCATCAAATTTTTTATTTGTATTTTAATTACAGACACTCATTTTTGTATTTGTATTGAATGTTTTTGAAGTTCCAGTAATTTTATTGCTTTCTCATGAGTATTAAAGCGTTTTTTCAATTCAAAATTTTTTAAATATATAATTTTTATCTTTTCTAATAAATTCTTTACTTTAATGTCAGAAAAAGTTATCTTACACGTCATTTTTGGTCCACAAAATCATGGGACTCAAGTTAAAAACTAAAAAAAATTTCTTAGTCGAAATGACTTGATATATATAACTATACACTAGTACCAATAATCTAGGCTGACTGCTGTCAACAGCAGTTACTGGGACATAAGCAAAAGATGAATCCAATAAGAGTAATTTAATAATTATGATAAAATACAGAATATTATAAGCTAAAACACAATATTACACGCAAAAACAAATAAATGTGATCAAATAAAATATTCAATGTATATTTGTTGAAATGAATGGGAAATAAAATAATATAGATTTGTTTTATGCCTTTAGATGGCTTTTAAAGCTATGTCAATGCATAATTGAATACTTTTTTCTAGCATTTTGGCGATAATTACTTTTTAAAATATTATTTCAACAGTAATTGGTATTTTTTATTATTTGATCAACTTTTTAGTTCTATCATTTTGAAGGTAATGTTTTTTTATTAGTTAGATAATAACTTATGCTTTTATCATTATTCTAATAGTAATTATATTTCTATTTTAGTGAAATGCATTTTTTCTCATCATTATTCATTTTTTTATCATTTCAAAATAATTTAGTTTTCTTAATATTTGAAAAGCATTTCTTTCATCATTTGATGAAGATTAAATCTAGCTTTTATCATTCAAAAAGCCCGTTCAAGTTTTTCATTACTTTGAAGGTAATTGAAAAGCTTTTCAAAGTTTTTACCACATTTCATTATACTTCAATGTTTCCATGTTTGAGTTTTATTGCTTTTAAATAGTTGTTTCATTCTGAAGGTTTCATTGCTATATTGATGTCTTCGTAGCAAAATGATTTTTTAAGAAACACTGTGCTAAAGTCACCCGAAAAAGTTTTTCATCAAATTTGATACCTTCTTCACTTTTATAAAAGCAAAAATTATCTATAAAACATCATGAAGAATTAATACATTTGTTAAAAATTAGACTGTAGTTTTCGGTAAGTACGCTTTACCATGGAACATTAGCAAGTTAAAAATATATCATTTGAATTAAAAAAATGTATTGGATAAAAAATGCTATTAAAAACATAAATCAAAGAGAACTCTCACTTTCAAAAACTAATGTATCTAAAAACATCTTTCTGGATTAAAAAATTCAATTTGAAACTAGAAGTATGATTGCATGAAGAAATAGCATCAGAATGAATAATAATACTGAACAAATGGTCCAGCAATCACGAAGAATGTTTTGATAATTGTATATGATAATCAACAATGTTTAACGTTGATTTATGAGAAAATTTTAGTACTTAAATAAATATTTAAAATAGCTGGGATTTTCAGTAAGTAAGGTAACGTATTATCGTAAGGCTATAATCAGCGAAAATTTTAGCTATTTTTGCTCAATAAATGTACTCGATTTCTCTCATAAGTCGACGTTAAAAATTGTTGAATATTGCCTGAAAGTCTCTAAAAAAATGATATTAATAATTAAAAGAAATTGTCATTCGAAATTCCAAAAAATCACAACTTAGCTTCATTCAGCCATTATTTTTGTTTGTTTGCAACAAGCTTAGTATATTAATCTTTCAAATACTTTTAAATAATAAAAACACTAGTTTCCTGGTTTGAGACTCATTAGAAAACCAATTAAAAAATGGTGAATTGTAATAATGAATAAAGTGAAATAGCAATAAATAATAATAATTTTTGTCACCACCTGGTTCTCGACGTCAAACACTTCCATATACATGAGGTCAATGGAATAGATGGAGCCCAGGTTCTGTTAGGGAAGGGAGGAGGGCAGTTGTAGTAGTTATAGCATGTTTAATTCTATTATGGTTCTATTAGAAACTCCAAGAGTGTCGTTATTGTCACGGATTACAAATTATGTTGGTTTGGTTGGAAGATATGAATGTTAGACTTGATATGTTATTAAATGAGATATTTTCCATTATGAGAAACTAAATTTTTGGTTTTCTTATAAGATAAAATAACGTTGGATTCATCTTAATAAAAATACTTTATGAAAAATATAGTTTAATAATGAAAATATTATTTTCTATCTTTTCTCTGGAAACCACAGAGCTCGAGATGCATTTGTCTTGGGAGACAAATATGCTTTTTTCTCCACTATAATTTACGAGCCTTCAAACCCCATCATAATCCTTGAAAACGGCAAGAAGTGCTACTAGTGATAAATTATTACCAATGGCAATATGTTTTTCTCAACTTTTTTCACATATTAATGTTGAGATCAGGGGGATATATAAGAAAATCGGAAAATTTCTGAAGATTTATTCATGTTCTTCCAGAGACATCACAAGTCTTATGTTTGATGATTTTTTATATTATGAATAAAAGTTTGGAGTTTTTAAAATAAATAAATTCTAAAAAAATAACTATAAGTTCCGATAACCGTGGCTCACTTTTCAAACTTTGATTCATGGTTTATGAAATCACAATTCATTTGTTCACACGTATAACTTCATATCTCCTCAAACCATGTCATGGCCCATGGCTTCAATATGTTCACAACTATTTCTGCCATCACGTTTACAAGCAAAACTTTTAAGAAACTTTATATAATAAGAATGTTTCTCACTTTAATTTTTTTCAAAAACGTAAATACATTTATATGACATCGTAAAACGTCTCATTCAGTACGTGTTTGTTGGAGTAACTTATGGCAAGGTCTCTTTGACAGCTTAACATTCGTTTGGCGGAATTTACTATTAGTGTGGTAGAATTCATCATTTGTGAAATAAAATTCATTATTATGAACTATTTTTATACATATAAATTACTTTAAAATTTTGTATATCTTGTTTTGTTTATGAATAAATTTCATCCATAAAGTTTTTCGGACTCATTTAGAAAAAGAACACTTCAACTCATAAAGAATTCTTTATACTGTTTCTCGAACTTGAAATAAATTATTCAACACGAAGCACCTCATCTCTATACAAGCGGTTTTTTTTATTTTTAAAATAATAATTTATACTCGAAATAAATTGAGTCGAAGGCGTCATTATAAACAAGTGATGTTTACAATGATAATAATAACGTACAAACCAAAAATCTGTGGTGAGAACACTAGGTTCTGGTTTTGATTCTTAAGAAGCTTTTGTGATTTTATTGCTAGTTTTAACGCTATATGTCGAACTTTTAACATACAGAAAACTAAACAAACATGGTTAAAACAATAACCAAAACAAAACATTAATCAAAAAAGATAAAACAATCATAATAATTATAGAATAAAAAACAAAAAATTATAAACATAATCATGATAAAAATGAAAATGTCTTATGAACCATAAAGTAATATCCAAACTCACATCACGAGGAAGGTTAGGATGGAAGAGTGTGTAGCCGTTCTTACTGATTGAAAACCAATAGTTGTTAACCGTCACCTTCGTAAGAGATGTTTATGGGTACATATGTTGGGTGATGATTGAAAAAAATTATGAAATAAATTCTACATAAAAAATACATAGAACAAAAAAAAAATTTTTAATTTTAAAGCAATTTTAATAATTGAAGTCAAATTACCATCAAAAGATAAAAGCAAATATGAAACAAATGTTCGCAAAACACAATCGAGTTTTCTTGAAATTGTTGAGCTAATATCAATAACAAAGATATAATAATGATAATGATCTCACGATTGCATTGGAGTCTAAAAAAATTCTCAAATCTTTTAATGTATTTACTATATTTGTTATAGTGTTCATATTTTGTGAGAATTTTTTGGTGAGTTTATTGATTTTAATTTTAATTGAGTTCACCATAAATCGATAAATAAAATTAAAGATAAAAAAAACTGTAACAGTTTTTAAAAAAGTTTGAAAAAAAACCAACTTGTCCCATGTATATAAAATTTTTCAGTTTTGAAAATACCTCGGCGGCAAATGTCAAATTTTATTCTGTTCATTTGCATTATATTTTCAAAAAATACATATATAAGCAGTATATTATTTAATAAATGTATGAATTATCTTACAAAAAAGTCGAGGCCCATTTGTTTAAGACAAAAACATTGACAAGTTCTCGAACGTGCCTATTTGCTTAAAAATACCTTATGGAATGGTTTCAAAAAACAGCTTTGAATAGTTGTATTGAGCCTGACGTTTTTGTCATAACAATATTGCTTATGTTATTGACCAAACTTTCAAAGTTTTGTATTTTTTCCTTCCTACATTGTTCCTCCATTAGAGAGCGTATTTTGAAGTGAGGTGTGAATTCATGAAGCATTCATCTACAAAAACTTCCTCCACTTTAAGTGAATTTTTTATTGGTTTTGTGTACAAAAAAGAAACCACAATGGCTTTTACACGACGCTTTGATCCCCTTTTCACTTTGATTTAATACTATGTAAACTGGTCTGTTTGACTTATTTAAGACCTTCATTTAGAAGGCTCGAAGCCTTTCTAATTAATTTATGGCTGCTTTTCTGCTAATTCTAATTTTCAAAACAAAAATATATTCAGTTTTTTAGACTTGAAACGTAATTAGTATATTTTCAATATGCATTGAGAAAAACTGAAAAAAAATTAACATTTTTGTAACCAAGTAAAAAAAAGCGAAAAACGATTGGAGTTGGTCTTTAAGAAGTAACATTTTAGTGATACTTCTATCCTCATGAGAAATTATAAAACTTGAATGAATAAAAAATAAACTGGATTTCAACCTTTTGATTTTTCAAGATGGAGAACACACTGTCCAGGGGCACATCTGTTCCCACAACTCCCAGTAGCTTTCTCTCATCGTCCTTCGAGTGGTTTGAGGTATAGGAGGGTTAAAAGGAAACAGAGAAAATGAACCGAAAAATGAAGTGAGAAAATGAAAAAATCAAAAACAGAAAAAGTAAAAAAAATGAATAATATAGAAAAAATAATAGTTATGAAATTATTTTTTTTTTTGCTTTTTCACGTTAAATTGAAAGCTTTAATATACATTTAATATGCATTAATTTCCAAAAAAATAAAATTTCTATCTTTATAAGTTAAACCTCATCATCAGACATCATCATATAAAATAATGATAATAAGAATGAACATTTAAAAAAGAAAAAACATTAAAAATAAAAATCATGAAACAAACGGAATGAACGTTGAGGTTGTAGACTGGCTTGGAGAGGGTCAGCACAAGACCAAAGCCCTGTAAAACGTGTTTGATCATTGTCGGAATACAAAAATATGTAAAATATAAGAAAAAATAACAAAAATACAATTCCAATAGCTAGATCCTAAACAAACTGTGAAAACAGCGGGTAACCAATTCAGATAATTAAGCCCTGGCTTGTATTTTTTATTTTATAAATATATCCATTTTCATTTATAATAATATTTCGTATTTTAACAAAATTACTCTAACTTCAGCCTAATAAAACAAGTAGGAAAATAAATAGAAGGAAAAGCTTCGTATCTTTTACTACAACTCACCAGAAACTCACCGTAATTTAATGTTAGTGGTAAAAGCTTTTCACGCGTTATGGACAGTGTACAGTAGCTATTTGAAGCGATTATTTTATTAAAAAGGTATAAAAATTGTCACAATTAAAAAATATGTATTAATCAATGTGTATATCACGTCTTCTCCTATAATATATTTATAATATTTAGATGAGATTTTTCATCATGAAGTTATTGTTTGAATTCATCAACTTGTAGATTCTACTTGCAACTGTCGCTTCAGTCATAAATTTTTTTCTACATTTTCATAGCAAATTTATTTTTTAAAAAAATCTTCATGTGATAATTTTTATTTTAATGAATAAAATTTCCATGGGCATTCAAAAACATGAAAATCTTTTTGAGAAACCATATGAATGAATTTTCAGATAAATATTTAAAAACATATGTTTATAAAGTATATGTTTTCAAGCATGATTTCACAGTTCAAACAACTTATAATGGAATATCAATATTTCTTGATAAGGTTGATCTCATCAATAAGTACGGTCTTTGAATCTCTATTCAAAAGTTTAACATTTTGGAGATAAAAAAATATTTTGGAAATTATACTATAATATAACAAATACTTTTTGGTTGTAGATATATGGAGGTTTTGAGACAGGATAAAAATATCTTGTATTATCATTCATTTCACGATAACAAAATAATCTTTTAAAAGCTTTTTTCGAAATTACTAAATTTCTCAAAAAATGATCACTGAAACTCGGCGATAAAAACAAAAAAAAAACTAAATTTAAAAAAAAATTTGTAAGAATTTTTTAAGATTGAAAAATGTGATGTAAATCACTTACGTTTCAGAATTAGAATCAAAGTTCAGGGACTAAATCAAATGTTCCAGAACATATTTTAGTTTAAGGTTATTCTGATTTTTCAAAATTTCTCCCATTGAAACGATCTCAAGATTATTCTTAACGGCCCCACATTGGGTCGTTGCAATTTACCCTGTAAAGCGGTATAATACACTCATTCTTGTTGGGAATGCTTTTTTTTGTTGTTTTTATTGTTTTTATTATTTTTTTGTTGATGTTTAAGTTATTTTTTTGTTTGTGTTTTTTATTATTTATGTAATTGTTGTTATTGATGATTTATTTTTGTTGTTATTATCTTTATTGATGTCAATTGTTCATTTTTTCATAGTTCTTGCTTTCTTTTATTCTGTTTCAGATATTATTAAAATCAATTCATTAGTTTTGTTTAGAATTACAAAGTATTTTTTTCATATTGTCTTTATTCGAGACAAACTAAACTACAATTATTTCAAATTCAAATTTCATTTCATGAAATTAAGCTTTAAAACACCAATTTATTTTTTAAAGTATTTTTTCATTCCCAGATTTATTAACAAACTTTCAATCTTTTCGAAAAATAATTCGAGTATAGTAAATTTTCTAAATAAAAAACAAACAAAAATGTTTTATTACCAAAACTTTAAAGAGCTGTTAATTAGAATTTTGTTCAGCTATTGATTTTGTTTATTATTCTCACTCAAACAGATAAGGAAATAAAAATTTTCTGGTTATTTGACACAATGGCAACTTTGCAAGTAATTAATTTTAGTTTCTCTTCATGAGTTTTTATCAATTCATACAAAAACAATTTAATCTTTAGGAATTTTATTGAGCTATATTCAGCAAAATTTCATTGTTTTTAATGAATTTGTTTTTACATGATGTAACTTGGACATATGACAAATTGGAAAAATGCTTTTTACTCACTCATATATTCTATTTATTTTCAACTCCTTTTATCCATAGAACCACAGAACTACCTCAATCAGCATCATTTCTATCTGCCTAGGAATGTCATTGGCAAATAAGAATTTATATGTCGCTTTTATGGTCTCATTCAAAAGCTGTGCTACAAATCAATTTGATTAGAAACACGTCGTAAAACAGATGCTAACTGTGGCTTTATTGTGGCAGAAGAATTGATAATTCAGTCGTTTCAACGCTTGATCGTCAATATAAACTAACTGAGAATTCATGGAAGAAAAGTTAGTATTCGTATTATATATGTGCTTACACATATTTCTCAAAAGTCTTCATTTATTTTTATACGTATTTATTTATACTCATATTTTTTTGCTTCAAAATCAGTATTAAAGTTTTAATCAATGCATGATCGCTTCACAACTCAACAAATACATTTCTTATCAGAACTTTGTCTCATGGGTTCATATCTTAATGTAGCTTTGTACGTGTAGGATTTGCATAAAATCTGAAGTGCTTAATTCTGATCAAAAAAATTGAGCGGATTAGTAAAAATGAAATTTTATTAATTAAATTTCACACCAAAAAATAAATTTCTGTAATTAATATTGAAAAAATCGAAATAAATATTACAGAAATTAATCTTTTTAGCAATGAAAGCTTCTTAGGGAAAAATTAAAAAGCGACTTTTAATTTTTTATTGGTCTTCAGCTAATGATCTCATGATAAATATATTTGATTGTGGGGAATTAAAAATATTTAATTCAAATAAGCTCAAAAACACATCGAAAAAACAAAATTTTAATCTTTGAAATACTAAATATAATCAAAAAAATATTTAAGAAAATATAATATAAAGTTTGAATTGAAAAATAAAAAAGGAAAATTAATAAAAAAGAATTAAAAACGCTAAAAAAAACAATTTAAAGAATCGTTTGAAGGTTATTTACTGCATATAAACTGCATTCACGTTACTTTCTATATTACCTCTTGTGTATATTGAAATAATAAATTTAAATTTATTGAATTAATATTTGTTATTTAAAATTTTTTTTATGAGATTTGTAGTTTTTATTGCAAATAAAAAAATTAATTTTGATTATTTTCTTGTTCTGAATATAAATCTCAATTTACAGAAAACGATAAATTTATTTATAGCAATTACTCTAAACGAAACATATCGTGAATATTAATCAGCTGTAAATAAAATGAATTTTCAGATAGAATATTTAATGAAAGTAAAATATAGTTATTCAAAACAGTTGTATGTATGTATTTAAGTCGGCTTTCATTCGGCCAAAATTGTAAGTATATTTCACTTCCTGTGGACCAAAACAATGAAAAAAAATGATAAAAACCCAAGTTTAAAATTTTTTTTGTTCAGATAATTTTTTTGTAAATTTCATTAAAGCCTCATTTCTGATATAAAAAATGATGATAATCGAATAAATTAACCATTAGGTAGATCATGAATGCGTTTTCGGTTACTGATAAGAAATACACATTTGTATGGGAAACTAAAAAATATTGTATTCATTTCAAAAAAATACTTTGCTTTTTGCGAAGAGTTTTTACATTTCAGTGACCGTTTCATATCGTAAGATCTGCTCACGAAAACCTTCGAATCTTATGCTAAAATATATTATTTCTGTTCGTTCCCTTAAACGCCTTTTTTCCAGATAATCTTTTTCAAAAGGAAAAAATAATACATATTATTTTTACAGAGTTCAATATAACCGTATGTGAAGGCAAACTCACCGGCTCCACAATATCCTGATAGACACCAGTCCAAGCTAACCTCTGTACTTTCTCCAAAGCCAATGGGACGCTTAAGACATGGATATAGTCCTGTAATGGTTATAATTGGTAATGATGTGGCATATATGTTGTTTTTGTTATTAGATGTTTGAGAGGAATCTCTATTTTGTACTTAGTTTTTGTGTTGTATTATAGATATGTTATTTTTGAGTAGTATTTTTTTTAGTTGCATAGTTTTTTTGGAATTTTTGATTAATGTATTTGATCATCGGAATTTCTGTAGTGAGAAATGCTCGCGTATTTGTTGTTTTTGGGGTTTCTAATAGTTCTTAAAGGTTTCATGATTAGAGTGTTTGTGTTTCACAATGACTGTTACTTATATTTCGTTATGGTTACTATTCTCACTACGAATGTCGTTATTCTCGTATTAATTTTTAATTATAAATAATATTAATGTTTGTTAAGATTGTTCTTATTATAGAATGGTTACAAAACACATTTTTTGTTGCAGATAAAAAGAAGAGCTTGGTATTCAATGAAAGTGTAAAACTAAAGCAAGTTCAGATTTTAAAGCCGATAGTATGATTAATTCAACTTAATCCAATATACATTCATTAAAATTTTATTAACAAAATTGTCTGAGACTGATGGTGTGTGGGCCGAGCACGTAAAACTCGATTGATTAAAATTAATTGGGTTATCATTGATAGATGTATGAGACTCAATCCCACACTTTTTCTGCTTCAAGTAGCCATTTGCCACTTATTTTAATCTTTAAAATGAATAATAAATTTTAAAATTTGAATAAAATTTCTATAACTTTCACAAGAGTTTCATCAGTCTAAACCAAGGTTAGTTGCCATAGGTGCAAATAAGGTACAATTTTATAGCAATAAATAAAGATAACTGTAAAAAAAACTATGTAAATACTGTTTTATGTTATATTAAATAAATTATATAGAAAAACTGTAAGAAATTTCATATGACAAAAAACAATGGCAAATAATATTTAAAGACGAATAAAAAATATTAAATCAAAAATTGCTAAAAAATAAAATTGCAAAATCAATTTGAATGAAGATTTGACAATTCAAAAACAATTGAAAAATTTCAAAAAAAAATTTCAAATGAATTGCCAATTGGAATTATTTAAATCCATAAAATGAGATTAGAAATGTGAAACAGGAATAAAATAAGGGATAAAATAGTGGTTACAGAAAACAAGAAATGCTAGATTGAACGTAAAAGAACGATGAAATAATAAATAAAAAACAAGCAAAAAAACATAAAAAATGATAAATTAAGGGAAATAAAAACAGCAAATAAAATGGATGACAAATATGAATTTGCAAAAAGCTTTTTTAAATTAGAAATAAGGATAAAACAGGCTCGCACTAACAAAGTTGCTTAGTTAACACCCGCTGGAAAAATTAATGATTATAATACATTATAGTTGAAATGAAGATACATGTCGTACAATATAGAACGATACAATATCAAACTGTTGGAAACACCAACACAAGAACAAAACCACGTACAACATACACTAAGTGCAGCATTAGAAATGGTGAAATAGCAACAAAATGAATAATATATATAAAAACAATACAACATAACATCAACACACACAAGACGAATAAAGCACTTAGAATAATCAAAACATTTAAATAATACGATGCCGAAGCGAAGTTCAATGAAGTTTCCAATTCCAAAGATCTCTGAAGAAATATTTATCAAACTGGCTTTTCCATTCCTATCTCATTGCTATTGTTTTATTTTTTATTATTGTTTTTTTTTTTTTTTAATTTTTTATGTTTTTTGCTTTTGTGTTTTTATATCACTGTTATTATTGTTGAATGATTTTTTAAAACCTTGTTTTTCCATCATTATTATTACTAATGGATCAAATATTTCATTTTTGAAAATATTTTTATTATTATTTCATCAAAACTATTACAATTATTATTATTATTATAATTATTATTGTTGTTTTTGTTATCATTATTATTAATATTACTATTATTACCATTTTTATTATTATTATTATTATTATTATTATTATTATTATTTTTTTTTTTTTATTTTTTTTTTTAGTTTTTTTTTTTTGATAAATTAGTTATTATTTCATCAAAACTATTACAATTATTATTATATTATTATTATTGTTATTATTATTATTATCATTACTATTATTATGATAATTATTACAATCATTATTATTATTATTATTATTATTATTATTATTATCATCATTATTATTATTATTATTATTATTATTATTATTATTATTATTAATATTTTTGTTGTTTTTAATATTTAAAATTTTGTTTCCATAGGGAGTTGAACCAAACGTAGAAAATAAAGTCTATATTGCAAAAGTTTGTTAATTGTATCATTTTAGTTATATAATTTCATTGCGTGTTTCTCCGTTATCAAATTCATTAACTTTACCAAGTTTTATTTATTTGATAAGATACAATAGCCTGAATCAAAAAGTAAGGACAACAAACAAAAAGTATTTATTTAATGACAAGGAGCTTTTCATAAGGCTTTTCTTGATAATGTAAGTTAGCCTTACGTAAAGCTTCGTGTCCTTAAATAAATACTTTGTGTTTGTTGTCCTTTATTTATTTATCCGTTTAAAAAAAAATTTATACTGAAAAATGCTTAACAGAAAAACTTGGATAGAATAGAGTTACATACGCTGAACCAAAAAATTATTGAAACTAGAAACAATATGAATTTGAATGCTTGAAAGTTTATCGATAAAAGCATGGGTTCAAATATTATGGTGCGCTTTATTGCTCCAGTTGGTATTTTCACGCTATTTTGTCACAAAGCTGGTTTTAAAATTGATATTTCAGAAATTTATATAATATATTTTGAGAATAATATAATGTTAAAACAAAAAACATAAAATTAACTATTGAATTACTATTGAATTTTTAGTTTTTTATTATTAATCCAATTAGATTATACTGCTGTACATGTCCCAGTAACTGGAGTTGACAGCAGTCAGCCTAGGTTATTGATGCTACAATAGAGTGATGTTGGCAGTTGTCATGCCCAAAACCTGGAATAGCGAGATCAAATCTTTGAAATACGACCGTGCTAAAGATGTCCAAAGTTAACTTCAAAAAATAACCACAGAACAATAAAAAAATAACTTCACATTGAAAACCTCAAGATTCTTAATAGGTGCATTATTGACGCTGATATTTTCAAACCTTGGATGATGGGGAAAACGTTTTGAAGCTTTTAAAAAACAAACGTTACTAATAACAAAAACCACGTAATATGGGAAAATAACAATTAATCTAAATATATTATACTGTTCTACATGGACAGCTTGCCTTGTCGTTGACAATAAACTGTCATCTACTAAACCAAATGCCAATGATATCAAAATATCAGTTTTTGATACTTGGTACCCCAGGTTTCTGTTATCTAGGTTATAACAAATAAACAGTCTCAAATTGCAGACGTTTAATTAAATACAGCTTAACGTCGTGCTCAAAATTTAAAAAAATGAGAAAATTCATGAAAAATACGGAAAAATTAATCATAAACACTCTGTGATCTTGATAATAAATGATGAAGAACATATAAATGAACCAATGGAAACAACATAAACACTTATTTAAATAATTCATTGTTTTCATATGAATAAAAATTTTGAATCTAAATAATTTAAAAAATATATATTAATAATATTGATAATTAAAATCCATAGTTATAGTTTTCATCTTCATTTTGCCTGTGGAGACATAAAAAGTTCACTTGAGTCACCGTGGATAGAATTCTCAACATAGAGTATTTGAAACTTATTATCCGCCAAGGTGCTAACGTTTTATTGTGAGGCAATACTCATCGAGAAGTCTAGCTTTTGTTTCTCAATAAATGGGTTAAAAAATTTCTCACATTGGACGTTTCGTTGAAACGTATCACAACTCGTCTTTTTTCAACTCTTTAACGCTATCTACTCAAACATCATTGTATTATTAGTATTAATCTCATCAAATTATAAATTAAAAATTTCAAAAAAAGTCACAGAATAATTGATAGCTAGTTTCGTAGCATCATTAGTTGACTTTTAAATAATAATAATCGAGATTCCAACCATCAACTTCAAAAGGTCTCCATTAAACATTCATACTAGGAGTAAAAGTTAATGGTTGATTGATTTGTAGAGATCCTTCATTGTTTGTTTTGTGCACTATTGTCATTTTATGGGGCATTTATTATAGGAACTGGAACACGTGCAGCGATATAAATTAATCAGGTTGGTATGGTTTGTTTTTTTTCCTATTTATTCCTAGTCGAATCTTGAATATTCAGCAAATACTTATAAATGAATATTTTTTAGAGACATCTTATGTATCTTTTTTTTAATTAAATTTTTTTGATTTTTACCTTAAAATGAGAAAGCTTTTATATACATATATTTTTAAAATCTTTCCAATTTTTACAATAAATATCAAGAAAATTATAAATGAATGAAATAATTCACAAAGATCTTTTTGTTAGCTTAATACGTGAAACCAACTTTTACTTTCTCTAATAAAAAGCTCCAAACGTTTTAACATATAAAAATTATTCTAGTTTTTAAAAAAAAAAAGATTAATATTCTTTCATCTATTTTAATCTACATAAAAACGAAAAACAGCGTTCTAAATAGATTGGAACAACACTAGAAACCCCCACCGACCACTGTCAACACTAGTTACTGAGACACGTACAGCAGTCTAAACCAAATCGAATAATATTTATCTATCAGATAATAACATGTATAATAAAAAGCACATATATAATGTGTAATAGCAATAAACACATGAATAGTGTAAGATAATGAACAAATATACAAAGTACAAGCATAAAGACATATATGAAAACACATTGGACTCACATGGGCATATTCATGAACGTCTGCAAAGCCTGTGATCTTGTAGAATGACCCTGTGATTATTTATGTTTCTGTATTGTTTATTAAACATGTGTTATATTTGTTCTCATCAGTGTATGAACTGTTTATTTCATTTATTTATTTATAAAGAAAGATTTTCCTTTTGTTTCAATTAACTTGATTTTTATGTTGAGAAATTAAGCAAAAAACCCTTATTTTAATGTATTTTGAGATTGCTTTGAAATTTTGAACAAACTAATATCATGTAGTTCACCATTATTATGACATGCAAGGTCTCTGATGAATGGAGATTCCTCAACTTCTTGACCAATTAGGTAAGAGAATATTCTCACCTGGTTTGAGCGAAAGATAATTTTTTTATTTACTATATTATTGAGCATTATCACTAGTATTTTACTAAGCTTTCATTAGAACTATATTTATTTTCTCATTATAATTTTTCCAAAGTTTTTTTTAATAACTTTATTGAAAATTATTTTTCATTACCTGCATTAATTTCAATAAATTTATATTTTCTGAATTGTTTCATCTAAACTCGCAATAACTCACGAAAACACAACTGAAGTTAGCAAAATAAACATACAAAAACAGTGTAAAAAATAGAATACGTGAGTTGGAAGGGTATATAAGCATGAGCATCAATATGAAAAAAAAATGAGAACTTTATATCAAGCGCATCATAATGGCTTGGATGATGCCACGAACAATGGCCAGTGAGATCTTTTTGAATAGTTACTTCGTTTTACTTGGCTCGTTTTAGCAGATATAAGTTTTTCCAAGCTGGGCATGTGGTGCAAAGGTTTTCAATTTAATTGAGTCAAACTAATGAAAAAATGAAAGAATCTGTGAATTATATAATGTTTTTGTAAAAAAAAATAAATAAAAAAGATGATTATTTGTTTAATTGGATGGAAATTCAAGCGGAGAGAGGGAAATGGGTTGGCAGTTTGTTTGTTTTGTGTCAGTATATATGACTGAAAAAACAAAACATAACTACAGTAATTGATCCCACCTCAATACAAAATATATCCCATGATTGCTTTGAAAGTATGAAAAAATTTCAAATGACAAAGTTGATTAAAAAACTAAGTGGAAAAAAAATTATATTTGTTTTTATTATTATTTATTAAATACTTCAAAGTTACATCTGAGAATAATTTCTAATTATGGCGTCAATATGACTAAAAGTGAAACTAGAATCTCAATTTTATTGATTTTTTGTTTAAAATTACTAAAAAAGTTCAAGAAATTATTTTGTTTTAGTTTTTGATGATTGCATTACACCATAAAAGCCGTTATAAATGAAATAAAGGCGTTTGAAGACGTTGGAAAATTTATTTTTTACAAAAAAATGCCCGAGAAAATGAAAATTACATATATATTCATGCTAGTATCAAATTGTGTGGAACAGATCGATTCTTTCATAACAATCGTGATTTTGATTTTCAACAATGTTGGTTTTTATGAAAAATAATATGTAATTATATGTTTTTTCAAAAATATTTCATTGAGCGCAAATGAAATATAAACTTTTCTCACTTGCATGCATAGATATTTTGAGGTATTCCTTTAAAAAAAGCGACATTTTAAATAGTTTCATTTGAAAAAACACTATTTCTAAAAAAAATGGAGGTTTTCAACAGAAATGCTAACAAAATCAACACACCGACAAAAAAATGTGATATCTTTGAAAACATACATACTAGAAATATAAAATAGCAAAAAAAAAAAAAAAGTTTATATAGTTGTTTGGCTGTTATCGAATTGCATGGGAAAATTCACTTTTGCATGAAACATCATGATAGAATGATCGTGTTTTATATCGAAAGATTTTTACGTGAGAACAATATTTGTTTTGATGAACCAAAGGTTGTATAAAAAAAGCGTGGAACACAAAAAAATTATGAAGCTAGGAAACAGTTTTATTACAAATAATGAGAAAAAAAAATTTTAAAAGAAAAAAATGAAAAAAGCAAAAGAAAAAATAAACTAGAAAAACGAAAAAAAAAACACAATGTAAAAAACAAAAAATAAAATCAAAGGCTACAAACCCCAATATTCTGGTACTTGGTAACCAGTGCAGTGTCCGCCTCAATACCACCATCTGTCAACAGCATTATCATCTTGTGACATCCCCCGCTGTATCCTTCGATTGCTGACTGCGGTGAAAATATGTTGAGTAGTGGTGAGAAAGTAAAAATGTAAAATGAGTGAGTAAAAAATACTTTAGATAGCCCTTTTTCGTATCGTTCAAAGATGCTAGTTAAGTGAGTAAAGTGTGGTTAGATGATTTGAGGTTGAGGATATTTGGTTTTATGGGTGGGTTATATGAAATTGTTTGGGTGTATAGTGTTGGGTGGTATTTAGTGGCAATGGTTTGTACTTGTGTGTGAGAATGGTGGGTTGGTTTGTAGCCGAAGCGTGTTTTTGTGGACTGTTTAATGGTTGTTGTATTTTTTTGATGTTTTCAATTAAAGAAAATAGTTTGGGTGATAATTAAAGGTCATAGCATGGAAAAAATCGCTTCAACTTAATTTTATATAGAAATATTGATTATTAATATCTTTAATTAATTCCTCTATAAAGTAATTTAACATATATTAGTAGTGTTACCAAAGTTCATCTTATCTTGTTCAAATTAAAACTAACAGATTTTCCAACAAAAAAAAATAACTAACACGATTAAGCAGTTGGTAGGCTGTCTGAAGTCCCAAGTCAAGGTTCGCAATGTTTTTCGTTTTCAAGTCTAATAAGTGCATCCTTACTCTCTGATAGGTGGGTGTGTTAGAGGTAAAAAGGGGTCGTGAGATTTTGGGGTAGGATGAGGTGTGATAGGGTGGAGTGTGGTGTGATGATGATGTTTTATGATTCATGATTATAGAGGGGTTCATGTTTGTGGGAAAAGTTATGGTAGGTAGGTATTAGAATAAGTTTGGTCATGTTCCAACTTTGATCATTCAATGGTTTTGTGCTTATCGTTTATTTTGGTTCATTTTGGGATAAGTTGTTTGAGGGATTGTTTTGTAGTAATTTATTCTCTGTTTAAAAGTCGAGTTTTCATTTTTGTGTTTGAAAATTGTGTTTGCAAACATGAATAATAGATAATTTCAGATAAATTTTTTTTAATATGTCTTCCAACTTATCATGTAATATATATTTTATTTGGTGAGATGTTTTTGATAAACATGAACAAATCTAGACACAAGTTTTTATAGTTAAATATAATTTCAAACGGCCATGTAGAAAAAATTTGGTTGGAATAGCTTAATTTATTTACGGTTTCTTGAAATTCGTTTTATACCAACTTTTATATTTTAGATGAAGTAATATTGTAATGTTGGACTTAAAAACAGTAATAGCTTTTTGTGAAAATTCATTCTAAATTATCACAAAACATCTTTTTTTTACTTCGAGAAATATTGATAGTGAATAATTTACTAATATAATTGAATAATTTGGTCATTATTTTGAAAAAATCCAGTAAATTGTATACTCTAAAAGTTTATAACAAAAAAATGACAAATGAATGATTGAACATCAATACTTAGTTTCAAATGATGGTTGTGAATTAAATTTTAAATAAATTTTCATTAGACATTTCTAAAATATGAGTTTATAAGTTTTGAAATTTGACTTTTATTTTGAATTTTTAAGAATTCACTTCAATTTCCAATTAAAAGAAGCTTAACTTTGTCAAAAATAATTGGGTTTCGTGACAAGCACTTGCTCGGGATTATTTGAAAATCGTCACGAACCAATGATAATCAAGAAGGTTTTGACCAATCAAATTTTAGAACCGTTTTTTTTTTGAAATTCAAAAATAAATTTTAAAAAAATTACTACTACTAATGACTACTAATGATTTATGATAAGGTTGTACTTATCAAAAAATTTAGTTTTGTTTAAAATAAATGTATCAAAAATTTCTCATAAAAAATTGAAAATAAAAAGTTATTCAAATAATATAAAAAAATTAATATCCAATAACTTCATATGGTATAAAATAATTATATGAAAATGATATTAGGTTTATAACAAAATTGGTGTGTTTAGCATCTGAAACAAAGAAAAATTTCGAGGTCAGAAACAATTTGGCAGATCAAGCTTTAAAACTCATCAAATTGGTTAAGTTTATGTTGAAGAATCCATCAAGTATAACTTTTGGACCAACATCTACGAGTCTCCCAGAAAAAGATTTCACTTCAGAGGAGATATTAATTTTTTCGATTTACACTATCACTCACATGTATCTGCACGTCTTTTCATCCTTAAATAATTTTTGAACTTTAAAAAAACAGTTATAAAGTTTTATTGCTTGGAATTTGCTTGATTTTTATTGGTCCGTGCCGATTTTCAAATGCTTGTGGTTTCGTCAAAAATGTTAGATGCATTCTCTTTTAAGAATAAAATTGGAAAAAAGTTTCAGAAAACTTTAGAATTAATGAGGTTAAACTTGAAGTTTCTTGAAAACTCAAATATTTTAATCCAACTCATGCAATAGTTTTTAATATTTATCAAAAATTATATAGTGAAGATTAACTAACCCTAGAACCTGCAAAGTTATGTCAGCAGCGCTCAGTGTCACTTTTTGTGCAACTAATTTAAAACCACTTTTATAAGCTTAAAATGCTTATTTTCCATGATTTTTGTATTTGATGAGATTACACTTTTACTTTGATTTTTAAATTTCAGTTTATTGAAAGCAATTTTCAATATGAATAATTAGACTTTAAAATCACAACCCTAATATTGATTTTAAAAACCATACACCCTTTAGGTAATTAGTTGAAACAGAATCACATTCTTTATTTACCTTCTAAAATTAAACTATTATCAGCAGAGATGGTTTACTTTGTCTGAATGTGTGGGTTTGTATGTCTCTATATTGTCGCATGTCGATCGTGGTTTTCTTTATCCTTGTTCTGTGCTATCCGTCATGGCTCTTGACTTTTATGCCTAACTTCTGAGCATAAAGTTAATTGAACCATCTCAACTTGTTTTGAGAAATGTTTAAAATATATATTTTTTTTTAATTCCGCCATTGTATTTTTTGTAGACCGGTTTTTTCGTAGAAAATTTGTTCTAAAAATTGTGAATAAATTTTAAAAAGAAAATTATATTAGATTCAAATATTCCTGTTTTGAATTTTTTTGCGTTTTTGAAATTATAAAAAAAAAACTACTAACTAAAATAAAATTTCAAAAAAAAAACCTGAAGTACAATTTCTTACACGATTATAAAATAAACTCTATGAATGTTGGAAAAACTTTTTAAAACCAAAATGTTGAATATTTAAAAACTATCAATAACAGAAAACTAAATAATTCAAACTTAAAATGGCAGTAATATACTGACCACAAAGCGGTAAATCAAATTTCATTTCGTATTGAAATATTTTTGTTTAATATTAAATAAAAATGAATATAGGTCGACCGTTGAGAAGATTTTTTTATTATACACTTAATACAGTTATATACTTCAAAAAAAAATTAATTCTAAAATTTTAAGTTTTTCTAGAAATTTATTCTTAAAAAAGGATTTTATCACGCTCAAAACTCTGGTCTCAGATTTTATGTTTATTTGAAATTTAATGTAGTAGCCTTGAAACTGCTATTTTTTAAAAATCAGTTATTTATATCTAAACTTAAAATCTTTTGAGTTTTGAAACTCAGAGTAACAATTGAAAAATGATATTAACTCCACTGAAACGGTGCTTCTACAATAGTATCACATGTACAAGCTTTAGAGTTTTTATGTTTTGAAAACAAACAAAAGAAGATGGTTTTAACGGATTGTTGTTATAAACAGCATGAAAACAAAATTGAGTTGTTATTGTTATTGTCATAAAAAAATTTATACTTTGGGTTAACGTAATTTTTATAAAGTGTGTTGGTGTTATAACTTTTTTTTTTACTTTTATTCCAATTTTAACAGTAATATTTTTTCATTTGAGTAATAATATTTATTTTTTTCATATTGATAAAACACAAATTTTTCATTATTATGAGTTTTATATAAAACCGTTTGGCTCATAATGGCTGCAGCAAAAAAGATAAAAATTTAAAAATTTAGAATGAAATCGGTGAAAAATCATGGTCGAAGTGAAAACCCATAGTTGGAAAAGCTTCAACATGTGCAAGCTTTTGAATACTTGAGAAAGTTATAAAAAGGATTGCGGAAAGTAGATTCTTTAACCATAGCATCAGTGGACTTTAGACCCTCTAATGTATAAAAAAGAATAAAGTTTATGAGTTTAAACTTTAAAATTTTGATAAATTTTGTTCCACAAATGTGCTCTGATACATGAAACTTCAAAATTTTGTATATTTTGTGGTTTGGTTTTTCATAAAATTTTATAAATTTTTGATGTGGTTTTTCCTTGGTAGAAAAACAAAAAATTTGGATACGTTCAACAAAAGATTTATTTGATAATAGTTATTACTTTTTTAACTAGGATTATTATAATTAATGTATTAGGTCTGGCAAGATGAATTGATAAACTAAATAGAATTTAAAAATAATTGAATTTGATAATAAAAAATTTTTTATTTTAACTTAGTTTACTTTTAATTTCAATTGAGCAGTCTTATTGATTTTCAATGCTAACTTTTCATGGTAAAACTTTTTGCTTTTTTGAACTTATCAAAAACCATAAATCCACTGCAAAGTTTTTGAAAAATTAGTATTCCACATATATAATATACGAAAAGGTTTTTTTGTATCACGTTTTATTGCGTAATAAAGAATTTTCGTTCACCAGAAAAATATAAAACAAAATCATTTAAAACATTAACCTATAAACTACGAGAATAAAATTTAAAAATGGCTTTTTAATTCTATTTTTTGACAAAGCTTTTTGATTTACCAGAAAATCATCTGATACTGTTTATCACAAAGCTTATAAACTTCATAAAAACTTATAAAACTATTGCTGCTTGCTTCAATACCAGTTGAATCCGGAGTTATGAACACATAAACTTATATATAAATTTTTTTTCAACACTAAGTAACCACTTATGTTCCACACTACATTTATTATCATTTCAAAAACTCATAGAAAAAAACTCCCATATATTTTGCCTGACTTCACCCTTAACCCTAGATAATAAACATATAGTTAATGTATGTGTATTTAAATAAGAATGCACTTTCACGTAGAAAGTTTATGTGTATACTCTCAACATTAATCTTCGGTTTTCTCAAATGGCTTAAAGTTTCATTCCTAAAGAGTTTTGCTCATAAAAATTTACAAAAAGTATGTAGTTTCATTTCACTGTCAGTTATTCTTAAATAATTAATAAGACTTGATAAAGTTGACCATTATGTCAGCAAAAACAGGAATTTTGTTTTTTGAAGAAAAAAAAACTTCTAAATTTAATACTCAAATGTGAATTGAAACAACAATAAATCAGTTGGTATTTTTCAGAACTAAGCTTTTCGATATATACTTAGTAGTTCCATCAGATAACTAACATATGCGTTTTCAATTCTTTGATATAAATAATTTTTGAAATTACCAAAATTTCAAAAAGTTCTTTGAAAACAAGCTTAGAAAAGCTTTTTATCGAATTTTTCATTTTTAAATATTAAATATAATAAGTGTGTAATGATTAATTTAAAGTCAAGTATAATCCTTTCAAGTTTGATGAAACCATGAAAAATTAAATAAAAAATAATTTACAAGAAAATACTATCAATATGAAACCTAGTATACACATTATTAATATAAACCACCCTAAAGCATAACACTATGAATCACCACTACGTCATCACCGTTATTAAATCCCCCATTATACCACCACCATAACATCATTATGAAACCAACCTTTTTGAATATCTCAGTGGCCTGGACCAAGGTGCCATTCAGTAAAGGGTCCAGGTAGTCAACAGTGTCTGAGTACTGGTAATTAATGTTTGTAGTTGATTAATGCTTCATAAGTTTTACAACTGTTAGTGGAAAATCAATATGGATAAATAATAATGAAAAAAATTTGATTAATTATTTGAAATTTATTTCTTAATTTTATAAATTTGTAGGTGTAGATTGAATTTTGAATTAGTTTTTATTTTTAGAAATTTCAGTTGAATACTAAATTCAAATATGTTTTTGATTGTAAAAAGTTATGATTTTCTGCATTTACGTTGTGCCGTCATATTTCTTAATTATTTTTTTTAATGATAAAAAAAATCCACCCGGATACAACCTGTTACCGCTGGGTTTCTAGTCTTATAACAATATATAAAAATTTATGAACCAAAAACATCAATTATAAGGTTTCTCAAGTTTAATTCAGTTGGGTTGAAGATCCTTGAAGAAATTATCTATGGTTGCGAGTACAGAATTATGGTAAAAGTATGTCATCATGACAAGAAAAAAAATCAAAAATGATTTTATTTTTATAGAAATGAAAATTCAGTAAAAAATGTTTATAAATCAGTTTATCTCAGAGTTAAACTTGTTTAAATGTTAGAAAGGTTCATAGCTTAGCAGATGATCCATTTTTCAAAGGAAGCTTCACTCTGAGGTAAACTTCGCATCTTGACATGAACAAAGCAGTGTTTTAAAAACTTCAGTCTGGTTTTTCAGTGACAAAATGGTATTTGTGAAGAAAATAGTTCTACATTTGTTAAATAAACCTGATGTTACAATATAATTGAAAACCAAGAATATCAATAATAAAGAGAACATTTTTTTCAATCCTGGTATGGACATTTTAATCAAATAGAAATTTATTTCAATAAGACTTCTTTCAAATATCAGTTAAATTGCCAATTATATTGCTAATCATTAGCAACTGCTGCTCTGAAGTTTCAAGACTAGTAAAATACGCATGAACAATCGAAAAATTCTCAAAAAATTTATCAAGGCTGTATGAAGAATCATGTCACCCTTAAGAACGCATTTGCATATTTCTAAGCATTATATAAATGTTTTTCCTACAATATACATATCAAATATTTGTACTCAGAACTAATGCAATGAACCAAAATAAAATATTTTAAAGAAATGCTTTTTAAACGTTACTTCAGATGTTTTAAAGAAATTTATGTAGCTTTTTTCTACTATTCCTTTGGTACATAAGCATTTATTTTGAAAAATTATTCAAATATATCAAAAATAAAACAGTGAAACTATAATATTAGAAATTTTAATTCATTTAAATAAGAAAGAAAATCAACAAAAGTTAAGCTGGGTATTTTAATGAATAAGAAATAAAACGTTAAAAAATGATTAGATATTTTTCTTTAATAAAATGAATGGAATATAAGGTTTTAATGATGGAGACGGGAAATGTGGGCATTCAAATAATGGTGTTTATGTGTTGCCAGTAATAATAAAAAGTTAGAAGCTTAATGAAATAAATGGATGTGCATGAAAATATAGAGAAATATTTGATATAGTTTCAATTTGAATACTTTTCATTGCTTAAATATATATCTTTGTGAGAAGAAATCATAAAATGCTTTTTAATTTGAGTAAGAACACTTTATCGGAGAATGATGAATGTGTAAGGCGTAATTCTTTATGAAATTTTGATTCTTTACAATATAATTGCTTTTGATGGAATGAAAAAATTCAAGAAAAAAAAAGATGTTGCTATAAAACAAGTGGGACAAAAAGGTTTGTTTGATGCCAGAAACTATGGGTAGATTTGAAGAAAGCAAAATACATTGGGAACAAGGTAAAAACAAATGCCATAAAATAAACTAATCAAAAAAAAAAAAGAGTAAAAAATAGATGGGCACATTTTGTTATAAGGGAATGAAGTGAACGCATCGGATAATTTGGTATTCGAAAAGAACTTCGAGAATTAGAGTTAGAAATTTCGACTATTTGCAAAAAAATAGAAAAGTAGATACATGTACAAAATTTAATGAGTTAAAAAAAGATTAAAAACATTTTTGAGAGTCGGAAAAATGAAAAAATTTTGAATGGCTATTTTATACTGGATTTCATATGAGTAAAAAAAAATAAAAATAACTTCTGCTTGATTTCTCAATTCAATGAAAAAATTTCATAAAATTTTCTATTTATTTTGCATATCGAATTTCTCAAAATAATAACTTTCCAAAAATTATGCATTCATTTAATATTTGAGCTTAACACTCACTAATATTCTCAAATGATAGAATGGTTCAGATTAAATTCAATATGTTATTTCTTTTTAAAGGGTTAAATTCTCACTAATTTTCATTCAAAGTGCTTTTTTTTCAATTCAACGCAGTCAAATAAAAAACTAATTTCGAAAATTTGTTTAATATTTTTAGAAAGAAATTACCTTTGTTGAAATTTAAGTTTTTTAGGCGAAAGATTGTATAAATACTTGGAATTTTTCAACATATGAATAATGATACAACTTTTCGAAAAGATTCTCAACGATTGATCATTTTGCTATAAATTGAAATCAGTTTTAAATTTTAATCTGAATTTATTGTTCGTGAAAGTTTAAAAGTAGTTATGAATATTCAATTTCTTATTGAAAAAGTCGAAAAATAATGGCTAAGTACAATATTGTGAAAAATACTTGATATTTTAACGTTTAAAAAAAATAGAGAAAAACATATATTAAATATATAATAAAAACTTGAATACGAGAAGAAAATGAAAAAAAATCTGGGAACAATGAGGTTTTTTAAAGCATACGACAGTTGGAGAAAAGAATACATTAAATAGTTGAGCAAAGATGAAAGTTAAATGGTGATGCCAGAATAACTGCAAGTGATAGATTTAGAGTATAATAATTGAGAAACAGAATGGCATTTATGTATTGACAAAAGAATGAAAGCTTGAAGCGTATTTTAAATGTGAATATATCAAAATATGAATGAATAATTTTTTAGACATATACACTTTAGAAGATAAATCATGACATAAAAGTTCGAGAATTAAAATTTTTAATCCAGAAAATATTTTATACAAAAGAGGCTTTTAAAAAGAAATAGAAGAATTATGATTTTAAATTTGAAAACAAAAAAGCTTATCTGAATAATTCATTGCATATAAATGTTCAACGTTCGATTTCTCTATAGTTTGCCCTTAAATTCAATTTTTTGTCTATACCATGTACGTTATAGCTTAAAAACTATTCCAATGTGGTAAGTGATTCCTAGGAACTGAGAATCACTGTGTATAAAACTAATATCCAATTTCAAAAGTGGTAATTTGTCTTAGAATGAAATAGGCATGTATAAATTCACATAAAGAAACCAGAATGAACGGGAGAATATGTATTCAGACGATATTTCAAGTCCTAAGACATTTGAAAAGTTTTTTAAACGATATTAAATTAAACTTGAGTAGTAATCTATTAATGCATTATTTTGAATTTATTTGATATTACTTCTGTATCAGTTGCATATAATTAAAACTAAACCGTGAGGATGTTGAAATAATCGATGTAGCTGAGAGTTTCCATTAATTTCTCCAGAGCGGTTTTCGCTATTTCTATACTCAAGCCTGTCATTATTTATCGTTTAAGATTTACTATAATTGATTCTTCTAAAAAATTTGAGTTTATATACAAAGAAATTAATTTATTTTCAATTTTTTCAAATAAATATGCAAAATTAATAAGTTCATCCAACTAAAGTTTAAAAAACCAAATTAAGTTAGTTTCATTTTGAATGAAATAAAAATGAATATTCAAGCGAAAATAAACGAAATAAATTATTTTTAAAACTTTTGCTCAACATGATGCCTAAAAAAACTTTAGAAAACACTTGATAAAATTTTGTATTGAACTTGAAATAAAAAGTTGGAAAAACCATTGACGTTTTAGAATAATGCTAAACTTATCGAACAATATAGCTTTTTTTCTGTTTTGATTAATTGATCTTTGACTTCATGAAATTTATATGTGCAAGTAACAATTTTATAGAATTATTTTAAACTGATTGGTGATTAACCATCACTTCGTTCATTGTTCCATACACAAACACAAGACTTGTAAAACAACGAAGTTTTTCATGAACAAAACTTACATTATAAAGTTTCTTCTATTAATGGATTTTCCACAAACGCATTCTTTAACTGTTTCTTGTTTAATATAAAACATCGTCTTCATCAAAAATTCTACAATTCATGTACACTTTTCCAAACTTTATTTCAAAACCCCCATACTAAACTTAATTATACCTGCACTATATTATTTCAATAAAAAGTAACTTTTTTACGATAAATGATGAAAGCAAATTGTATAGATACACATTAATTTTAATAGATATTCAATAAACACTTGTCTACAATAAAAACTATTGGAAACAGCACTAAAGCTTTATAACAAAAATGAAGTTTTTTTTGAGACTAACCAACATTATCAACTTGTATGAACTTGCATTATACTCTCTTTAAAACATATCCAAATTTCTCAAAAATTCAAAAAATTTTTTCAACATAATAAAAATTGTTAAAGTTAACATTGTTGAAACTGCTAATTAATCCTTGTTTTTCTCAATATACTCCGCTATACAAATACAACAACGACTCCCACCTTTCATACTGCCACTAATGTCCAGTAAGAAAACCACGTCTTTGGCGCATGAAACTCCTTGGATGTACCTGCGATGTTGAAAGCCTTATGGGGAAATATGGTCTATAAGATGTTTTGTTTGAGTTTGTTTTTTTGTCGAATCTTCTCGAACTTCATTAGTGATAATAATGGTTGGTGTTATAGTGTAGGTTTATGATGTATTTTAGGTTTATATAAGAAATTGAGTTTATATAATATAATATATTTCTTTTCAAGCAATTTTTTTCAAGCATAACTCATCAAAACTATACTAAAATGGTAATAAAATACAACAATGAGTGTCATTGAACGCAATTAAAAAATTGTAACGACAATAAAATGACGAGTGTGATCATAGGTGGCACAGGATACAGGAAATATTGACAATTTTTATATAAAACAAACAAAATAAACTTTTACTTTGATAAATTGTTAAATAATCTGAAAATTAAATAAAAATTTAACACTCAAATTAATCAAATAAAAAACCTGATTCAAACTCTTAAATATTCAATTCACAAAGACAAGAAGCTTCAATTACGATGGTTAATTTTTTTTGGTTTTAATCAACTTTCCGTCTGCAACGTTCATCAGTTTACAATTCAATTAGCTAGATTGATTATACAGGTGCAAAAAGTGATTTATCTTTACAGCTATATGAGACCATGGGAGAATAAATATTCAACTATGAATGTATATATGTAGTTAGATATATATAGTATGAAAGAATTTTAATGATGACGTAGAATAACTCAAATCAAATTTTAACAAACACAAAGTATGTAATTACAAAAAGACAAGAAGCTTTTCTTAAGTCTAGCTTTTATTATCAGGTGAATCCCTTGAGTTAAGAGAAGCTTTACGTCTTTTTTTTGAATAAACACTTTGTGTTTTATAACCTTACTAATGTGAAAATTTTCAATTAACTTAGTATTAAAAATGCTTTTTAAGCCGGCATTTGAAGCCCAGACTCCGGGTTCAAATGCTTTCTTTAACTGAGCCAATCAGATCATTTTATGTTGCGCTGAAAAAAATAGTATATATTGACTTGAAAAAAAAACTATATATATATATAGAAATTTTAAATATATAAAAATATATACAAAAAGATGGTATACTCATTTAGGATAAAACAGTTTTGTGAGATTGATATTAACTATCAGTACGATTTGAATCGAAACTTGTTAACATAGATAATAAAAATTACTCAAATCGTTTTTGTTAATAGGTTAGTTTAGTTTTTCAGTTAGTCGATATCAGTGAAATAACCCATCCAGGTAACTACATTAATCAATTATAATGTGAAGCTTCGGTCTTGAAATTCGAATTTTTTCCATGAAATTTTAATTGGTTTTGCTTACATAATTTTTTAAATTATTTTTTTACTTACTGTTTTTCAAGTATTTTTTCAATTTTATCAAGTTTTTAATTATTTTCTGTTCAGAAATGTTCCAGCTTGTTAGAAAGTCAATTCAAATGCTTTTATAATCACACAAGTTACTGTAGAAAAACTCTTACAGTTGATGTTGGCACAATCAAACAAATGCTTGGGTTGTATTTTAGTCGAAGTCACTATAACCATACTCGTTAGTGAAGCAATCTCAAATAAATGAATGAAGTCAAAAAAAATACCAGTGCTTCATTCTGCAGTCAAAAAAGTCTGCAGGAGTGGCTACCTCCTCCATGGTTGAGCTCCATCGGGTTCCTAATAATAACAATAACAATATATCGATAATTAAATAAACAAAAATTATTATTTTTGTTCGTTTAACGTCTTTTTTTTCATAAAATGAAGTTAGACGGTTTGTCAAAGCACAGATATCTTTCTCCTCCAGAGGTTTCTTTTGAGGACCCATTTTTCTAAAGTTTTCAGCTTTCAAATCGGCCACAACCAGTTGGATCCACATAAGTTTAGATCTCCCGACTTAGTTGCATGAAATAAATTTCATAAAAATGGCATAGTGTGACAAAATCGACTGTGAAACAACTTTCTGATATTGCTGAAAACCAGAGTTTGGGGTCGAAATGGAAACCAAAACGTATGATTGGATTTATGATTGTAAATAAAATTCTGAAAATCTAGTTGTAAATTAAACTTTTGTATAATACTGTAGGTGAAATAGTGAAAAAGTGTAATTATCATAAAAAGATAAAATTCTAAAAACTGAGAATAACTTGATGTGGAACAAAATAAAAAATAAAAAAGAATGAAACTTAAAAAGAGAATTTTTATGAAAACAATGAAAAAATTTTTTTTCCAATTTTTTTTATAAAAAGTTGAAGATTCGGCAAGTTTTAGAATGAGAAAAGTATATATTGAAACTAATAATTATCTAACGGTAAAAATGAATTTTAAAAATAATAGAATCAAAGAAAAAAAACTTAATAAATGAATGAAAAAAAAACAATAATAATAACAATAATAATAGTAACAATAATAATAACAAAAAAATAACCCGGAAACAGTCTAAGGTGGCCGTTAACACTGCAGAAGTACTGCCAGGCAAGCGTGGAGTCGTCTTGAAGGTTCTTGATGAAGTCTGAGTCCAAATTTCTGCTCCACGTTATGCTGCTCAAAATCTCTTCTGCTGTTGTGTGGTGGTAAGCGATGAAGAGGATTGGGTTTGTTGAAAATAACTTTCAATAAGTTTTACATTGTGAAAATTTTTAAAATTTTAAAACGTGAATCCTGAAAACACGATGGAATTTCAATTTTTTCTAGATGAAACTTTTTGATATATTTCTTCATCATCTTCAGGTCTGCTAATAATGGGTTTTATAAGGTGTATCCTATTAGTCATTTTGCTTAAGTTTGAGTCTTATTTAGTGTATTTCCTATAATTAACAAAAAGGTGTGTTTATTCAACGTGAACTCGAAGCTTAGGTTATAAGAAAAAAATATATGTATTTTGAAATTTTTCTCAAATATCTGAATTAAACTTTGAGTTTTTGAATAAATTCGCTTCAAATTCAACTAAATGCTCTTATTGCGTTAAAGGGTTTCAAAGTTAAATCGAGCATATAAAACGTATGCTAGGCTAATAAAAGATTTTCTTTATATACTTTTTTTAAGAGTTTTTTGATTTTTTTTACATGAGTTTTAGTTTTGAAGTTTCTTCGTGCAATCAAAATTTTTTTTTGATAAATAATAAAAAAATGTTTTCTCTTCTTTAAAAATTTATTTTTAAAAAATAATTTCAAAAACAAATTATAATTATTTTCAAGGAATTTATAGAGTTGATTTTGAGCACTTCAACTTAGTTGACAGACGTTTTTGCTTGAAATTAATTTTCTTTCAAACTTTTAAAAAAGTTCTCTTAATTCTTCTGACATTTTAAAACTAAATTTTTTTAAACTCACGAAAGATTGAAAGAATTTTACACTATTTTTTAATGTAATTTATTTTATTTTTCTATAATTTTGTGTATCCTTCCCTTATATTTTATACCATTGTATACGGTTGTTTTTTTGTATTTTTTCGTATCCTTTTCAAATGTATTTCATTGAATTTTTAAAAAAATGTTTTTGTGTTTCGTTTTAACTCACCGTATTTCATATTACTTCTATTCTTTGAACATTTCAAACTATATTCCATCCCACATATCGTATCATAACCTACTTATTCGTAATATGATTCAATAACTATACAACCTCACCACTATTGTCTCAACAGTTTCTCACTTATAAAAATTTTTTTTATCATACTATACGACAACACTACCACCTCCATAAAATCTCAATTATGGAACGTCACCTTTGACAAATAGCAACCTTCAACCCCAAACGAATAAGTTGGCCTTGATGACCTTTGTGACCCAAGTGCTACAGAAGTGTCAACGTTTTGTTTAAGAGCGTTTTGTATTTAAATTTAATTATGAATTTACATGGAAGCATTGTGTTTAGGCGGTGATGTAGGGCAGGGGGAGAAGTGGGGTTGGGTGCTGTTTATGGTCGATGGGGGATAATTTTGAGTAAAATAAACATTAAAATAAACAAAACAGGAAAATTGATATGAAATAATTCAATAATAATTAAATAAGAAATTTTTAATAATCAGTTTGTTTTTGATGGTTTTTATAAAAAAAATAAATATTCCGAACTACTTTTGATTTAGTAATTATGTGACAAAATTTTTGAAAACTTCAAAAAAATGTTTTCTGTAACAACCAACAATTTCAAACCTTCCAAAACTCTAAAAAAAATTTCATTTAAATGAAGAAAAAGATGAATTGAAAAAAGTATATTTGCTAAAAAATATTTTTTTCATACAAAACTCTATGATAAATAAACCATTGTGAACATTTTCGGAAAAAATTCAAGAAAGTCTAAAATCCTAAAAAACCCATATAACTTTGAAGAGAATTAAGGGCGTCAAAGTACCTTTTGGAATAAAACCTTTTTGAGGTTGTATACAAACTTTTACTCGCATTTTCATATGTGATTGAAAAAAGTATAAAAACAATAAATATATCAAAATGAGAAAAATCGCATAAAAGAAGAAAAAGTAAAAGAAAAATTTGGAGCAGAATTGAAGATAACAGTCTCATCCGTCTTTACAGTCACACACATAAACTGCTTGGAGCATATTCAAGTTTTATGAATGGGTCAAAAACAAAATTATCATGAAGAGTGATAATGGAAACATAAATACAATTAAGACAAAATAAATAATAATAATAATAAAAATAATGAAAATATGATAATAATATGTCAATTCACAAACCAAAAAAGTTTTCGAAGCAGCAAACACATGGTAACGACATCAGAAAATTTTATAAATTTTTTTGCTTCCATTACAATGAGCCAAAGTTTATCCTGATGGACTTCAATGCTAAAATGTCTACATGCAAGGAATTAAATAATTCAACTTTGGAAGTACAGATTTTTGCGTGCTACAGAATGTAAAAAAAAATAAATAATCTGAATTTATAATTTAATACATAAAATAAAGATATATTTTTTTATCTGTAAACTTGAACAATTCTTTTTGAAAACAAAATTGTGCGAAGCTTTTTTGAGAGTGTTTTAAAATTAAATAGGAATAAAGCGTAGTTTTGAATTCCCATATTGATCAAACCAGTAATGAGATAAAAAAAGATTGAGAAAAAAAATTCAACCTTTTTTGAAAAATTAATATATATATATATATTCAAGCCAAATTAATGAAAAATAAAATTACAAACTGTAAAAAAAAATATTTAAGCCAGTATACGTTAATCCAGGCTGAGTTACAGAAAGGTCCTGTCTGAATAAATTGTTTTTTAGTTAATAATTGTTTTTTTGAATGTTTTTCTTTAAATTTTGTGTAATTTTTTTTATACGTTAAATTTCAAGTACATTATTTTTCATAATGAGCTCGTCAAAAATTCCGTTCAAAAATTTTTTCGAAATTAAGTTAAAAAATTTAAATTGAAAAAGAAAAAGTTTATTTTATTTCTAAAGTTATTTTTCAAAACTTTAAAACTCAAATTGAGCATATTTCCTCAAAATGTTGCTATCAATCATAGCAATAGTTTGCACTAATTAAAACTCGGTTGACCAGTTTCAAAACGTGCAAATTTTCCTGAACAAAATTCACCTTTTTTTATAGAAATTAAAATTTTTTATTTTTTATAAAAAAATATTATTATTTTTTATTTAATTATTTTTCTACGGTGTAACAACAATACCACATGGGGATTGTTAAGGACTGGAGTTTAGCATGCAGTATAATTCAAATATTATTTTTAATTTGTATTTTTCTTCAATTACTAGTTTTCCATATAAAGTTGTTTTTTTTCATATTCAATTTTTTATTTTCGGCTCATTATGTTTTAATCTACTTTTTCATTATTTTCAACCGTTTTTGAGGAAAAAATGTTGATTAAATTAGAAAATTTCCATCAACTTTCCAGTCACCTTCTTCTGAACACTTATTAGATTACCCTAAAATAGGATCTATTGAGGATATTTAGCTATTGTTTGTGAGAATAAATACAGTTTACTTGAGTAAAAATTAAATACAATTGAAAAATGAGTATTTTTTCAAATAATTTAAATCCAGGCCAATGTTCTCAATTGTCTCATTTTCAATCAATGAAAACAATTAAAATTTTCATGTCAACGTTTATAAATCTCAAAATGAATATTTTTTTAGACATTTGGGAAACCCGGAAAACTCCCAACGTGTACAAACTTTTCATATCAAGTAAAAAATTAGTATACACAAAAAGGTTACATTAAAAAAACGTCTAAACTTTTTTATAAAAAATTTGCAGAGGGTTTTATTGTTTATAGTTTAATGATACTCAGACTTCTATTAAAAGGTGTATACAATGCTTTTCGAATTTGAAGTTGAAATTTCAAAAGCTTCTTTGTTTGTCACCTAATAGTCGTGTTCTTAGTTCATTGTGAAAAATTTAATGTTTAATTATATTGAAACTCGTTAATTTATCGTGGGTTGCATTTTGTATATTTTTATCGAAACATCACAAATACATCAAAATATTCAAAAGCTTTTGTTTCTAGCCTTAATTAGCTCGATATTCAAAAATTTGAAATATTACTGTAACAAAATGTATAGCTTCAAAAAAGGTTTATTTCAATAGCAAAGATTTTATTCGAAAAAATTTTGAGAAGATTAATCCTTCAAAGACGTAAGAAGTTCTGATTAACTAATGTTAATAAAGGATGTAAGCAATAATGAAAATATCCTTTTTGTTACCTGCTGGTACTTTGTTTATTTTCATGAAATCATCAATAAATATTAACCTTTCGATTAAATGACTATAGTTGTTGAATAATCACTTTCAAAGCTCTCAAGACATTTTGAACTACATAAGTATCGCTTATAGTAGCTCGGAGTCATTATTATTGGTCAAAATATAACCTAATGGCTTATAACTGACAAAAGTTTTTGTATTTGGAATATTAGCATTAGACATTATTATTATTTTGATTCTGAATCAAGTGACGTTATTTTATGTTAGTTACCTGATGATGATATATCAAAAAGCTTCTTCAAAATATAAAATTCAAATATTGTCGTGTTTTTATGACTCACAATTTTGAGGTTATTTTGATTATTCAAGAAATTTTATACTAATAATGAAACTGTAAATATTTTTCAATTGAATGTTTACATTATTTCAAAATTTTAACTTGTTTTCATAAAATGTTATAATATAACTTATAGCTATAAAACTCAAATTATCATAAAACTAGAAGCTTAGATAAAATCTTTATGAATATAGTATAAAAATTATAATATAAGGTAATAATATAATATACCTACATTGGTCAAAGACATTGGTGGGGATGTGAACTGAGCTTTTGTGCACGTTCACCAAGTTGTCTTCGAATGATTGGGTTTTGCTCAATGGAAAATCCTCTTCGCTCAAGTTTTTTGCGTCAGGATAAGTTGACTAATGGGTTTTCAAGGGTTAAGTGGTTAGCAGTTGCATGTTTAAAGAGTTTAATGTACACTGTGAGATGTTAGTGTAGCGTTTTTTTTTAAATATTTAATTTAGTTTATATAATATAATATTGTTATAAAAAGCTAAAAAAAGTTTATATATAAAATTTTTGAAAGTTCAAAATAAATAATGAAATCAATATAAACAAAAAAATGATAAATGAGGAAAAAATATAAAACAATACATCCCAATTAGATTAGAATGATGCATAGTTTTTCTCTAATACACTCGATGTGTCAACAATTGAAAAGCTTCAAAACCACGAGATTTTTACTTTTTTTGTTCGTTATATGATTGATGGAGTATTTTATTCTTAAAAAATATGTTTTTGATTATTTTTATTATATTAAATGTCGTTTTTTGGATGTTTTTCATAAAGTTTTTCCTAACTTTATTTCTTATTTTTGGATTTTTTTATATTTTTTTTATCATACTAAATAGCTTTTATGATAGTAACAATTTCAATTTAATTATACTTTTTATCAATTATTAACGTCATCATTAAATTTGCTATTTTGAAAAAAAAGAATCAGCTTCTAATTTTTTCTATCATTTTGTTAAGTTTTTCAAATTTTCTATAAAATTTATGGTTGTTTGCATAGGAAAATGACAAGTTTCTAATAAAAATTCTTACATAATTTTTAGAACTAACAACTCTTCAATAAAAAATTAATTTATTTCAGCGTCACGCAAAAACGTTTTCATTCGGATTGCATCTTCAAAGAAACGAAGAAAAATTCACTCCTATAATTTATCTTCAAGGGTTTTTTAATCAATTGCTAGAAATTTTTTTTTAAATTCCATCAAATAAATAAACCATCAACTTCTTTAGTTTTTTTTTATTTTCAAGTATTTTTATCTATTTACTTGTTGTTTTAGTTTTTCTTCATCACATTGAAAATTTTATTGGAAGATAAAAAATTTTAATTTTAAATTGAAACTAATTTTAATAGAAAACATTAATTAGTTTCGGACATGAAAACATGAAAAAACAGACAGAAATTTAAAATAGAACCTGAAAACTGATAATATTTCAAATAAAATTTCAAGGTTAATAAAAAATAAATTCTCACAAAAATTTTTTCATCAGTTTTTTTCCGTTTGTTTCTAAAGTTTTTGAGAGCTAAAAAAAATCAAATTTTGGAAAAAATTAGATCAATCATTCGAGAAAGACACATGCTATACACTTTTGCAGTTTATTTTTTTTATATCGTAATTGATAGTTAGTTTTTCAAAACCAAATATAACATTTTTTAAGCACATATCTATTTTTCACTTTTTCCATGTTTTTCAATATCAATTTTTTTACCTTTTAATCGTTTTTTATCCCATTTCTAAATTTTTTATTTTATCCTCTGTTAATGAAGATAGCTTTATATTGCCATTCTTGTATCGTTTGTCACCGAGGTACACAAGCTTCAAGATTATAACTCTTCTTTTAAATTAATTCTATAGATATCTATCTCTTGTTTTTTGCGTTTAAAGCTATAAAAAAAAATTTTTTGAGAAAATAAATTTAGGAAAAAGATTTTAGACAAAAAACTACTCAATAAAAATTTTTTAAATAATTAAGATGGAAATATAAAAGTTTAAATTTAATTATTTTTTTAATTTTCTGAATAAAAAATAAAACTAGTATTTAGTCTAATCTTTGAAACATTTTTAAAGCACTAAAAATTTCAAAACCTGCGCATGATCATCAACTCATGCGTACAAAACTAATTCTAAATGGAATCTGGCAGTTGAAAACTGTTTTTCTCCGATGTATGGCTTATTTTATAAAATTTAAATTTAGACCAAAACCTGTCAACCCTAGTTAAAAAACAATCACAGCACCTTATATGTTATAGAATGAAATTGTTATGTATTATTATAATAAAACCGTTCAATTAACTAATAGTAGCTGAAAAGATAACGTGATAGCACAAAAAAAAATACTTTGAAAAATGCATGAAAACCAATAAAAAGTATTTATACCACCTGTATATTAGAGGAATTATGGAGAAGAAAAGCTCGTTCTGCGCTCGAAGCTAAGACCTGTTTGGTTTATACAACATTTAATGCCAGCAATCTTTTTATACATAGAATAACAGAAAAATTCTTTTTTGGTTGAATGTGCAGATTTGGTGTGTGTTTATGATTCTATCAATTTTTGTTCTTTAATCTAGACGGACAAGAAAATATCTTCTATCTATTCAATTACTTTGGATATCATCAATATCTCCATCACATCAACAACGTGCAATGTTATTAGTTTTTACAAATTTAGAGATGAATATTTGTTTACTAACAACTAAACATTCCTATAGCTAAATCGGCAGCCTTAGTCTTAAGAATGCTCATACCATGGTAGAAGCTTTGTACCATATAAAGTATTCAACCTTTCAAAAACTTTGTAATGGTATCTAAAAAATTAATTGAGTTCACTTTTCTAAAAGCAAAATTTTAACATTTCAGTTTATATGATAGGAACATTGCAAAATCAAAAAAGAGTGATTGTTTTTGTGATTGGCAAACATGAATTCACACACTTGACAAACAGGAGAGTGTGTGTTTGCATACCCTCCAATACGAAATCAAAAATTTTATTAATCAAGTGTATGTATAAAAGAAAGTTTGAAAAAGTAATAAATAAAATATGAAAAAAAAATTGAATATAAACTTAAAAGTAAACTTCAAATGGAGGATAAAAAACTTTGAAAACAAAAAAAAATCCTAATTATCTAATAGGAAACTTGAAAAATATTTTTTATATTTTGAAAAAACAAAATAAATGGAAATTAAAATTTTAAATGTAATGTGAAAAAACGAATAAAAATTTTTTTTAAATTTTTGAAAAAACAAAAAAATATTGCAAAAATTAAAAAAAAAATTTAAACTGAAAAAATAATGATTGAATCGGAAAAGAATTTCAATAGAACCATGAACCAAAAGATGGATGTTTATAACTGCAAACTCCATAATCGAAAATCTGCCACATATATTTTCTATCGTTCATACTGGACTACTCCAGTTTAGAAAAGTTCATAAACTTGACATCTATGATCTAATAGGTAATGCAGTAATTGACTTCATTTAATAACCAGATGATGATCTCCAAGTAGAAAAACTTTGTAACCAAAATTTTCAATGCTTATTTCTCTTTGTTTTAGATTTTAGTTATTACAATGTGAAAATTTTTCAAGTTATGGATCATTTTTTTAATAAATGAGTTTATGTAGTGCTCGTTTCTATAGAATATATTTACAATAAGTTTTGAGGAAATATGACTGTACAAAGTGACCTGCTTTAGTTTTTCACCTGTTACATTTTCACATTATCTACCTTTTAAAACAATAAAAATGGACAAGCTAAAATTTTTTGACTAAATTATGAATGCAAATTAAGTATCTATTGCATTAAATATTAAAAGTTTCCGGAATGTGAGCTTTTTAGGGTCAATTAAAAACTTTTATGTAATATTTTCATAAAAAATTAATTAAATATTTAATTATTTTTCTCATCTGAAAAAATGTTTCAACAAAATTTTGAAATAATAAAATGAGGGATAAGAACAGAAAAATATTTTCGAAAATTAATGTTCTTTATAAAATTCAACAATCTTCTGAAAGTTTAAATTTCCGGATAAAATAAAGCCATTATCTAAATTTTTCAAAATCAAATTCAAATTTAACAGACCACAAATGCTTTTTTATTCACCATTGTTATTCAGTGACAAAAAGTGTAATGCAAAACATAAAAAATAGCAACAATAAACAGTGAATAAAAAAATGCAAAATATAAAAAAACGAAAAATAACTAATGTTACTCAAAATGGTTTCACACTGAGATAAAAATTTTTTCATTCAAAAATTCTCATAAATTAAACACTATATATTTTGTTTCTAAAAAAAACTTTTTTATCCCATCTATTTGTCAAATTGTTTTTTCTTCATAAAAATACCCGAGTATTTACTCTGATAAATTTCTTCTCCCTGTGAAGCTCTCAGCACAGACCACAGATTCATGATAATAATGAAAGTTCTTAAAAATTATAACTATCACTTACAGAAATTGAGAAATCAATTCTACGGAATATCAACTATGCCATGAAGTTATTAATTTTTTTTATCAATGTTAGCTCATATATACCAAGCTATTATATAAACAAACTTTCTCTTGTCTCGTCTACGTTATTTATATTTTTGTCTCTTGCAAAAATTTTTGTTATATAAGTTCATGCACACTTAAGTTATATACACTCAAATGTTGAATTTCGTACAGTAAAACTTCAAATAATGTGGAGATCAGAAAAACACGTAGAGAAAACTTTTATTAAGCTAACATTTGAAGTTTTACTATACAAAATTCAAGTTTACAAAAAATGTACGATAGCTCTAAGAAACTACACTTAAATTTTTTCAATCACATCATCTTTACACAGTGCTAAGCGTCGACACAAGATTGAAACTACTACCTTCGAGTTTTCGGTCTAATGCTCTATATCTTTGTCTTTTATTTCACTAGTTTGATTAAAATAATCTATAACTGTTCAAAAAATTTTATGAAGAAAATTGAGAGTAATTTGAGGATGATTAAAGTTTTTTATAGACAACCGTTAAATGCTCCGTTTGCGTGTTAGAGACTTATAAACTGACTATAATATTTTTTATCAACCTTACACACGAAATCTGGTTTCATAACTAAAGAGAACTTCAAATTTTTTTCCGAAAATTTTGAAAATTTCAACCATAGATATCACATTGAATACATGAATTAATATAAATAAACTCATTTTGTAATGGAATCATCACTACATAGTTCAAAAAACAATACAACGTTAGAGTAGTTCAATGGTTTAGAAACACGAAATCTGAATTTTATCTAATCATGACATCAAACCAACTTTGGACTTCTCTTATATATTTCATTTTTTTAATGCCTTGCGAATACCTAATTAACTTTCTTTTATGTTGAATAATTCTCATGAATATATTTAAAAAACGAAATAGCTCGAATTGAGAGAGTTTTAAATGCAAACTTGAAGGCATGAGAATCGGCAGTACAAACTCTGGCCTCAAAAATGTATTCTTTCATTAGTCATTTGTCATTTAGTTTATATACATTAACCCAAGTTTAAGTTCTATTTTAATTATTCAAATGTAAACTTGAAAAATAGTTGTATACAATTTCTACTAAGCACGGTCATTGCATTAAAAATTTTTATTTCAGCAGAGCTCCATCCTACCTTCTTTGAACTGTTTATAGCTTGTAGATAAATAATGACATAGAATAATTCAACCTTGGATCTATTCTTTTTTTAATCTAAAATCTCACGCATATTCAATGTAGGATGTTTGCAAAAGTATAACTAGAGTAACATCATTGACTAAATGACTTAGAAAGCTGTAAAACTTCAGTAATATTTGATTTATGTTTGTAAAATTTCTATAATCGAATTTTAGAGATGCATGTGTGTTTGTTCCTTCAAATTAGCTTGACATAATCTGTCCTATGAGAAACACTATTTTCCTCCCTTCACGTGAAACAGGAAGATTGAGAGGAAGTTAAGTTTATAAATAGACAACTATTGAAATATCAAATGAACAGAAAAGCATCAATTAATGAAAATGACTATGGCGTGAAACAAAAAAAGGAAAAAAACTAATAAAAAAATATATATTTTGAAATATCAATGGAAGGCTTAAAAATGATTTTAAAATTCCAATTGAGACTTTGAAACTTATCCTTATGAGAAAAAATTCGAAAATCTGTGAACGTTCACATTAAACTTCTGGGCAAAAAAGACAGCTTTATATAATAAATAGTTGAGCCTTGAAATTATTTTATGCTTGCAAGTGCCTATAAAACAGGATGACAAAATCCTGAAGTAAATTGAGTTTTATTAAAGTTCAGGTTTTTTATAGCGCTCCAAAATAACACAAAATCAGTTTTTTTTTATTGAAAAATGAAGCTTTTTGTAAGACACTAAATATACAAAAAAAATATGATTTTTTCTCAAAAAGCTTTTTATTTTATCAGAAATAAACTATAAACTGATATATTTTCATTTAATTTGCATACTTATGGTTCATTCCAATAATCTAAAACAAGAAACAATAATTCACTTCTTTAATGCAAAAACACTTATTTGACACGCTATAGTGGTTGAGGTCAAGCCATAATTAGGTGTCACAGGACGCTACACCGTGTGAAATACGTGGAAAGAACTTTTAAAAAATTTAATGAAAAGTTTAATTTCATTTGATATACAATTATGATTCAAAAACGTATACTCTAAAATAAACTGAGTGCTCAAAAGATGATCTAATGAAAGTCAAACAATACTGATGAGTTATGTAAGAATATAAAATGCTTATAAAACCCAAAATTTCTGCAATAAAAAAAAAAATCCAATCGTCAACACAAACCTAAATAATACAAAAAAAAAGGATACTCTTCACTATCATTAGAAGCACTGTGGTATAAAACAAGAAAAAATCAAAAAGTTACGTCAAGTTTTTGATACGGTTGCATTGCTAGGCAGATCCTTAAACATTGTAAACGCTATAGATTCTTCCAAGAGAATGATAACAAAACTGAGAAACAGCACTTGGAAGATTGAAAAACCAGTATTGCAAGTATTTTTTTATTTAAATTTTGAAATTAATGTAAATTCCAAGATTATGGTTCATTAAATTTGATTAAGTTTTTAAAAGCTTTTACGGAAATCAACAAAACTTTTTCAGTCGTCAATAGATAATAAATGGGAAAATTAAAATTCAACCTTAAAATGAAACTATTCTATCCCATAAATTGAAGTTATCTAAATAATTATCAAAATAATAAACCGTCTCATATGTTGAAGATGTTTACTGGATTCAATGAAACAAAAAGCACAAAAGTCGATATATTTTAAAAGAACCAAGCCTTTTTGATAAGTATTGACTGTCCTCATCAATAAGATCATCAGTGAATAACATGAGATAATGATTTTTTTGGGTTTATTTGCTGTATGTTGTTACAGATTCTGTCAAAAATAAAAATCTTTATTTTTGCATGTTTTATGTCTATAAAACCAAATTAGTTGAATACTTTTTTCTTATCATTGGCTTGTAATTAAACCCACTTTGATAATTAAGAAGTGATTTCATAATGTTTTACTGATAATCCTTTTAACTTTTTTCCCCGAAAATTTCATGAAAAACAGTTTGAAAGCTGTGAAAACAGAAAATTTTTTCACTAAATTTTGAACATCAAAAATTGAGAAAAAATATATTAACATAATAATCAAAAAAACAACATATCAAAACTATGCAAAAATCCTATATAAAATCACATCCAACAACAAAATTCAACTTTTTCAAAAAAAACACAAAATAAAGAATCAAGCTGAAAAATATAAAAATAAAACAAATTGAAAGACACTTTAATTATAAAAGCAATGAATATAAAACAAAAAAAAATGAATACCAACATCAACAGCGGAAATTCGTTTTTCAATAAGCTTTTCAAGTTTCTGTATAGCATCGTTGACCACTTCTTCCCCATTGATTTTCTTCACCACCGGATCAGTAAGCATGTATTCCTGTGGTTTCGATGGAATTTTATATGGGAAGGGGGTGGAAAGGGTGAATTAATTGGGGAAAGACTGAGAAGTTTATATAAATTTACGGGTTATTAATGATCGTTTTGTATAAGGTTATGTGCTAATAGGGTTTATATATAGATTTTCAAGGTAATAAGTGTTTTATATGAGATAATGAACTAATGGGAGTTATGTATGATACTATTAAATGATATATATATAAATTATTCTATTCACTTCTCGATTTTTCGTGGCGCTATATGAAAAAAACTTATGTTATCACTTTTATTATTAAAAGTTTTATTATCCTTTTTATTATTATTGTTGTTATTACCACCTCTATTATTGTAACAATAGTACGAAACAAACGATTTTTCAAATCGATATAGCTTACAAAGCTTTTGTTATAAGTGTAAAATTTTATTTCGATAATAAATAATTAATATAATGATAAAATAGTGAATAAATTATATGAATAATTTAATTTTGTAAATAAACTGATCTAAGAATCTATGATCAATAATAATATTACATAAAAATAGCTAATAACTTATTATAACGAATGAAATAAGATACTAATAACTAACTAATCAAATAGAATAACCTCAGTGATATAGCTGTGATATAACTGGAAATTATAACACTAAAAATTCATGAAAATAAAATTTTAGAAATTTTACTTAAGTCATGACAAAAACGAAAAATGTTTATTCTTCAACATATTTTGATTAGGAACTTTCCAAGGTTGATCATTTTTAAATTTTCTAGGTTCAGCTTCAACTTTTTCCCAACAAAAAAATTTTATCAACAAATGATTTCTGTTTCGAAACTTGTTAATTTAGTGATTTTTTAAAATTATTTCAAAAATATTTAAAATAGAAAAATTTTTACGACATTATAAATAACTGTGCAATGATGACACAGTTTCAAATGGTAATGATACGTGATATGTATTCCAAGTATGGGAAAAAGTTATCATAAATGTTTTCCAAATGTTATTTTATCATCAATTTTTTTCCAAAATTACAAATAAAAACATTGAAAAACTATCAAATTTTTTAATGCTTTTTGGCATAACAATAAAAATAATTTTATTTTTTATACGCCAAACCACATTTCGCCACATCCTCACAACAAAACACCTCATTTAAACACAATTTATCACATATCTCAATGGCATATCACGCCACTACACAACGTCCCCCCCCCATACCCCACACACATCATAACACACCGTCACTTCATCGCAAAAAACATCATCACTTTACAAACCAGTAAAACAAGGAAGAAACGACACAATGAAATTATAAACCTCTTGTTTGAATCTCTTATAAATAATAGCTAACGCTACTTGCAACTTAAACAAGATAATTCACTGTTGAAGATCTCAAGGACTTAGACAGCTACTTGGTGGTGATATCTTGTGAAAATCGTTGAGTTTAGTTAATGAACAGCTCAAATCTTTGTATTTTCTATTGATTGTTTTTCTAATTTATACAATTTTGACAACCTAAATATCTTGAAACTGCTTGGCTTGAAAATCGCATTACTGAAATTTGTATATTCCCAGTCTCAAATCTTCTTATTCTATTTTTCCTAAAAAGCTTGAAATTTTTACGTTGAGCAGGGCAGAGCAGGCGCTATGAAAATTATCTACTTACTCACTACTACTATTTTTATAGCGTACAATGTGACTTTTCTATCGCTTTGATTTATTAGTATGTTGGTTTTGATTTCTCATTAAAAGTTAATTAAGGAAAGTTTTGGTTTTTTATATAGAATTTATTTTCACGAAAACATTTATTTTAGTCTCACAGTCTAAGCAACCGTTTAGAAACGTGATATAAATAAAATAAAACCATTATTCATTTAGTTTTCATGCAGTTTTGCCTTACTTGTTTCTAAACAAACACAGAAAAGTTGAAAAACCAAATAAAGTATCAAAAAGTTCGAAGTATTTAACACCTAAATTAATAAAAACAAAATAAATTCAATTTAAAATGACCACAAGCTTGCAGCCGAAAAAGGGATAAAGAAAGAAATGCGACTGGAGCTGAAGTCAAGATCATTGAAAAATAAAAAAATGCTTTTTTTAAATCTACCCAAAAAATTCTGTTCAAATGAAGTATCAAGCTTTATGAGTCAAATCTTAATGCCACATTTATCTATTTTTCTCTTCCAAGTGTACTTTACTTTAGCTTTATATATAAAACAGTCGTTTTACACTTGCTAATGTAAGATATTCTCACGAAAACCTTCGTGTTTTAAGTTTTCTCAATAAACCGTACTGTTTGTTTCTATTATCAAAGTCGTTTTTAATTTTATTGGTAATAAGTTTAATATGGTTTTTACATTGTTTAATATATATTAATAGCGCAAATGATGTATCCTTTAAAGTGTTACATTATTTGTATTGTATCATCCAAATTAGTGACTTCTTGGAAAAAGGAAAAATGCTGACTATAATAAATGATGGTGATAATTTGTACAGAATTGTTTCAACGTATTCTTTTTGAAAATTTTTGTGTTAAGTGTTTTTTATACTTTCATTAATTTTCTATCTGAAATTAACTTCGATTTTATATTCAAATAAAATATGAATTAAAATGGAATTAATTTTTGAAAAAGTACTTTTTTGCAAACCTTAATGAGACTTGTGAAACATTAATGTTAAAAAATTTATAATTTGAAGAAAAAATGATTTTTTCTAATTCTCATTCAAAAAAAACATTCAAAAAAATAAAAATATTATTATATATGTTTTATACTGTATATGTTCATTTCCAAAAGATATTATGCAAATGAGGCTGCTCACACATGAACGCACTAAACTCCCTCAAACGATAACATAAAGCATTATTTCAAAGTTTATTAGAATTTCATGATGCCATCCTTGTATTTACACATCACAGTATCAATTGATGTATGTTTTAATGCATCACTTCATAATATGAGTTTAACTCAAGAAAATTCTAACACTTTAACAAGTTATGAAAAAAATTGTATTGAATAATTCATTAATACGTTTGAAAATGTCAATAGCATCTCGTTATAAGTGTAAAATTATCAAGTACGTGATGATGGTACACTTAGTCAACCGTGGTACATTTTAAATTAAATTTTGTTCAGTGGTTTCTGGAACTTTGGGGTGTGAAAGCCATTCATTTTCGTTAATTTTTTCTAGTCCGTTTTTTTACTAATTACGTAGTTATTTCTTTTTTTTCCAAATGTTCACAATTTATTTTTTCATTTCGAATAAGTAATTTTTTTTTAATTTTTAACGTTTTCATATTACTGTTTAAGTTCATTCATATTCATTTCTACATTTCATTTTTCATCATTCCCTTCTCATTGACATTCCTAACCTTTGAATTCAAACAAGATAATCCAGCAATCTTGGGTATCACTAATACTTGAATCTAAAGAGTTGGATCTGCTATCACCATTCTACTACATTATTTTATAGATACGACGCTGAAATACTTTAAAAATATTGTTCATTACTGAGATGATTAATGTTTATACAGCATTATTTTATGTTATCAAGTGGGTGTGTGTTTGAAGTCATAGGCGAAAACTGATTGTATTTTATATGTACAATCTTGTGCTTGAAATCCAAATAAAGTGGTTCTAAAATCAAAAAATTTTCATTTTGCATTATTTTTGTTTTGTTTTACTATGCAGTAGCAATTTAGTTTATTAATATTTAGTTTTATCATAATTCTAATAGTGGCTATTCCGTCTTATTCCAAGGTTACAAGATAATCTAAAGTTGTAAAACAAAGAAAATAACTGTTAAAACGATAAATTCAAAGTCAAACTAAAAAACTTTTCAAAAAATGGCAATTTTATTTTTTAACCATGTATGTTTTAATAGTAAAAACCGTTCAGAGTGAACGTTGCAACCACACAGAGTAATTCAGCTGCAGCATTAACAAAGCAAAAATGAAAAAAAATGATTCTCGCTGAACCAGTATATGTATTTTTTTTTGTTTTTTCATCTAAATCTTTTTTTTAAATTTTTTAAAGGGTATTTAATTATTTATCATATGTGGGAAAAGTATTATTTTGGTTGAGAAAGCAAGTTGAACGCTCATTTTTATTTTAAAAGTGACACAATATATTTTTATTAACATTACTTTCATTTTATCATTCAATATTTGGAAATTATCATATAGTTTTTGATTATCATATCATTATCATTAATATATATATATATATATATATATATATATATATTACTATTATCTTTTATGCTTACTCGTTTCAGTATCATATTTTATAAAATTTTAAAACATCTTAATTTCAACCCTAACCTAAAGTCCCAGTTAAACTTACCCAAAGTTATGGTTTTGTTCTTTGTTGAAATAAATGTACTCCAAATAATTATTCAATTTCAATGCAGAAAACCAAAAAAATATTTATTCAAAACATATACATTGAATGCCCCCGAAAATATTTTAAAACACTTTTTATCATTCACACGAGTTTTTTCAATAAGTTCGTTTGCTTAATCAATAGACTCACAGAATGCTAACTAATCATTATGTATTATTGATATACAATAAAATGAAAAGTTTGGTCATATTGGCATGAAGTTACAAATTTTTTAACATACATTCATAAATTGCTAATCTAAGTTTTAAGCGTTTTTTGAGTATTTTTTTCTCAGTATCCATTGATACATTCATTCTATCATTAGAAAGTAAAAACAAACAGAATAAAACAAATTTTGACGCGTATAGCTCAGCTGGTAAAGCATTAGAATAATTATCTAAAGTTAACGGGTTTAATCCCACGTGGGCCGACAATTAGCACCTTTTCCACAGTGTCTTTTCGTTACATTAAATTTGTAGCAAGTGCTTTGATCTATAAAGAAAAGCGTTTTATAAATACCGCGTTACATTGCATTGCACTACACGTAAACTTCGTTTATTCATTTATTTATTCATTCATTTATTTATTTATTTACTCATTTATTTATTCATTTATACAAAATCATTGCACAGTTTTCTGTAAGTACAGAAATAAATAGCACAAATTAACAAACAATTATTGAAAACAGAAACCCCAACATCAACACCATTCACTCTGATGCTAACTACAAAAATACAGGTACTAAAACCCAATACAATTGAAACCAACATAAACTTCTTACCGTTCTGATGTCTTGGATGCAAGTGAACCTGTTGAAAAACTCTGTGAGATTGTGACCCAAAAGGTCTGCAGTCAATATAGTCCTGTCGGTAGAAGTGGCTTATATTGTTGAGGATTATTGGATGATTTATATTTTTGGTGTAGATAAAGAGGGTTATTTATATTGTTGGTAGTGATGAATTGGGAATGATTTAAAGCTACTGTGGCTTAAAAACTCCTCATATTAATGATTTTATTTTTAATTTCATGGTATTGTATTTTTACAAGTCTTTTTTAAATTAGTAACGTCAAACTCAAATTCGTATGGTGGGTCAGCATTAGGGTGGCAAAAAATAGAGATTTGGCTATATTTTTTAAAACAAAAATTCAATTTTGCTGCACAGGTTCCCAATAAATAAAACTGTTATTATTTCTAGCTGTATGAAATATAATATTTTTCATATATAAAAGATGTTATGAGTTTTGCGTTGCAAAGTGGTTCAAAATACTGAACCGTCAACAACAAAAATTGAGTTTTTGTGAATTCATTATATAAAAGCAATATTTTTCCATCTATAAAACGCCAGTTTGGGGAATTTATACAATTATTGAAAATAAAAGTATAATTCTTGGTAAATATGGCCTTACCATCTTGCCAATATATGCTAATGTTTTGTGATAAAGCCATACTTAGCGAAAATTAAAGTTTTATTTCTAATAAATGTATGAATTTCTCAAATTGATATTCTTTAGAAAATTACTATATAAAACTTACATAAGATGTTTCTAGAATATTCTAATATTTGTTTATAAAAACTTGATACAAATTAATATTTATTTCAAAAATTTTTTTCTACTATTTAAAACTGAAATTTTTTATTTAATGACTCCTCCAAAATAAATATTACTTATTTTATTTTTATGCAATGGGAAAATATTTTTTAGTTTATCGATTTATTACATCAAATTTTTATATTACATTTTTCATTTCTAAATGTTTTTACTTTTGTAAACTCAAGTTGGACTATTTCCATATTGTAATGAACTCAAAACTACTTTCAACGACTATAAAAATCCCAGCAACACTGTTAATTTCTTATATTTTTCTATTAAGCAAATAATTTTTATTTGTTAAAAAACAATAATTGAAGTTGTTTTTCCCACTTCAATGGTGATGCTGAAGCACTTGTTCAACTTTACATAGAATTTTTGAGAATAGTTTTCTATGAATGAACAAATTACTGAGCTTTTAGTATACATGGAAAATTTTTTCGGAAAAAAAACTGTTAAAAAATTCATTCCTTGAGAGAATTCATGCTATACAAAGGGAATTGTTTTACTAATGTATATGTTGAGGTTTAATATTTGATACAGTGTTTTCTATTATAATTCCATCATTAGATTCATTACATAAAAATTAAACTATATCTCTTCATGATGACACAAAAGAAAAAAAAAAATGTTTAAAAACGGTTCATTAACGACATTTTAATGAATTTTTTATTGTGTTTTACCTTTTTTATAAGGATAAAACGTTTTATTAAAAAATTTATTTTAGGTTGATTTTATTTGAATTTTTTTAGTACAGCTGGTGAATCGATCATACAGCTGACAAAACGAATTGGCGAACATAAAAATATTATTTTTTCTGTTTTCACAAAATACGTTTTAATGCTTTTTTGAAAATTTCAACAACTTCAACAGTTATTTCCCAAACTCAATGTGATAGTAAAGCAGTGGTTAGAAAAAAATCGTTCCAGAAAGAAAATAAGTGCTCATGAAATGAAACAATAGCTAAATACTTTTATACCTATATTTCATGCTACAAAAGCAAAATAAAAAACATTTGAAATAAATGGGAGTTTTGGAAAGCTTCAGTAAAATGAACTATATTGAACCAAGTTTCAGTAGTGTTTTATCAAGACAAATAATTTTTCATGGCTTGGATATTTTATATGAAAAAAATTTTTTAAAATACTATTGATAATTGCTATGGGAACATAAAAACTCAAAAAAATGTGAATAAAGTACGGCTCTGAGAACTCCTACCAAAGAGACCATTGGGTGTTGAAATATTTTTCGATATTCCGCCTAAAATCAATAAAATACTACCTTTATTTTGTTATGGAATTGTTCTAAACTAAAGTTTCAGTTTGGGGGTTTGAAAATAATGAAAATTTTTTAAATATTATTTTTAAATATATTACAGTGTCTTTGAAAAATATAATTTCAAAAAAAGCTAGCTTAAAAATTTTTTATTATTAAAATTCCTTCCCGTTAAAATTGTTCCCTTAATATATCAAATTTCTAAAAAAATTTTACCAATAAAACTAAATTTTAACATAAAATGTATTCAGAACTGCACTTTAAAAGCGGCATTATTGGCGGTACAATAAAAAATTAATAGTATTGAAAGGGTGCAGCAGGGACTGTGTTTTCCACAAAAGTGGTGGAGTATCCATATGAATGGTACATTAATTACTATGAACACTTGTATGAATGAAGTGGTGACATAACAAAAATAATAAATAGATTGAAACAATTATATCAAATTATTATCATAGTATTAATCATCTTAAAACAATAAATAAATTTAAGTGAAAATTCAAACAAAAACATGAAAAAAAACAGAAAGAAAAACAGTTGGGACAATTACGGACAAAATTCAAATTTCTTGCTACGTGTCGTTAGAGTAAATAAAACTCTGATACAATAAAATGGCTTTCATAACAGTGAATGAGAATGGTAATTAGCATGATAAGAATGAGAATTTTCAAGTGATATTTCAATGATAATTTTATTCCATTGTTAGAAAATAATTTATTTTTCATACAATAGTTTTGTTTCATAATTACACCATGTTTTTTCTATAGCTATACGATAATTTTACTCTTTTGTTATACAAAATATTTATCAGTTGTTTTTTTAAAATTTTTTCTGGCGTTTTCTTTTTTTCAAGGTTGAAATGATGGGTTATCAAATTTGGAAATTAAATGCAGCTAGAAATTGTTGAGATTTAAACTTAAAACTTAAAATAATTCTATATAATGGGTTCTCGTGTTGAATGCCTTATGATAAAAGAGATTGTACTTTGAGTTTTATTCCAAATTTTTATAAAAGTTTTAGAAAATTCTCGAACTTTATTGTATAAAACTCAATAGCAATATTGAAAACAATAAAGGTTTTGAAGGACACTAAGGATCTCTCAGTTACTTTACGAGGTTTTTTGGGGAGATAAAATTAAATTATCAAGTACTAAATAAGATGAGATTATTTCAAAAACAAATTCTAACAGGATATTTTACAGATATTCAAATGAAACACTTTTAGGAATTTATTATATTCCACGAAGCTTTTCGTAAGATGAACTTACATTATCATTTGATAATTCGTGGAATAAAATGAACTCCCAAGTGTTTTATTTGAATATTTACGTTTGGCTCGGAAAATTGAAATAATATTTTACAAATTCATCAAACTTAAAAAGTATATCTAATATAATGAAAATGATATAAAATATAATTTATGCGTTATTAAGCGCCTCTTAACGATGCGTAAGAGACGCTAGATAAGTCCTTTACATTACATTATTTAGCTTACCTTAAAGCCTACTTTTATTAATTATGAATTACTTCCTTAAGATTCCCATGATAACAACAATTATTATATAAGAAAAACTGAAAATCTGAGCCTAAGCTTCCAAACCCAATGGTCAAACTGTGGTTAAAATGAGTTTGCTTATAAAATTATGTTTTCTATTGTCAATCAGTGTTTATTGCTTTTGCAAAGTCTGATTAAAATTGAGAATTTAAAATTCAAAAAACTTTAGCAAAATTCTTTTAAAAAATTATTAAAAATATTGATGAAATTCTACATTATTTCATTCAATAAAACTTTATATTCAAATTTTTTCATGATAACTTACTTTCATTTTTTGAGGCTTCATTCAACAATTGTAGAATTCTTTGCTTTAAAAAAGGGTTTTAAGAGATTAGCAAAGCTAAATTGAAACTTCAAAATAGAAAGCTATTTTGGTTTGAAATAAGCTCAAATAGGATGAAGGTTAATTAATAAAAGTTTTTGAACTCAATAATGAATTTTATCCATCTTATAACTTGAATTATTTAATTTTTATTTGTTAATTGATTTTAGTTTTTTTTATAACTATTCAATGTAGATTAATGCCAAATGTATAAAATAATCGACTACTAAAATTTCAAAACTTGTTTTTGTCTGTATCCATTTTTTATGAAGCAATTACTCAAAATAAAATCTATATTAGAATTACTACTTTAGCACCAACATCATCATCATCACTATCTTCATCTTTGTTACCACCACCATCCTCATTATCGTCACTATTCCCATTTTCGTTCCCACCATCATCATCATCACCACCATCATCATCTTCACCATCATCATCATCGCCACCATCATCATCACCACCATCATCATCATCATCATCACCACGATCGACATTGTCTTCATCATCATTAACATAAAACAAAGAAGTAATTCTTCAAAGACATCATATATCAATGTTTCCTCAATTGCTTTTTTAAATAACCTAATTGACGCAATTTTTTGCTACTTTTTTCATTCGAACTAAAACGTTCGAAAAATTATAAAATAGACAAAATTTTCTGCAAATTTTAATAAAAAGAGCATAAAAATTCTCTTATTTTATGAAGTTAATTTTAAAAACAAAACAAAGATGTAGGATATCCTTTCGGATTGAAAATTTTTGACCAATTAAAGTTTTAACGTGAAAATGGTAAGACTTTATGCCATTATAAAACTTCATACTGGCATTGCATAAAAAAATTCTTAGAAAAGTTTTAAAATTTATTTTTAAAATTTTATGTTATTGAATTTTCGTTAGACCATTTGAAATTCTCATGTTATCCTTCAATACATTTATTTTGAATTGATATTCAAGCGTAAGTCTACTAATCGAAAAATAATTAAATTACTAATAATATTATTTCGTAGCGGTGAGTTGTCTTAATCAAAAAGATTTTTTGACTAAAAAACTGTGAAAGCCATTTTTTTTTTCTATTATTTTTGAGTTTTTTTCCGCAAGTTTTATATTTTTTCAAATGGTATTTTTATGTATTTTATCATTCAAGAAAACTATTTTCATCATTACTAATACAATCATTGCTTTTATTCTTACTGCCACCATATTAATCATCATTATCATCAACACCATCATCATCTTCATCACCCCATCACCGTCAACCCCTTTCCCCCACTCCACTTACTTCCACAGTTCCGAAGAGAAACAAGGAAAGACACAACAGGATAAAAACATGAATCTGCTCACAATCTCCATTAGACACCCCTTTGTTGAATCAAGTCCCTTTTGTTAAATCAATTTTTTTTCGGTTTTTTTAAATTATTGTCGTTTACTATAATATCATCAAGATGTTCCTTCATCAGATAAAATTCGAGTTTTTATTTAATTATGTAGAAAATTTTTTCAGTTTTTGTCAGCAAATCATTTAGTTCTGGTTATGTTGTCAAGTTGAATGCACAAAAGTTCCGTTGACCATTGCCTCATGATCGGCTAGTTTGTATTCTGTTCGAATATCGACAAATTTCTAATAGCTTGTTTTCAAGTGATGTTTTTTTTTTCAATGGAAATCGAAAATTTATCAATTTTCATATTAATAATATTTTAAGCACATTTACTAAAAAACAAAAATTAACTCAGTTTAAAAAATCAAATAAACAAATTCGAAAAGTAAAAATGGTATATTATTGTCTTCTATAGTTTTCAAACATAAAAATTTATTGACACTAACCTTATGAGGAGTGTGTGGAAAGTAGGAGAAAAGGGTTTGCTCTATCAATAGAAAATAACCCTATTAATTACATATTAATTAATAAATCAGTTTTAAAGTCTTTTACATGATTGAAACTTTGATATATTTTAAAGACATTTTATTTTGTATGTAAAACCATATTGCGCAACTTTTCTTATATATATAAGAACACATGTGCAATTTAAAAGTAGATTTATAAATTAATTATTATAAAATTAAATACAATTAAAAGTTCAGCGAAAAATATAAATTGATAAACTTAAAAATTTGAAACAAAATTTATTTATTTTTCTATTTAAATAAATCAATTTTTTTTTATTTTAAAAATTTACAATTACTACGTACCTTAGCTATCAGTCCACCAAAATCAAGTCTGTTTCAACGATCAAATTAACAGACCACTGTTTTTATAATCTCACTATCAGTTGTGTTGCAGCAGTTATTTAACAGTTCAATTATAAAACTTCAACAATCAAGTCCTATTGTTCAATCAAAAACTGATGACAGTTTTCATAAAGGTTTCAATTCAATTCAAATAATTGACTCTAACAGTAAAAATATAATACATTTGATAGTGAAATATAATAATTTAAATAGTTTGAAAGTTGATTTAAATTCATATATTTAAGGTACTAATAAGTAAATAGATGGATAACCAACACTTTGATAATTGGTTGAACGTACAAAGTCAAATTTATAGATATCTTTACCTAAAAACAATTAGCGATTAAAACTAATCACAATTCTAAAGTTATTTTAAATAAAAAATCAATTCAGTTTTTATAATTAATCAATATTCAGAAAATCAATTAATTAAAAGAACATTATTTTACATAATCAACTATTTCAAAAAACTTAATTACTAAACAACATGGTTTAACCAACTTTAAACTTCAAAGTTAAACTTTGTATTGAACCAAATTCAAATATTCTATTAACTCAGCTTTAAATTAGCGTTAAGCCAATGTTAAAACAATGGAAATCAACGAAAAAATCAAACGTTAAACCAGCATGGAAGGCAAAACCACAGTGCACTCGACTCTTTTATAACATTGCACCCATGCAGGGTGTAGGTGTTGTGGGAGGGGCAAGTGATGCGCGATTTGTACGGTGGTTTGTTCTTTGATGGGATTATTTTGGTGTGAATATTCTTTTTTTTGGGATCAGTGGTGGGTTTTTTGAATAGTAGCCTCTAGTACAAAGGTTGAAAATTTAGGTTTTTTTTTAATTTATGAACTATTCAAATATTTTTGTTTGTATAAATGATTAAATGTTGTTTTTCATGAAAATATTTTTAAGTAATTGAACCATTTTTTTATTCAATAATGATTTAATATTAAATAATCGTAAAAGTAGTCTATATTTTTTTAATCATAACAATAACCATGATAATAAATAGCACTGTGCTGGCTATAACATTAAGTGTATCTAAAATTCTACATAATGATGCAAAAAGAATGTTCATTTCTAAAGCGCAAAGAAAGCAACTAAAGGGACTTATTATATAAAGATAACATGTGTGTTTCATATGGATATCATGGTCTTGAAGGTTTTCAAGTAAGAGATTAGTCAAATAAGCTTTAAAATAAAATCTATCTGGTACAGTGTTTTTTGTTAATTATAAAATCTTATCAACTGCGTGAAAAAAGTCATTGAATATTAATGAATTATCTTGTTATTGACTTTATCGATGTTTTTTATTCATTTTCGCCTCTTATTTAGAAATATTTTTTCCACGTATTAAAAATGAAAATCTTTTTATCATTGTAACAAAAAAAATCTATCATTTGAATTAAATTAAAACCAAAGTTTTTTTTCATTCTGTTCAAAGCTACTTACTCTTTTTCTTCTTCTAAGCGACGTAATTATGCTGTTGTGATGACAATTGTAGTAAAATTTTTCAATCAGTTTTTATTTGAAGCTGTTTTTACTGTTAAAAAACAATTTCACAAGATTTTTTTTTAGAAAAAAACGACGTAAAGTATTGAATAGTGTTTTGAGTAATATTTCATGAATTACCTCATCATCATCCTCATCACCATCATCCTTATCACCATCATTCTCATCACCATCATCCTCATCATCCTCATCATCATCAACACCAACATCTTCAACATTATCATCATCATCATCACCACCAACATCTTCACCATCATCCTCATCATCACCATCATCTTAATTATTATTTTCATCACCACTCCTATTTTTATTACATTATCAAATGATCTTTCCTTCACGTTGATGTACTTGGTAATATTATGCATGAAACAAAAAGCTTGGTTCTGATTAAAAAAATTTTAATATATATTATTTTGAATTATCTCTTTAAAATTAACATCTTCTTTTTCATTTTATTTTTTTTATTCACATTAATATTTTGTTGAGTGAATCATGAATAAGTAAATTGTAAAATTATTTAATTTTCTAAATTCAGAGCTTAAATTTTTTCGTATTTCCGTATTGTTTAACATGTTTAACGCTTAGAGCCAGTGGTTTCTTTGCACAAATGAAAAATTTTGTGAACACAGCTTCAAAATTGTGAAACATAAAAACACGAAAAAATTTCAATTTTATATTTTGAAGAAGCTTTTCGGCATGTTCCATATCATCATCAGGTTCACCAAATTAAAATTATGAAGTGTTTTTATGATTCACAAATGAAAAAGTTTTTTCTGTTTCGTCCGCATGATTTTCTTAGACATTTATTCGGTTACAAATAAAATTAAGTCAAAACCATTAAATTGACTGGTATTTTTGTGCACAGAATGGAATTTCAGGATAGAACTAAAAAAATGAGATGGATATTATCCCAGTATGAATGTATCTAAGTCAATTTTATAATAAACTCCGTTTAAAAGTTAATTTATAACGCAATAAAGTACATTGAGTTTTATTGAGCAGCGTAAAAGGCATAGAAGGTAAGAATAGTTCGTTTCAAAGACAAGGTGTGCATTTAAAAATGACAATCATACAGCAACCATACAAAATGTCTTGATACGATTTTTCAAAATTATACGAAGTTTCAATATGAATTCGAAAAGAATAAAATTTCAACATATATATATAAACGAATATTCGTATAAGTTTATTTGTGTAACTGCCCAAAGCTTTTGTTACTGATGTAAAACTACCAAACAAAAAATAGATAGGATTAAAAACCTAAAGTGAATTGTTGTTCAGTAAAACCATCACAACCAATGACAGTTTCACAAGCGACATAAAGCATTTTTGAAAGTTTACTGGCATGAATAATAGATGATAACCACCTGGTTCAGGTTCTTCTAATGATTCCATGCTTTTTGTATGAATTTTAATCCTTACGAATGAAAATTTAAGCGTTTTAGCTGGTTTTTCTACACTCTTTTAAACGTATTTATAATTGAAACCTAATGGAAATGCGAAAAATTTAGTTTTGAAGCATTATTAAGAAAAAAAAACTTATTGCAAGAAAAAAAACGAGAAGCATTTATAAGATGATCGCTATAACGCATAATCATGAAGATAAAAAAATCTCGATCTGTCTAAATAAGTTGATAAGATAATAATTAATTTAAAATTAGGTTTTAAAAAGCAAAAAAAATATCAGAATTTTATTCAAGATTTACTACTTGCCTTGTTTTTTTTTATTTCAGCACGAAAGCAACTCAATTTAATGGTACAAAGTTTATCAAACTGCTATGCAATGAATCAGTTTTTAATACCAGTTCAAATTAATTATTCTTGTCTCGACTGGCAAGTTGGCACTTTCAATTTCGGATGATTCATATGTACAGTGTACTTACGCTGTATATTTTTACATTATACAACATATAATTGTAATTTTAATGTGAATTAAAAAGGTTTTTACTATTCGTAAAAGCATTTCACTGGCTCAGTCTCTAAGACTAAAGCTATATTTATTCAAAATCGACCCTGAATTGAATATGATGACAGAAATTCAATGTGATGACCGTTAAGCGCTGTGATAAAGCTAGTTACCAAAAAATGTATGCAGGTGGCTTTTAGTGCCTATAACCTGACAATAAAGTTGTTAAAAGGTGAAAAAATTTTGTTCACAAAGTTCTGATATATATTATTTTCTAAGGCTTTACTTTAACATAAAGTTGATTAAAACCATTAGACAAATCAACAAAACCTTTATTTATTCTGAAATAAATGAAGGATAATTTATTGAATGGAACACGTGGAAATCCGGTAAACAAAAAATATTAAAAAACTGGTGAATTTAATAATTTTTTAATATTGATGATTATTAGCTCATTAAATAGCTAAAAATCAATCAAATTTTAATATAATAGCCTTTAATTAATTCTGGTGAGAACAATAAAATATAATTCCATACATACTCTAGCTTGAGAATGACTGAAAAGGATATGGAATAAATGAATACAACTTAGCACACGTATAACAGCTTATCGTTTCTATCAAATTTTAAATATATAATAAAAACAACCACCATTAGTATAAGCCTTATTATTGTAATCCATTAAAATTTAAAAAAAAATGTCTAACACCCAACATAAAAATAACATCTATAACTTATCATTCGATCCCGATTCCAAACAATAAACCTCAACGCCACGTTTCATCAAATAGAAAATCATGAACAACTAAAATCCCACCACATATCATTTCCACACCATTAAACTTCACTACTGCGTATAACAAACTGCTAACAATGCATAGAACCTCAATCAACATCAGGCTGATGAGACTGATGACTGGACGAATCAAACGAGGCACCCGTGTCAGGTCCCGGTGCAAATGATGATGACATCTTTTCTATCAGCTTCTTCACTTTGGGGTTGTTGGCATATTTGCTGATGTTTGCAGGGTTCTTCATGATGTCTTGTAACGCTTCTGCTACCTCTGGGTCCTGGTGCAAATAACATTATTTATTAGAGTTTATAAATTGTTCAAGTCACCAACTGAGTCATCATAAAAGATTACTAATAACCATATAACACCATTAATTTAATTTTAAACAATAAGATGGCAAACTCAATGCCAATCATGACCCCATCTCACCTGGAAAGCCTGCATGAGGTCAGGGTCAGAAAAGATGGATGAGAGGTCTGGCATGCCGGGTCTGCCTCCCATGCCACCTGGGAAGCCACTAGCACCTGGAAAACCCCCTGCTGCTGCTCCAGGGAAGCCCCCTGGAAATCCTCCTATAGCGATGGTTGGTTTGATGTTTGTGTGTGCATCAGTGCTGATGTTGTGGTGGATTTGAATTTCTGGTTACCATGTGAAGACTTATGAACACTAAATAGTTTCTATTAAACTACCAAGCTTTTCGTTATGAATTTACTTTATCTTTTATAACAATATATGCAAGCAGTTTCATTGCAGTTTCAATCCTTGAAAATGTTACTTTGATAACAAAAAGCTTTGTATTTTAATCAAAACTATTTAGTGTTCATAAATCCTTTCATTTGACTGGCTAGAGGAAATCATTATCTTTGATTGTTCTTAATTAGCCTTATTTTTTTTTACCTCTACAGTATGTATAATTTAAATATAAAATCATGCTCATTTACATCTGTTTGTATGCTTACATTGATTATAAAGAACATTAAAGTAGATAAAACTATGAATGACTATGTTGTTTTTAAAAATTTGATTATACATTGAAAAGCCAATAAGAATCACCTGGAAAAGTACCACCTCTGCTCTCTTGCTCCTTTAAAAAATAAATGACCATTTATTATATTTTGCCTGTTTATTCTATAAATTTTTTCACCCAATCATGAACATCAAAATTGACCACATACATGACAATCATATTGATGATCAATTCTATTGTGAAAATGCCAAAATGCTTATACCTATTTCACCCCTTGTTTTTGATAATTTTACAGTTACATGCATTTTTCGGTTTAACTAAGAGTTCATATTTGTACTCAAATACCCCTACAGTGTTTCCATCATTAAGTCAAACAGTATCTAATACACAACAGCATATCCAACCTTCCTGGCTTTCTCACTGGCCTCTTTGGCTTTGTTGATTCGAGCCCTCCTCTCTTTCAATTCTTTCTCCTCCTTCTTTCTCTCATGCTTGCGACGATGCTCCATCACTTTTTTAGCCTGGTGCAATGGTGTGCATTGTTAGGATTGTTTCAAGTGGTGTTCTGATAGTTTGTAGATAAGTTGTTGTATTGGGATCTTACCAATGCTGTATTGTATTGACTTGAAAGTATTCATATCAACAAGAAATCTTTGTAAACACCATTGAAAACATAGAGTTAATATATCAAATGAATGTCATTAATATTAACAAAACATTTCTTTATTTTTCAGTCTAGAAAAGCTACAAAGGCATTATTGGAGCAAACCTTAGGCTCAACTTCCCTGCGAGCCTCATTGGCATCATCATCATAGTCCAACTGGCATGACTTGCTCAAGTCCTTGTATGCCTTCTCCCATTTTCCCAACATCCTGCAGAGTGCAGTAAAGTAGTGAAGGTGGTGGGAGTTATAATTGTAGTAGTATTTATAAAGAAGTTAATTCCCAAGTGTTTCATTACACCAAAATGAGAACATAGTGGCTAAAAGTTAATGCCAATGAGGAATATAAAGCAGTTTTTTTCACCTGTAAGCTTTGCCTCTCCACTTGTAAGGCTGAGCAGAGTCAGAATTCAATTCCAGTGCTTTTTCGCAATCCATAATGGCGGCATTAGGTCGCTTTAAACGAATGTAGATGCTGTTGTGTTATAAAAGCAGTTTTTAACAGATAAACTCATGAGATGAATGTCACCATAATCAAAGTCGTTATTTGAATTGAAATAAAAGAGGATGCATCAAATGAAACATTATGAAATAGTATTAGTTATAAAGATAACATACACCCTCTAAACCCATTCTGTCACAGGTATCCACCACCCACCTAGCTCTCTTGGCATATAGACTGGCTAGGGTGGGATTGAGTTTGATGGCCTCAGTAAAGAGAGTGATAGCACCTTCAAGATCCCCTTCGGACATCTTTGTCATTGCTTCATCTCTCTTGGTGTTAGCCTGGTCCATCATCTCATCTGTCACCTGTAGGTTAAATCAATATTAAGATACATTATTTACCAAATAGCCTTCATTCATTAGAGGAAACTCAACTTAATATTTAAATATAAAACTTCTAAAAAGTATCAATAAAACCATAATATAAAATATGGTAGAAAGCTTATAACCTCAATGGTCTCATCTCCCATGGTGTGAGGTGTGGCTTCATCAGGCTCCACTACCCCATCTTGCTCAATCTCTGCAATGGTATCATTACATCTTCAATGCAATCAGTGCCTATAAGGCAAAGCACTTGAAGAATAACGAAAAACTTGGCAAAATTTCAAATAATTTTTAAGGTATTAATTTATTTAAAAGTATAGAGTCCATAAGTATCAGTTTACCAACATAAATCAACATAGAAACCAATATACTTTTACTGACCTAAATCACTTTCAGGACTATCCATCTCCTCTTCTACTGGTTCCTCTTTTTCCTCCTTCATTTAACATAACATGAAACTTAAACATTATAGTTCATTATGTTTAACTTGCATACATGAAAACAGATTTCAAGCATTCATGGATGCTAACGCCTGATTTAAGTGAAATTTTTCAACACACACTAGATATCATCCAATGAATAATTAAAAAAATAAAATATATTGAAAAACATAGTTTTTCAGTTACTAAATCATCAAGTGTTTGATTTAAAATCTTTTTTAGCAACCGAATTTCTTGATATCCACAATATATCACCATCAGGTAACACCTTATGATTATATATGGCCAACAATGGTGAGTTTAGTTGAGAAATACTTAATTTATTCAGATAAACCATTATTTCAAACATCATTGAAAAGCAAATAGTCTCATTATAAAGGTAAAATTGAACACTTTCACTAAATCAAACTCACTATCAAGTGAAATGTACAAATTATTTTACTGGTTCAAAACCATAAAGTAGTCAATATTGTCACTAGCAATCATAAGCTTCATAGTTTTAAAAGAAACTATAAAATATTGATTTTTTCATTAAAAAAAATAACTTTTACAATTAATAATTCCACTTCTATAATCTAAGGTATTTTATTACAATGTTTGATTTGAACAAATTTTCTTTATTTCAAATTTAGTTCATTCAGACATGAAACAAATAGGGGAATGAGTAAATTTATGTAAATACACAGTGTTAAACTGCAGAAATGGTTTTATCCTAAAGGTTGATGCAGGAAATGATTATCCATAAAACACTCACATGTTTAGTTTCTTTATCTGATTGGGCATGTGGTGGCGAAGTAGACTTTTTAGGAATTCTAGCCCCTAAACTGTGCAGTTAAGTTTGTAACGTTGATAGAAAAAACATTGAAAAATAATAAACAAATTATATGCTAACAAAAAAAAATTTACTTTTTTATAAAATCATCGATAGTTGATTACATATTACAAAGTGAAGATGAAGAAAAGTAAATTTGAAAAGAAGTAAATACCTTTCAAGCCATTCCTTATAGAATGAAAGTTCGGGATTGTAAAGGACATTTGGATCATGTTTGCATACTTTCACAAATTCTTTCAATAATAATATATCGTTCGGATTCATCTGTATTTATAATTAAACCGTGTTTAATTGTAGTTCAAAGTTAAACTATTGCAATTGTTATGCCCTGACTAGAAAAATATGCCGCAACAACGTATTTAATTGGTTAAATTTATTTTTAAATATTTATTTTTGAAAAAGTAATTAACCACCTTTGCAAAAAATGAAAGCCGGCCCAAAGATAATTCTAGAATGAACTTTGGCAAAGAAAATTTTGAAGCGTTTAACCGACAGTTCAAGATAATCTATTTTTAGACACGTATAAGATGCTTCTGATATGGCCCGATAATTATGCATTTCATACAGTTTTTGTTTAAATTAAATTTCACATTAACTTTCCAAAAATAAAAATTAAATAATTTTGTAATAAATAGTAAAGAAATCTTATAGAAATATTTTGCTTAAATGTATAATGTCTTTCGTAGAACATAGATTCGCGCCAATAGTTTCCGAGATATGTGTACAGTGAATCCCGCTTATGCATATAAAGACAACTTTTCGATGGCATATTCGTGAGAAAGAACCCATTTTAGCGCTGTTATCTATTGTTTCATTTCATAAAAATTCCTTCGATATTTGATCGCATTTCTTCGGAGGCTTAATAAAACTTTATAGCTAAAAAATTTTGGACTTGGAATTAAGTTCCGGATTTCTCTAATAAAATAAAAATAATTTAAAAAATTTAAAATTTTTTTTTGATTTTATTATTGTATAATAAAATGGGGATGCCTGACGATGGAGAACAGGCGAAAGTTAGAGAAAGATTGCGGACTTTATGTTTGGATTTAAATGTAGATGCAGGCACAGAAGAAGATGCTTGGGAGGCGTTTGATCGTCTGTCTTACAACTACACTCTTGAAGTACGATTATAAAGTTTCAACGTTTAAATTTGTAAAACAGTTACTTGAGAAATGATATATTAAAATAAGTTATTTCATACCACCTATAAAAGAAAATTTTATTTAATGAATAATTTGAAACTTATCTGATCAAACACCATTATTCAAACATCAATGACATTTCAAATATAGGATGTTTTTTTGATTAAATAAAATTGTTTAAACTCATTGAATTATCATAAAATTTGAATTTAATTTTTTTTTACTAGTAATCTCAAAAATTTGTCTACTTAAAATCTTTATTGATTAATTTTAATTTACTATATCACAATAAAGGGTGATTCACTGCATTGGCTAGCCTGTTGTCTATATGTATCATGTAGACTATGCCAAGTGGCTTCCATATCTGGTTTAGAGGAGATTGAGGGAAACTTTGTGTCTCTAACAAGACTTTTGAGAACCACTAAACTAAGGTTGAATCATCATCAGTTGAAGCTATTAATAGTTCTTGAAATATTGTTAATAGTGTCGATATGCATAAGATGATAATTGAAAAATTTTTTTTGCTTTAATCAACAATAATTGTTATTATAATCCAATAATTTTTTCATCATCAAAGATATAGTAACATCTAATTAATTCTTTGTCAATTTAGCTATATGAGTCAAGCAATAAGCACTCAGAATTAGTTTAAATAGTGTTATTCATCATTATTATCTAATGTAATTACTTTCATTATTACTCACTGTTGTAATTTTCATTATTAATGAAAGGTTTAGATAAAAAATTCTGTTATTAACATTGGCCTGGATATATTCTACTATTTTGACATTTTTGTCAAAGACTTAATTTGTGATATTAAGTATAGTATAATTATTTCATTGCTAAAATAAAAACTCTGAAAGAATCAATGTATTTATTTTAAAACTAATTTTTTTGTTAATCATCAGGCTTCAAAAACTTTCAAACTATCATACAGAAGCCTTGTATTTTATTTTTTTTCATTTCTCACAAGCTAAATGTTAATTTCCATCAAGTTCTAGTGTTATCTATTAGGAGTGCTTGATTCATCACACATAACTGTCAACTGCCATGTTTTACACCACTCAATCATCAAGGATTATATATTGATTTTTATATTTATTTAAAATTGATTATATATATATATATATATATATATATATATATATATATATATATATATATTGATTTTTGCAGAGACTTAGTTTTCATTAAAACACCAAGCTTTTCTTATCAAAGCAACATTGTCAAGTTGACTTGGAAATGTTGCTTTTATTCAAAAACTTTTATAGTTTGTAAATCTCCTCATTTCACTGTGGCTCAAAAAAAATCATTTATTTTTCGATTTTTTTATTTATTTAATATTGATTTTATATTTATATATTGATTTATTTGTATATTCTTCATCTTGATTATATTATATATTCATCAATATTTATTTTACTTGCATATCTGTCAAATTCTCATTTATTAATTTTTTTTTATCCAATATTATATTTATATTATTGATGATTTCATGGTTTTTATTCCTGTTCTTATTATTTTAATTTTTATTATTATTATCACAGCCTCATAGAGTTTTTTAAGAAGATGCTTAAATGGGTTGACATGGCATCCCTACCGGCAAACTTCAGGGATAAGGTTATTATTATTGCTATTATTTGAACTGTTGCTTTTATTTTTGTTGCTGTTATTTTCATTATTGCTGTTATTCTTTTTCTTTTGATTATTTCTATTTTAATAAAAATTAATTTGTGTACAATAAGTTGATAACGTGTGTTTAGCTTATGAAAAGCTGTGTTCAGTTAATTAAAGTCTTTGATTTGAATTATGCATTTTATTTTTTCTATTATTTTCGTTTATTTCATTACTGGTATCATCACCTATGTTAATATCATTTCAAATTAAAAATTTGTAGTCTGCTTTAGCGAATTTTTTTAAGTTTGAAAAAATGTCAGTTATAAAGATGATTTAGCCAACAACTTGCAATCGTTCTACTATCATCATCAGCAGCTTTATAATACTACCACTATCACCATTATAATATAAACACCACTATCACAACCACATCAACAATACCACCACCATCACTACAACACTTTATATCACCAAATATACGACATCACCTTATATCACCACATATACAACATCACTTTATTTCACCACATATACAACATCACCCTCATCACTACAACAATATAGGTAAACCGTTTGGAAAGAAACTTCTGTGTGTCAACAGTCACCTTTCGGAAGTTTCTTCCAATCTTTAAGGATATTTTCAATGTCAACAATGACCAGGCCATTGTTGCTTCTACAACTTCTGCCAACGAAGCCATTCATAAAGGCATCAAAGGAAGGAGATCTAAGTGAGTTTTATTGTTTTTTTATATTTTTTTTTGTTTATGACTTTTTTAGCATAAAAAATTTTCAAAAATATTTTCAAAGTTCACCAAGTTTTATTTTTTTATATTTCAAACTGAAATCATCATGTGTACATGAAATTTCATAAGTTTTTTATAATGAATTATTATTATTGTTGTTGTTTTTGATATCATTAGTCATGGCCCTAGTTAAGTGTCTCATGTAATGCTTTTGTGACCTCGTTTTCAAACACTTGTTATTATTTCATTATTATTATTATCAAAGGAGAACGACAGTGAACGTAGGAGAGGTGTTTGTATTTTGTTGGACTGCATTTGTTCAAGTGAAAGGTGATGGTATTATTCCATTAGATTTCTATTGTTATTAGAACACTCTGTTTTTATTTTTTTTCATTAAAAATATTTTTTTTTTGTTTTTCTTCTTAATATTTTTATGCAAGAGAAAATTACTAAAATTAGATCCTACAAGTATTAACACTACATGGATGAATTACCAAGTAAATATAAACGACAAAAATTATTTTAGATAATTTTTTGAGATATTTTAAATATCCTCTCACAATCTTGTTTCACGTCATCAAAAAAAGAAAAATTTTTCAATTGATTTTGTTCTCAAAACCATTCAGTTAGTTTTGAATCCCATCTTCATGATGAATCATTATACGTTATAACAACCACAACACCAAAACAGGTAAATTCTCTAGTATTAGTGATGACCTGGTAAATTGTTTTCACCTACTGTTGTGTTGTGTTGATTGGGTGTTCGCCAATGCTCTTCTGTCCAATAGGACTGACCTTCTCAATCCTAATTTCCAAGGTTGTGCTCTTGTGTGTGATTAAAAGTATAGTGTGTTATTGGATTATAATAAAACATCAAGTCAAATCTGATGTAATGTTTTAAATCAAACCTAATAATATGTCAATAAATAACTAATAATAAATAAAATCAATAACAACTTAGTGATTAATAAAAACACTGATAATAAAAAGATAAACAATCTTGATATAAATAACATCAGAAATACTAATAGAAATAATATCATAATAAGGTCTTCCAAAGAACTTTGTACTGAGGGATTACAGGCCACCAAGCAAGCCCCCATGCATTCTGTCTGACCTGTGCCATAAGTATCTAGGTCAGTGCTGTTTTTATTTTTATTATTTTTTTTTGTTAGATCCAAAAAAATTTATTGTATTTTAAAAATCCATTCGGTTTGTATTCTTGTTTTTACTTCTTTTTTGTATTTTTTTTTCAATTTTTTTTACTCATTCAACTCAGTTGGTAGAGCATTAGATTAATTATCCAAAGTTGTAGTCTGATTACATGTTGGCCAAAAGTTGAAACCTGTTCCACAATGTGTTTTCATTACAATAAATTTGTAGCAAGGGATTTAACAATACTGTTTATGCTATATAAATACCACTTCATATTGCATGTTAGCCATCCAGTTTTATTAATACTATTATTTTTATTATTCTGATTATTTTTATTTTTATTATTAATTTCACTGCCACAATGATGATTCACAGGAATAGAGATAGAAGCGAAGGAAATCAAAAACTATTATTGGAAGGCTTACATTAGAAAACTTTTTGAAAACAAGGTATCATTATCATCATTACACATTTACATGATTACCTCATATGAGAAGTATATGTGAGAATTCATGATGGTATTTTAGTTACATTGGTGATTATAATGATGACAAATACAGGTGTTAGTAGGCAACGCTGAAAATCTCATGAGAGTACTTGAAATTGAGAACTTTGACAAAAACAAGTGAGCTTGCTTCTATGACACTCGTTATATTGATGACGTTATTAACAGACAATTTACGTGGTAATGTGATTAGTCTTGGAAAATACTTTTGCTTTTTTGTTGAATCTTTATATTAATAAAACATGCATAATTAGTACATATTTTAATAGATAAACAATAGTGGGATTAAAATTGTTTGAACAATACTCATTTACAGCAGCATACACCACTGAAAAATTAATACCAATAAATCACCCAACCAGCAAAGCACTAAACAAAGCTTATGAAGAGTATGTTTTAAACTCTGGAGATTTTGATGAGAGGGAGTTTATAGGCGGCACCAACCCTGAAATACCCTCGCCTCCTTCCACCTGCAACAACGCACAGGTGCCCACAGCCAACTCTCAAGTCACCATACCGTCATGTAACAATGAGGAAGGGGGCCAAGATACCCTGATCAAAACCTTTGAGAAGAGGCTTAAGACTTTGCAGCTGGAAGCTTTTTCAGAGGTTGGCTGGTGTAGGGTCTCTGGTGGGAGGTGGATTGGTGTATGATTTGTTTGAAGAGCAAGATGGGTTCGAGGCTTTTTAATGAATGGTCCAGTAGTGTTTTATGATTAGGGGTTTTCAGGTTTGTTGGTATGTAGACATGTAAGTGTTCAGAGTTATTGAGGGTGTATTCATGAATGGTTAGATTTTCATCAAGGTTTAAAGTCTGTTAGGGACATTTTGTAAAAACCTGGGTGGGTGTGCATGATGATAAAAATTGAATGTATCTTTCGTTTTTTTTTAAATTTATTAATATAACTAGTTTCACATATAAAAAGATTAGAAAAATAATTAAAATATAAACTCACACTTCTAATTATTCTACTTTCACTTGTTTTTTTTCCCACCTACAAGCACACCATCACCTAGCTATCGATTGATTAATCACTCAACCCCACACCCCAACTGAACCATTGCCATATCTCCCTATAAACAGCACAAGCCTCTTCACCTCCACACCCCACTGACCAACCGACGATACCTGGGCAGCAAAGACGCCATATTCTCGCCAGTATCCACAGCCACTCACAGTGTTGGAGCCCTGCTTACCTTACTCGCTGATCGCAAGGGCCGTCCCTCAGATGAGCTTACTAAAATATTCAAGTATGTTGGGGTAGTAAGGGGAGGGGTGGTGTTTAGCCTTTGATTTGAGATAACGTGTGCCATATGGTATGAACTGAATTTTGTAGAGATTTAAATTTAATGGTAATCAATATAGTAGTAAAAGATTATTTTCACTCATGCTAGCGTGGGTTGAAATTATAATTAGAATTTTTTTTAGATTGACTTTTATTCGCCTCATATTGGGGTTTTGTTAGCTCAACAGATGTTTCACAGGGCACTACTCCTTGTGTATATAATTGTCACTCCACATGGGATTGAACCTGGTTACTTTAAATAACTAGTCTAACGCTCTACCAGCTGAGCTATGCCAGCTCAGTGCTTTTTTCACCTAGTTGCCTGCAAAGTTGTTAATGGCAATAGTTTTTGATTTATGTCAAAAGTAGCAGAATTATAAATTTATTTGAAGATCAGTTTTTTGTTCAAATAAATCAGGATTAAAGAATGATGAAGAATAAGATGATTCAATGAAGCAATCAAAAAATAAAAATGTAGAAATACTTATTGAAAAGTTTTGTGTATTTGAAGGGATAATTTGAAAAAGTGCTGTTTTAATTATACCTTCAATACAGACTTCACAATTCACAATATATTAATTTAAAAATTTGCAGTTCTTGTTCACACAGTCCTGCAGATAAAATAGCAAAACAAATAGGGGAACTTGGGAAAATCTTCTGTCAATCTTATATGCAGGTTTTTATTGTTATTTATAAATATTTTTTCTCATTTTTATTATATGCAAAACCCACTTTCTTTCTCATCAAAACATAAACGCCAACCATAACACAACCGTTTCACCAACAACCTTATTGTATAATAACGTGCTTTAGAAACTCTTGAATTTTTTTCACCGATTACATATTTAATTTTATTGTACTCTGATCATACTACTCACCAACCATCATCCCTGTTTTATGTCTGTTTCCATGCTAGCATGGATTGAGCATCATAATAATACCACACCCATTATCCCTAATCACTACTCTCAATCATCAGACCACCAATGGCACACCTAGCACCAGCACCTCAGACAACACTCCCATGGATTTCTCGCAGCCGAGACTGCAACTTTCAATCAGCCTGTATTACTCCCTGCTCGAGAAGATCATTTTAAGTGAGAGTCGCAACCCTTCTCTGTCCAATTCCATGTCTAGTATCCCTGAGGTTACTGGTGTTTTTGTTTGAATTATTATTTTTTTGCCTATTATTTTTATTTCACATATCTTAAGTTTTTATTCATGTTTTTGAATTAAAATTTTTGTTAGTGTAGTCTGCATAGCATACCCAAGATAGTTTTATCACATTCAAATTACTCATTTTCTAAAAAAGGTATATATTCAATAAACCTAAGTTTAGTAATAAAAATAGATAAGACATGATCAATAAATATTTCAAATAATAAATAAATACAATATTTAATCAATAAATATAATAAATAAAAGTGATAATAAATAGATATAATCATAAAATTATCATCATCATTTACTACAACAACTTCCTATACAGACATTACTAGGTCAGGCTGACTTACATAAGACCTTATTTGCCGTGTCCATTGAGATCGTCCTCTTCTCTTATAACTCACACAAGTATCTTCAAATTGCATTTTTACTTTTATAAATGATAATAATAGTGCTAATTTTTGTACTACTACTGATAATAATAATAAATAATTATATTATGTTTTCTAATAATTAATTGTTATCCAACTTTTATTTTGAAGTGTAAGTATAGTTTTGAGTTCTCATATTGGCATATTCATGACATTGAATTTATTAACTGCATAAAAAACAACAATAATAATATATCACAGAGTGTTCCCTTGGGTGATTGACACTCTGGAAATTCCTGCTTTCTCCTTCTATAAGGTGCTAGCATATCATTAATAATATTGATTATAATGTTGGATGTGATTATAAGATGTGACCATACTTATAGTAATTATAATATTAATGGTTATAAGATTTCAATAAAAATAATATTGGTAAATTGAAAAATAAAATGATGTTTCAAAATTATATTATTAACATGCACATAACGACATCTGCACAGGTGATAGAGATAGTGAACAGGGTGGAAAGGGGGCTGTCCAGGGATATTGTCAAGCATTTGAACAGGGTTTGTAACCATTATCTATCTATCTTACTATCTATCTGTTTATCTATTTATCTGCATATTGTATGATGATAATGCTTATCTATGAACTCATCTATTTTTTATCTATCTTATTAACTACCCATCAATTTATATATATAAATCTATTTTCCTCATCTCTCCACCCATCCAAGCACTAACTTACCATTCACACAATGACCTCAGGTTGAAGAGACCATATTGGACTGGTTGGTGTGGAAGAATGATTCAGTATTGTGGCAGGTGCTCGAGAAGTTTGGAGATGTCCCTTCTGTAGCTGATGTTTGTTATCTATATATTGATTATTGGGTTTTGTATACTAATGTTTGTAGTATTATCCTAGTTTTTTCAATAATTGTGTTTGTCGTGTTATACATGCCTTACTACAGCGTTCTACGTAAAATAGCCGGAAATCAATGTACTAAAAACAAACACATCTTACATTATCAAGTGTCTTGATGTTGTTACAAAAAGCTTTATGTAATAAGTTTCTCAATAATCCATAATGTTTGTTTCTAGTACAGTATTCTCATTATTGCTTTTTGTAATATTTTCCTATATTTTTATTTAATAATCTATTAGAAATAAAGTTTAAATGTGGAACCAATTATTTATCTTGATAAATTATACATAAACCCATGTCAGGTTCTACTACCGAGTCAGTTCAGCAATGCAACTCAGACTACCACTACTTCATCATCATTTTCATCCCCTGTCAACAATGTCATGAAGGTCATGGTGAATTTGGCTGGTTAGTCACATCATTGTCATGATTATGAGGAATATTATTTTGAAGTAAATAACAGAAATAAATATAATGTATGAATAATATAAATATGGTGATTTTTTGTGTGTTACTTGAGCTTGAGTTGTCAAAATTTGTGTTTTTGTAGATATTTTTTATAGAGCATTTCCAAACAGCTGTATAATTATTACAATTCTATTAACATAGTTGAATATTAGATAATCAATCACACAAAGGATCTCCAGTCAACCGCCCTATCCATGAAACCTTTGTCTCACCCATCCCAACTCGTCGAAGGCTCTTCGACACACCAACCACCACCTTAGCAACCACTTCAGCTGCCAGCACAACTTCAGTTGTTAAGACACAAGCAAGACAGCAGCTGGTGCTTACCACAGCTCCTTCTAAGCCTGTGACCCATATCAAGTTGCCAGCTAAGCAGCAGCATATAGTGATATCAGCAGCTCAGAGTTGTAGATCACCTGGGAGTTTTATCGTTCCTCCATCATCCCCTCCAATGTTGATCTTCAAAACATCTCCCATAGCTACTCGTCAAACCCGACAAACTACCACTACTCTTTCCTCCACACCATCCACCACTTCAACACAAACAACATCGGCTGTAACTGTTGCTAAAACTAAGCTAACAACCACCAAACTACAGCCTACAAAACCAGTGAAAAGGAAGTTACAAGATGCAACACCATTAACTGAAGCCCCTCCACCCAAACTTACCACATCCACCTCCTCCATCACCACCACCGCTACTTCTGCTTCCTCCAATACAGACAATCCCACCTTCAACAAACCTAAAAAGTCTGGCAGTGTTCCTTTGTTTTTCAGAAAAGTTGGTTTACATTGTATCATGACTATATAGCTAAGACAAGCCTCTCGAAGGTTGCACACTTTATAATTAAACTTTTTCAACGCTTTTAAATCACATTAATTTTTTTAGCGTATGAAGGATTATTTTTTTATTATCACATGTGCATTATAAGGCATTCATCACCACTTTAACGCAAAAAAAAATAATGTTTTTTTCTAAATTATTATTATAAGACACCTATCTAGCAATGCCACAAAAATTTAAAAACCACAACTATCGTACAACTCCTATTATCACACCACCAAACCCTCTCACAAACAACCCCCACCACATCACAAATCCTAGATAAATCCCCCAAACCCTGACAGTCATAACCAAACTACTGTTTTTCAGTCAAACAACCTCCCACCACATCATCCACTTCACCACCCAGGTCTACACGCTAGCAAGCACACGCTTACGAGATTTGTGTGAAAAATTATCATTGAATGAGGGGTGTGTGGCCAAGATATGGACATGCCTTGAACACACCATTATGCATCATACTTCTGTGTTGATGGATAGGCATTTGGATCAGGTTTGTGGATGGGGGGAATAGTGTTTTAGTTGGGGAGAGAAATAAATGGATTTTTATGGCACTGTTCAGATTATATACGGACCTAATATTTTTCACATTCCCAACAATGTATAATTTTTTTACAAGATATCCATATTTTAATAATATTCAAAGTTTTTTAAATCACAAGAGTATTGCTCATTCACAGATAATAAACACCAATATTATAACATACAAAATTCTCTGTCTCATTTGATTTTGACTTCAAAACGAGGGTTTTTTAGATACATTTATATGAAAAAATAATTTTTGATAAATTAGTCTTGAAAAAATTTAGTATTTTCCAAAAATTTCCACCAATAGTATTAAAACCAGCCACCCCATTCCTTACAGCTAATGATTAATAACCTCCAATAACAATACATAAAAATACTCCATGGTACACAGATCATCATGTGTTGTGTGTATGTGATATGCAAGGTGACGAAGGAGAGCAAGCAGTTCCAAGACATCATGAAGTGCTACCGCCTGCAACCACAGGCCCAGAGCCATGTCTGTTTTGTTTTGTTTTTTCAATATTATTTTATCGTTTTTTTTCAATTTAATCTTATACGTTTTATTAATTTTCTGTTATTTATGTTGATTAATTTCTTATTTATCTTAATTGTGTTACTTTTTATATTTTTGTTAGTGTTATTTAATAAGTTTCATGAAATTAAGTAAGTAGAAGTAATGAGACTTGCGCTTAGTTAGACTTGATTGATTTCATGTTTTCTATAGTTATTAGCCAACCAGCATATAGGCATGGTTTTTATTGGTTTCTAAATATATGTATCCCAATTTTTTTCTTTTTTTTTGTCCCGTTTTTCAATTTATCTGTCACTGAATATTTTTATTTTATTGTAATATAAGAATTAAGAATACATTTCAAAAACTGAATCATCTATCTATCTACCTATACCCGTTTAGCACTAATGAAATAACTTACACAGGTTTACCGCAGTGTTTTGCTGAAGGTACGCGGTGAAGACGGCGTAAGTAAGGCTACCCAAGGCACCACCAACCCCACAAACAAGACTGCCAACCAGGCCAGTGCTAGGGATGATCGGAGGCTAAGAAGAGAGAAGGAGATTGGTGAGTAAATAATATGGATGTGTTGGTGTTGATACATGTTTTTTAGAGAATTTTACTTTTAAGTTTTCATACGGAGTTTTTTTTACTGGATTCAGTATTTTTGATTTGTTTTGTTAGCTTTTTTTAAATCTTAATATTATTTGGTATGTGTGTTGATATTAAATTTTAGCAGTAAATTTTTTTTTTGATGTTTTTGATGAGTTGTTTTGACGGCTAAGAAATTAATGAATTTCGTTCAGTGTCTAGCCAACCCACTCTTGGCGATTACAAATATATCAAATGCATCTTTTATATTTTCTATAAAATATTGTTTTTCAATTTCGTTGTTAGTATTTTAATTAAAAAAAATTCAGATGGACTAAACAACCTCAATTGTTAATTGTCTTTATCATTAAATTTCTACATAAAATATAATTATAATTGTTTTTTACAATTTCCAATGCCATCATCCACCAGAGATGAACTCAGCACGCTCAAACAGCAGCATGCACTTCTCACTACCTCCCTCACCCACTCAGATGGCTGGTACTTCCACTTCCTTTCAGGTGGGTTGAGTGTGGTTGCTGGATGGGTTGTATGAATGTGTTAAGTGCATAAATGAGTGTGTGTGTGTTGGATGAGGTGTGTGAATGAATAATCAATAAATAATAATTTCCACTTTGAAATTTTTTGTCAAGTATTTATAATAATGTTTCAATCCTAAAAGTTTGAGGAGAGAGGAGATCTGATAAAGTTTTACAACAGTGTTTTTCTACCACTCGTTAAATCATTCGCCTTTAAGTTTGACTCCAATGCTGAGGTATGTAAATGTTAATGCTTGAGTGTTTTGGAATTGTATATTCAATAAGAAGCCTTGTGATAAGATCCTTCTTTATTAACCATAGATAAATATAGTTGAATTCAGTGTTAAATTGCTTATCATAATTATATATTAAATAAAAGCTTCACATGCTTATTTTAGTTTTGTTTGCTCATTTCAAATATTTAAATAATTTATTCTTTACGTTCATTTATTGTCTTCTATTCATTCATTGAAAACTCACATCCTCATCTTTCCTAGAAGAATTCAGAAGTAGTACTAAGTCCTTTGCCAGCCATTAGAAACCAACCCCTGTCTCCTAGGAGGATATCGTCCAACGTGTATGTCTCGCCCATCAACCACTCTACATCCAACACTCCTATCTCTCCATCTAACCCACTCTTCTGTTCTTCCAACCAGTCTTTGGTGAGTTGGGTGGGTGATTTTTTTTTGGGTTTGTTGTGTATTGGTTAGGGGTTACATGGTATGTTGAAAGTGTGGTTGTGCTCAGAAAAAGTTGAACTGGTTGAGCGATTCTCATGACTGATTAGTGGTCAATGTTTTATATTAAATTTTTTTGATGTTTAATGTATTGATTATTTATTTGATTTCTCCTTTTGTTTTTTTTTTGTATCTTGATATTTCAGTACTCTAAACGCATTTAAAAATTCCATCCAATACATTGATGAGCTTGATCACAAAGCTATATGTTTCTAAACTCCAAAAACACTACAGGATCTTCAAAAACTGAACTCTTTGATACAAAAAGAAGGGGCGAGGAAGAAAGCAAGGAATCTTAAAAACATGGACCAGGAAGTATCAGGAGAAAATGTTTTCCGTAGAAGGTTAACAGAGGCTGTGACCAATTGGAAAAGCGTTAACAATGCCGCTTGACTTACATGCTGAAGTCAGATTTCTTATGCACCAATGTGTCGGTTTAACTTGAATGTTGGTTTCAGTGGTTATTTTCATTGTTTTCTGTTGTTTTTTTTAGTAAGTAAGGTAGTTTATTGATATGGCATGATGGTTGGACCATTATAGTTTAGCCAGAGATTTATATCTATTTGTTAGTTTTATTCATTTTGGTTTGACAGTTATACTTATCTGTCTAACGGTTATATGTATTCTTATTAATATTACTTTTTTAATACATAATGATACTTTTAATACCTAGTAATATATGCTTTAAACGCGTTTTAGGACATTGATATAAATAAATGTCTGCCGCATGGATGTTGAGTGGAGGGAGATGATATTGTCTTTTTCATCACGTTTTTGTCAATGTTCATTTCCATGAGTGATAAATGGGTTGACTTTTTATATAACTTGTGCCACTCATATATTTCATAATCATATTGAAGTAATATCATTGACTAATCATTAATGCTAATCATTTCGATTTTAAACGAATTCATCTGTTAATAAATTAACGATAACATTAAGGAATGTATTTGGTTGTGTATGTATATAATAATTGTGGCGAAGTATATATGGATTTATATATATGATATTTATAATGGTGTGCTGTGTATCATGTTATTTAACCCCGTTACAATGATCATGTTTGTATATTTTTTTCCATCTTGTGTATATGTGTGCTGTCTCGTTGATAATGTGCCAATTCTTTTAATAAAATTTTGAATTTTTTGTTTTTCTCTGAATATATATTTTACTTATGTGTCTCTCCAGTTTACGGCGTCAAATAACTAAATTTCTCCATCTATTAGCTTACGATATATTTCTTTGAGAACATGAAATGTTCATTTTTTCTGTCGTTACCGACTTGAGCTTCGTGTAGTGCTTCAAAAGTGGAAATTCCCTGTAGGCATCTTATTTAATGTCCTTACCAACTGAAGCATTTTGGCTCTGTTTCACAAGATGATTGTTTCAGCTGGAACTTATTGACAAATTCACTAATTTATTTTTTTCAAGTGGGTTATGATGGTATAGGGTTTTTCAATTCAATTCAAAATCTGATTTGGTAGGCAATTGCTAAGATTTTAATTGAATTGAAAGACCCTATAATTCATCGAAAACTTGAAAGCTTCGTACGTTTTTTTTTATTTTTTGAAGTCGTTTTTTAATAATTATCTTAATAAAAAGCTTTTTACTTTTGCTTAAGGCATTTTTTAACAATTAAAACGCTGTTAACTCGCTTTCAAACGGAAGCCACTCGACTTGTATTTACTTTGCCTAATTCAACTAAATTAGACTCCTTCCATATAAGTTAATTCACTTTAAAAGCAAATTTCATTCGTATAAACCAAAAATAATCAGTAAAAATTAAATTCTTGTCAAACAGTTATGTAAGTTTTCAGCTTTTGTATTTGTGAGAGGCAAAAGCAACGAAGGAAATATATAATAAAACAAAAACCAGCAAAAAGTTTTTTATTTTTCAAACAAAAAAATTTCTCATGGAACGGTGGGTAAATACAAATTTCTATAATCAAAAAAAAAACGTCTGTATTTATTTGTGGCAATTTGCGAAGCAATTATTTTCGCCTACACAAAAACAAAACCACACATACTGAATGGTGTATCAAAGAAATTCTTATTAGCGATAAATCTTCATTGGAGAGATTAATGCTTGTTGGGTGCATCGGAAAGGTCTGAGCGGGGTGAGACCTGCTTCGAATACCCCACCAACTCATTTTCATGCCCCTGTTCTCCATGCTCATGGTCCAACTTTGGTTGGGTTTAAATACAATTCAGTAATAATGATAATAATAATAATTTTGTTAAAATATAACTTTTATTGATAGTTTTTTTCAAACTTATTTTTGAATAAAGGCAAGTTTCTTTGTTAAAAATAATAATAAAAAAACTAATAATTATAAAACTAATAATAATAAAAGAAGAAAACTTCTACTACTTTTATCAGTATTAATTATTGTATTAACATTATAACGTAGTGAAATCATTGGTATTAACAATAATTTAATGTTTCTGTTGTAAATATTTATCGACAGTTTTCGTAGTTTTTTCTCATTTTTCGTTTGATGCTACATATAAATCTAAAAAAAGCATTTGCTGCTGTGTCAATTCATTTTCGATTCTATATTTTTTTTACAATAATGTCAACTTAAAATTTTATAAAAAAATTATTTATTTTGTTTCCCAATAAAATCACCACATGTCTATCCATGTTTATTTTTATATGTCAAAAAAAGCACTTGATGCATTCAAGGTGCTCCTTTGACCGGAATTTGAACCAATGCACACTGAGTCATTCAGTATATTTCTTTCAGTAGTCATAATAGTTTGATAAACACTAAAAAAGTACATAGCCTAAAAACCATAAAAGGTGCCAAGTTCGAAACAGCAACCTTTGGACTTCTAATGCTCTTAATATAGAAGTTAGATTGATGTTGGGTTGTGATGGTGTTGAAGCGTTGTTTGTTGAAAATGATTGAGGACAATTGACCATGGAAGATTATGTAGAAAAAACATGCACAGCATCAGCACTTGTTTGGGGACTATTTGAAGTTTTGAGAAATACGTGCTTTTATTCATGTTTCGAAATTTAATTGAAAATGAAAGTTGTAAAATTTCAACGATTTTTTTGTTGATTTATTCCAATTATCATTTTTTATTAGTTTTTTAACTAAGCATTGAAAGAAATTCAATAAAAACGATAAACGGTAATAAGTTTAAATAAAAATAACAAAAGATAAAGAATTCTATAAAAAATCATTTGAGAATAAAAAATATAATTTTTAAGCCGTTATTTGTAAAGTAATCTATTTTTTCCCTAATAACACTGATTTATCGACGGTTCTATTTATTCTCACAACTGTTCTGCTTCAGGTTTTCTTATCATTAATTACTTTCATCATGAATTGTATAAATAGGGAAGTGTGTTCATTGTTATAATGATTCTATCTTGTTTAGCTATTATTTTTTTTATTAGTAATAACGATAGTGGTATAATTATTTATTGATTTTTTGTTGTCAGCTTTTGCAAATTGAAAAAAAACTTATTATAAAAATATATCTACAGAATCGAATTGAAAAAATCTAGTTTTTATCAGTTTTTCACCCACTGAGTTAGTGTAAAATCAACCAATAAAAATGAAATAAGTATTCGAAACCTGAGACATGTTAATCGCGAGATCCAACCTGAAAAAATTTTGAAAAAACTGCTTGATTATTGAAAAAATGATGTTTTATGTAAAATAGCTCATTAATTTTCAAAAAATATTCAACAATAAAACAAAAATTACTCAAGATAAAGTTCATGATAGGTTGAATAAATTCAAATATTGTGATTAAGTATACCATCAGTCGCTTTTAAATAAGTAGGGTTCAGTAACGCAATAGGTAAGTTTCTTAAAAAGCTACTTTATGTTACGACTTTATTTCAATAGTGAAACAAATGATCAACCAAATAATTAGATATAATGATTAAAAATGAAAATTTATTGATCTAAAAATTATGAAAAGCAAATAAAAACACTCTTTTGAAAAAATTGGTCAAAATTCAAAATTTTTAGTATAATAGAGAAACATTGAAATAAAGACAAGTAATTAATTTTTTTTCATTTTTCCTATATATAAGTTAAAATTTTGATGGTTTTCAAGTTATATAGTTATTAATTTTTTAAATATATTTTGTATCAGATTGTTTTCTTGCATGGTTCTTAACTTATACCTTCAATTTCTATTTCAGTTTTAATTGAAATTATTCCTATTTCACGCCATTATTCAATTATTTAATAATGTTTAAAGGTTGAAGTTAAAAGAAATTAGAGAAAAATTTAATTTTCTACTAAAAATATATTGAAATCTAATTAAAAGTAAAGATAACTGGCCTCAACTTTGAAATCTATGTGAAAAATGATTTGAACTCCAACATTTTATGGAAGAAAAACTTTTTTCATAATCCGCATGAACATATTACTGTTTTGAAAATTTAAATATAGAATATTGCTCACAATGTCGATGAGAAACATAATGTAGAATTTCGATTTGATAAATCGGAAAAAAAATAAAGGAAAAGTTTTAGTGAGAAGAAAGTTGAAAACATGGTAAGGTTTGAAAAATTATTGAATAAAAGGTGCATCAAATATGAAGCAAACAATAAAACAAATTTCCAAGTTGATTATATTAAAAAATGCATTGAACGGTAAAAACAGAAAATATTGAATGAGTTTAATGACTTTTGAAAAAATTAATCCAAATTTAATACAAAAATATTAGTTTGCCTCGCTCATTAATTGTGTCTCACGAAAGCAATAGTTAAAGATAGGAGGATAAAAAGCAAGAAAATTCTGTCAAAAATAATGATAAACTCACTAATTTGAATTAAAAAGCTTTTAAAACTTACGAAAAAATTATCAAAATTGATTTTTAATTCAAGAGTTTAGCATTTGACATTCAGAATTAGTTTGCTCATGGTATGATTTGAGCATTTATTTTTGAACAAAAAAATATATATATAAATTCATTTTTTAAGTTTATTTAAAAAAAAACAATTAGGTTATGAAAGCATTCAGAGGTTAAAATGCCCCAGGCGGACTAAAATCCTTTTTTGAATAAAAAATTTATATTTTTCGATTTAATATTTTTATTTTTTAATGAGTTGGAATCATAGATTTTTTATATTCTTGTTGTTGTTGACATTGTGGTAAATCAATTGGGTTATTCAGTATAATTTATTATTGCTAGTATTTAATCTTATTTATAAATAATTTTTTAAAACTTTTATATAATTTTTAAAATTTTGTTTTCAATATTAAGATTACCAAGCGGACCAAGAAGTTATGCAAGTTATTCGATTTTACGACCTACCTCATTGTTTTAAATATGCCGCAGAGCTATGTATCTTTTTAGGATTAATTATCACTAGTTCTTTCGATAAAATGAGTTCTGCTTATGTATCTTGTAATTTTGTTGAATTAAAACTCAGGTAATTATGAAAAGAATGGTGATGCTGGTGATGATGGATAAGGATGAGAATGATGATGATTGTGATTACAAGGAAAACTATGGGTGAAGATGGTTTTGAGCTTGAATTTTAAAGACATCGGCTTATCGACCTAGCGTTAAAACCTGCTGCCTTTTTGAGTTAAAATCTTAACATTCTTACCTTGTCCTTGATTTACCCCTTGAAGCTTAATAGTTTATTTTTTAAAATAGTTTATTCATTGAAAAATTCTACATAAACTGTTTCATCAGTCTGCCTTCATTGAGCAAGGTTTTTAAGAAATTCTGTATTAGCAAGAGCTACACTCATCAGTTTGGTGATGGAGATAGTGCATATTTTTTGCCTATACTGAAGAACACCCAAATAAAAAGCGACGATGATGAAAACAACAATTATAAAAAATCCTCACGTGTCTTGTTGGCAACACTCACAACAGTAGCCCTTCCTGCAACAACAACAGCAACATTTCTCTAAGCAACTGCATAACTTTGAGCAACATGAGCTGCAACATACAGCACTCCTACATTGACCCATTGTCGTTGTTGTTCAGTTGTTGTTTTGGTCGTTTGTGTTTATTGTAGTGTTATTGGTATTTTTTTTTCTTCGTTATTATTGTTTTTTAAAAAATGTTTTTGTTGCTGTAATGTTCTAGAATTAACAATAGAAAAGTTCTTGTTTTTAACTTGAATAGTACTGATTCTTTCTTTGTTTTTTTTTGTTTTTCATCAATTATTTACTGTTTTTTGGAGTAGAAACAACATTAGAGGTTGTCAAATTTTTTATTTTGTCGTCAGTCTATTTTATGTTTTTTTTTATTATTTTATTGTTATTATTATGAAAATTGATGGAGTTAGTTTTATTGAAAATTATAACAGAGAAATAAATATATTGTAAGTTATAAAATTAATTCATTTTTAAAACATGTTAATGTTAATAACCTAAGTGTTTAACTGTTTATAAGCTGTTCAGTAATGTATTGTAGAACGTATTTTTATGAAATTTATTCCAAAGTAATCTCACAATTTTAAACGCTGAAGATTTGGGAAGTTTAACCTTTGAACTGTAGTAATAGTCTTTAATCTCCTGTAATTGGTTGTATTAGCAGTTTTATCTTGTATTGATATTGTAATTAGTTGTACTAGAAATTATATATTGTATTTATTTTGTGATAAAAAAGCTCAAAAAGGAGAAAACACAACAATCGTGGTAGTTAAAGTTATTTATTAACCGTTTTAAACCGTTCTTTAAGCCGACTACTATTCTTCATCTCGCACTTGTCTCGAACGCCTTCATTGGCTGCCGGTCGCACTAAGAGCCCAGTTCAAGTTGCTATGGCTCACCGCTAACATCTTATATTTTAATCAGCCGGCTTATTTATATGATCGTCTTCTGAGTCTCTCAGGTCTTCGAACTCTGGCTTATGGCTGCATCAGTCTGTCTCTTCTAACTCTTTTTTATATCGCTCTTTTTCGTATATCGCCCCTCACTTATGGAACTCCTCCATTTAATCTCCGTCTTTCACCTTCTCTTAAAGTTTTTCGCAAGCGTTTAAAGACGCATCTTTATAACCAAATTTCTCTCTCATAGCCCTTCTGATTAGAGCAGCGCCTCTGCAGCAAACCTAGCTTGCAAGCTGTGCGCCCTACAAATAATAAATAATAATAATAATAATAATATTAACAGAGCTTTTTGATGTTAACAAAATCATCTTGAGACTTCAGAAGCATTCAATATTCCATATTGTGTCATTATTGAGACAAAAAAAAGCTATAATTTGAAGTTCACAAAATTTTCTCATTCCTTATCAAAGCTTTTTGATTTTCAAGTTTCAAGACACCATTTTTTTCACCATACCAAACGATGTTTCAACAATCGAAAATTATCAGTCTTGAAAGCAAGATTTTCAAGCCGTGTTTTCAAAATTCTTTGTTTTTTTTAATTTAATTTATCAAGCATTAAATGTATATAATACGACCATAAAGTCATTACGACCGAGCCTGGTGGTATCTCTAATATTATTATTCTTTTTTGCTCTCTTTATAATATCACAATTAATTTTATCTAATAATGTTCAATTGATTCATTTATATCAATATTTTTTATATCTAAAGTTGAATTTCAATAGTTATACGTTTTTTGTTTAAGTTAGCGCTATATAAATGAACATGACTTATTTTTACCTTACTTTCCAACTTCTTTACTCTCTCCAAACCAATAATATATTTTAATTTCTTCTGCAGCAAAAAAGATGATTTTAATTCAACATCTATTAGTAAGAAACTTTGAATTAACTACTATATTTTCGATGTATTTATATACTAGGTTTAAATCATTAGCAACTACGTACATCCACTTTAATGAGATTCAGTTGAGAGTGTACTGTATCTGAATAATAAAAATAAAATTTTAAAAGTTCAATATAATAAAAAATAATATTGGTAATATTCACAATAAAATACAAAGGTGCATATTTATGAAAGAAAAATATCAGATTTACAAAGTATTTAAAGCATAACATGAATAAAAACAATAATAAAAAAAAGTTACTAATAATAATAATAGAAAAATAATATTCATCAAAAAAATAATAACGAAGGTGAAACCAGTAATGAGAAATAAAAGAAATCCTCTAACGATGAATACAACAATGGTAAAAGAACCAACATTAAGCCTTAATTTCTACTATCGTACGGGCTTATATCAAATAGCATAACAACGTTTTATAGATTTGTTCTTACGAAAAGCTTCGTATTATTATTCAGTTAATAAAAGTGTTTGATTCAAATTGTTTTTCTTAATAGGCTAGTTTAGGTAAACGTTTTATATTTAAAGTGATAATTTCTCTGAATGTTTGAACCATTACACAACCCGTGAAGGGGTGTGACAAGTTGTAATTTAAAAGGGTACTATTATTGAGTTTGTGGCAAGAGATATTTTCCTTAAAACAGTTGTATTTGAAATTAAAATAAAAGTGTTTTTCAAGTATTTCTTAACACATTTTATAAATGCAAATGAATTAACGTGCTATTCAAACTTTAATTTTAAGTTAACATTGTTATAAGTCATTTAAAAACTTGATGAGAGTTTCCAAGTATATGATTAGTTGAACTTGAGATAAAAAATGCTTAATTCTTCCGTAATACTACAAAATTTCATAATGTTAACCATTCATATGGAACAAAGAAAAATAGAATCTTGGCAATTTGCCGTTCAAACTTTTTTGATCACTTATATTATTTTTGGTGAGTTTGCTGGTATTAATAGAAGTTTTGATAAGCATAATTGGGAGGTTTTGTTGATTTATCAGTAGTGGTTTGTCCATTTTTCAATGTTGCAATGTAATTTAATGGAAAAACAAATTAATAATTGAATATCAAAAAAAAAAATATTCAATTTATTCTTTTGTTTCAATAAGCTCAAAATAATTTTTATTTAATTCTAATTGAAAATTTAATAAATGGATACTAAAGAATTTCATTGCATCTTTCAACTGAATGTCTCACGCACTGAATCTATATACTAATTCATTATTATTCTTATTATTACTGTTATTGTAATAGAATTATTGAGTTTTGTTTTTTTTTCATGAAAATTTATTAATGGTACAATGGTCAAATTCCTACAAACCCTAAAAAATCATGCTAATTTGAAAATATTTAAAATTTCATTCAAAAACAAAAATAAATCATACAAAAATATAATTAATCAAATTGAAAAAATATTTTTAACTTTTAAAACGATTAAATAACATTAAAAAATTGATAATTTATTTTTGGATTTTAAAATATTAAAAACAAAGAAGAAGAAAAAAAATTTATCTTTTTGAATTTTATCGTACATTCAAATAGCTTTATCAAATTAATTTATGCATTATTTTTATACCAAAATAAAACAAAATTTTTCAAATGAGAACATTTTCAGTTTAGAACTCCATCAAATGGGCAACATCACAACATTCTCTTTCTGAAGTTTGTGATGCAGAGATCAAACGAATAAAAAAACCGACAGTGAGTGAGAAAATGAGTATTAACAAAAATAATTCTGATAATTTTTTTTCAACTCTCACTAATCATACATACTTGGCATGAAAACAATCTCACAACATCACAATCTTGGGCTGCGATGTAGTTTTGTGACATTTCGATGCATTCGAAGCATTTTTTTTAATTGTTTCGAGTATTCATTTGGATAGCTGAAACTGTCACAATCTTTGATGAGAAACAAAGTATAAAAATAGTGATGATTTTTTTTGAGTTTTAAGTTTATCTGAAACCCTAAGATTTTAAATTTGTTTTGAGTTCAGAGTTTCAGTTTTTTTTCTTCTTTTTAGTTATTATTATTATTTCACTTTCTCAATCGCTCAAATTAAATCATTCATTGGGGTTAACCACATCATCTGTTATATGCATTTTTATAACAATACTAGTTTCAAATTTTTATCCGAAATCTTAAATATATTTCTTATAACATTTCAAATGATTTTTGCTTAATTTGAAGAAGTGTCCAAACGATGCTTCAAAGCCATTTAAATGCCCATCGTTTCATTATTTGTTCATAATTTTTTTTATTTTTCACTTTATCCGTTCCAATGGTGCTTAGTTTTTTTTTTATAAATTCAATTTACACCACTTAAGATAAACTTTCTATGCTGTAACTCATATTTTTTTTATTTTACCATCTTCAGTATCAGTTCATTTATTTATATAAAAAATTGATTTTTTATTTATTCATTCAGCTAAAAATAACTTGTTCTCTATTTGCATCTATTGTTTCAAGTGATAACACTCCTTGTTAAATAGGTACTTCAATGAACCTACGGTATTCTTACTAATGTTTAATACAATATGGAATGTATATAATTCAGAGGACCTAGGCGGGAGAGCGTTTAGTGTCAGTCATGGGGTTTGGAGTTCAAATCTTGGTCTCTTCAAGAATTGTAGTGCTTTTCATTATGAATTATATATGTATATACTTGTTATTGTTTTCATAAAATTATTTTTATATAACTTTTCAATATAATAGTTTTATCTTTAAAAATTTTCAAACTTGATTTATGAGAGAATTTTACTACATTTATTGAACAAATTAGCTAGAATTATCCCTTAAAATGAAGTATGAAACTAAATCAGCATAGTAGATACAGTACAGGATGTTTAATACTAAATCTTGAAATTCAAATTTATATAAAACCGATATACATGATGTAAGAATTAATTGAGCAGGTGTGGTTCAAACTGCATAATGTGAATAAGAATAATAATAGTAATAACAATACTTCTTAAAAATAATAATAAAACCAAATTTATTTTTTTACTTTTAATGTGTAATAATTTTTTTTGAGTTTAAAAAAACTAGCTTCTATTTTTGAAATTTTCCTAAAACGATCATCCATGAAACTGTGATTTTATCTTAAAAGTTCAGCTTTGTCTCGGGACATGAGTAATTTATAAAATTTTAATGTACTTTCAAGTTAATATTATAATCTCCCTTCATGAACATATGAAGACATTTTTGAGTGAAAGTGGAAAGCGTAGACTGGATCGGATAAAGTTGTGGGAGTTTTTAAAAAGAGTGGTTTGGAAACGACCATGAAAAAATTAACTGTTGTAGTTATAGATTAGTTCAGTTTATTTCATCATTAAAACTACAATTAAGTATAAGATTAAAAAGGCATTTACTTCAAGAGTTTTTTTAGTTTTATTATTTTTTCTAAAATAAAAATAATAATTTAAATACATTCCAAAAAAACAAAGCTGTATTTTTCGATAAGTTTTGTCTCATCGTAAAACATTTCTATTACTTTTTCTTTCTTCTTGTTCTGCTATATCATCTTCCCATAGTGTTATTGGCTTTTATCTCTTTGTTAATTTTTTTTCTAGTTTTTGCTAAAGATATTTTTGTAACTTAAAAACTCATATTTAAGTAAAAATAAAAATTGATGGGTTTGAGTTAAGTAAATAAAGAATTATACAACTTTGACTCATTCTATGAACAGTTTTGTTATATCAAAACCGTAATATATCATTCCTGAATTGAATTTTAATATTGTAACACAAAAAAGTTATAAAATTATCCACAGTTTATCAAAAAACTATTAAAATATTCAATATATAAATATTCAGCAGTAATAAAAAACTGAAGTGTGCTGCAAAAAGACATTTTTCTGACATATAAATTAATCGTATTGTGACTTAGTGCCAATAGTATAAAAATCACAGAGGTTTTCACACTCAGGGTTTTAAAAGGCACCCTTTTTTAGTATCAAATAACACCCACACTTGCTAATAAATTTTTTTTTAAATGAATCTACTCATTCAAATGAAGGATTTATGAAAAGATTCATTAAAAGTTTTTTTTCCCAAGTTTAAAAAACCTTGTGCTTATTTTTTACACTAAAAATTTTACTGAATAACAGTTTAGAGAATATATAAATATCAGTCTATTTCTATGTTATTTATTAACAACGGTAAATAATAGAAAAAAAACAATTTAAATTGTTTTGCAATTTAAATATGTGGAATAAAATAGTTTCACGTGATTAAATTTTCAAGTGTTAACCTAATTTGCATGATTTAATTAATACCTGCATTTGAATCGAACCCAAGATTTCATAATACCGGTTCAGACTTCAAATAAGTTATGAGATAATTACTTTGGCTTCAAATTAATTAAAATAATGTTTATACATATGAAAAAGTTGAACAATACTTTCTTAATTATAAGAAAAATTTAAAACCTTCTTAATACAAAAGATTTTTTCATAGAAGCTCAATAAAAATTTAAATAAAAAACATGACTGGAAAGCTAATAAAGGCCATAGATAAATCGTAATGTGTGTGGGCTAGTAGTGTTTACGAACACTTGGGAAGAAAAATACCATCAAAATGCTAATTGTGTTCAAAAAATGGGTAAAAGCCTGGATGGATGCTTGGATGAATGAAAGCATGACTTAATAACAGGATGAATAAATGGTTGAATGAACGCATGGGATGTGAAGGATTGGATTTTTTGATGGATGAACAAATAGCTGGATAAATGAATGAATAAAGAATTAATAACTTTCACGTAAATTATTTTTTTCTCAAATTTGTCCAATTATCTATCATCCAAAAAAAATACTCAAATATTTAATATGCATTGTTTTCTCTGAATATGAGACGCGTTGAATATTGTTCCATTTCAAATGAAGTAAATTATTGTAATATTCATGAACAATGGCCCACTCAAGAGACACTCTCATCAATACGTGGTTATGAGTCTCAAGATTACAAAGTGGAAATTAGTATATGACCACTTGATTATTTTTTTTTCGTCAGATTTCTAATATTTTTTGATGATAATTTATAAAAATTAAAAAAAAGGTTGTTTTCAGTTGTTTTAGTCGAAACTTTGTCAAAATCGAAATAGTTAATTACTGGATTGAGGGTACAAAATTACTACGTGACCATTTGTGAATAGTTATTGGTTACATACATTAAAGGATCTTTCTATTGACTAATTGATTATTATCATATAAAAATCTAAATAAAACTATATAAAATAAAAACAATTATCTTACTTTTCATATCTTTTTCTATTCCTCGTTAAAATAAATAATAAACAGAAAACCAAGCTAGGATTCTGGTCTTGACTCAAATCGAGAAATGTAGAGAACAAATGAAAAGAAAATTTTTCCAATAAAACACAATAATAACATTTTTTTACTTCATATCTCGAGTGTTTATCATCATGCGAGTGGTTTGGAGATGAGTGAGTGAATGAAGTTGATCGGCTCATTTGAGTTGGAGTTTGAAGTTAAGTGGGGTGGGTAGAATTTAAATGGTTTGTGGAGATTTTTGGGTGACTTGTATAGATAAATTGAATAGAGATGAGGAGGAGGAAGAAGGGTTGGTGAAGTGTCGAGTACATATATTTTTTAGTTTAGTCACAGGCCGAAATGAAGTTAAAAATTATAAAATATAATAGTTCAGTAAGATTTTATATTTATTTCAAAAAAACAACTTAGTCAACCGTCAAATTTAAAAATAAACAAAATTGTTTGAATTGTTTGTAATAATCACAAATAAAAGATTTCTTCTAATTTTCTTCGACTTGCGAGAGTACCTAGCATACTACAAGTATTTCCTCTTTAAATGGCCATACTTATCGTTTGAAGTAAGAAGGAGGTTGACCGCGGTTCTCCTGTTTTTTGAGCTATTTTTTTCCCGATCTCTCTTATCAATTTCAATCCGTTTGGATTCCAAAAACAAAATGTTTAAACTCCGATAGGTGTAATCTCATAGCCTGCTGAAAAGTTGCAATATTTTCTCAGCTTAGCTGTCTCCGCGCTTTCAGCTAATTTTCTTGGAAAAGCTGAGAATATTTTTATGTGGCTGAGGGCGATAGTGTCACTACAATTAAAACCCCACATCATAATACGACCATTTTTACAAGTGTAAACTGTCATCTCATCTGGACGTTTTCCATCAGAGTGAGATACATCATTTGGTTCAAGAATTGAAGGTAAATGGGCTGATGACAGAGCTCTCTTTATTAGGTCATTTACCTGAGAATGTCGGAAAAATTTTCCAGTACTCTTTCTACAACTGAGACCATGCACTCCCGATTGATCCACTCTAGTGCCGCAAACGCAAGTATGAGGAATGCACAAGGGTGAGCCTAAACGTAAAGCGCAGCTGATCTTTAGTTGAGATATGTTCATCTTCAAACTCACGGAAGCTATAGGAATGGCATTAAGCCAAGAAGAGGATTGTTCTGAAGAGACAGCCAGCGACCTCGCTTTTCCTAAATCTGAAGTCGAACTTGAAATCAGATTTTCATGCTTCAGCTTGGCATACTGCATTTTCCAGGCAACTTGAACACTAGGATTACCTAGAAAACTGCTGTTACTTTCAATTTTTTCTAAATAGAGTGTCTCAGCAGAGTTGTAGAAAAAATCGAGAATTTTATTATACAAAAGAGGAAATAAGAAGTAATTTAAAAAAGCATGTGTTTTGTCATAAACACAGTCTATTTTACATAGGTGTGATAATTATGATAAATATTAGACAAATAATTTTGAAAATAATTTCAGAAATAAATAAACAAAAAATAAAAAAATATAAAGAAATGAGTGGTGGTCTAAAAACAGAGAAAAAATCAATACTGAAGGTGTTAAAAATATTCAAATTCAGAAACAGAACAAATAAGTTTTTATGGGGTATTGGACTGCTTTTTTCCGTTTTTCGTGTTTTGAATAATGTCATTGATCTAAAACTGAAGTATGGTGAAGTTAGGAAAGTTTCAATTAAGCTGCATTTTTTACAGAAAAAACCAAAGAACATAAAATACAATCAATATTTTTTTATAAATAATACTGAAAAAATTAAAAATATCAAAAAAAAGAAAAAATAAACAATAAAATCAAGACATAAATAAATAACGCAAAACTAATAAATAAAAAACACTTGGTTCACTCACATGTAAATTCCTTTGTAAACTCAGGCATCATTACCGCATGTAGTTTTGAATGAATATCTAAAAAAAATAAGCTGCATAGTGGTCTGATGGAAACTCAAAAGTATTGCACCAGGTTGAGAGTATCTTAGGCAAACATTGGTTTTAGGTGCTTAGGGGTTTTGTTTATACATTAATTGGAGTTTTTGAAACCAATACAGTTTCATAGTAATATAGAAAATTTTTATAAAAAGATTGAAATGTGAAATATAAATATTCAAAATAAAAATTCAGACTTTAAAAATGTTTGATTTAACTTTGTAAGCTCAATTTCATTTTTATTCTATCAAGCAAAACATTTCTCATTTATAAAACATAATTAAATCAATCAAAATAACGCAAAGATTTGTTTCCAAACTGATCAAAAAAGGTTAAAAATTTTCACAAAACCTCCAGCTTATATTGTTAATTACGTAATAATTTCACAGTGAAAAAAGCTCAAAAGTTTTAATATTCAACATTTTGTTTCCCAAAGTTTTTCAATGCTCCCAAAACATCATTCTCAGGTTTTAAAAAAAGATAACAAGAAGCTTTATTAATATAAAAAGTTTTATAATGCAGTTTTCGCATATTTTTCCGTCAAGGCTAGTGATATTCTGATTGCTTTGTCTAGAAAAAAACTTTTTAGTTTTGAGATTCATTGATATTTAATTAAAAGACAATTTCAAGCAATTTATTTTTTTCTATATTACTGTTTTTTTTAACTTTTGGTTCATCATCAGTTTTTAACTCACATCCAAACTTAATATTACGAATTTTATATATTTATGATTATTTGCATTATTATTAACTTTATCGCTATTATTATTACCAATTTGATGAAGGTTTGAAAGCATACACGCCCATTTAAAGAAATTAAATTTTTGCAAGCTAAAATATAGTTAAGATGATACGTATATAGAATCGTGTTTATATTGAATTGCTTAAGATATTCAAGAACTTTATTATGTTGGCGTTAAAGAAAATTTGAAAAAGTTTCCAAGAAAAATAAAATATTTTATTAGTTTATATCAATATAACTAAATAGTTTTTAGATTTTGAAAAAGCATCGATAACATACTAAAAAAATAAATTTCGAAAACTTTCAGTTGAAGAATTTGATAGTTTTGTAAAAAAACAAAAAAAGTTATAAGTGAAAAAAACATTTGATAATCCAAAAAACTGCTTCGCTTGGAGTTGTACCGGTGATTTTTTTTCTCAAGTGAGTTCTTTTTTAATTCAAAAGATTGTTGATTAATTAATATAAATTTTCATTCGTTGTTTTTTTATCGTTTTTTTATTAGCTTCAAAATTAGATAGTTTTTAGATACATTCATTTTTTAGAGACATCTTATGTATCTTTTTTTATGTTATTTAAATAACTTTTTATTTTCAATTTTTTATGAGGAATTTTTGATACATTTATTTTAAAAAAACAAAACTAAAATTTTCGATAAGTACAACCTTATCATAAATCATTAGTCTTTTTGATTCATTTTTATTTTTGGAAAACTATCTTTTTTGATAGGTTGATTTATATTATGCAAAATTAGAATGAGTCTATGAAAAAGGTTTTTCTGAAAGAATAAGTATCTCTAAAAATGCACCATTCGGAAATTATGAAAAACCAAAAAAACTTGGATGAAAAGCTCAAACTCTAAAAAACATTAATTTATGGACTCCATTAGTATAAATAAGCTATCGTTATAACTTATATTATTTTTCTCAATTTATTAACAGTATCATCAAGTTTTGAATATGAAACGTGACAAACTCATATTTCAAAAAATTAAATTTTTCCTAAAAATTTGTCCAATAGACGATGTATTTAAAATTTATCATTCAAGAAAATTTTCAATTATAGTCACAATAAAAATAAAATTTAATTCAACTTTAGAATGAAATATGGCAGTGAAGTTTTTCAGTATTTTCACCACCAGTTCTTGAAGATTTGAGCTCCATTTTTTGGTACTTATGCATGACCATAAGGAAACTTTGATTTTAAGCATAGTTACCTTCACATTACTTCATCAAAATTATTTGTTAACCATTTTAAATTTTTATATTGAAGTTTCAGTATTATTTTTTTAAATCAAGCTATTTCTTCTAAAGTTATTTCAAAATTTTTCAAAAATTTTGTTATTGAAAAAACATGAATTGTTTTCCATTGGAACCGTTAATTTCAAATGTTTAAAGGTTTGTCAAAATTTTTAAACCATCTGGAATATGCTAAAACTTCAGATAAATATGAATATATATATATAGGGTTTTTCAATTCAATTCAAAATCTTTGCAATTGCTTACCAAATTTTTGCAATTTACTTCCAAATCTTTGCATTTGCGCACCAAATCATTGCATTTGCTTACAAAATTTTTGCAATTGATTACCAAATTTCAAAAAAAATTAATTAAAAATAAATTAAGTTTGATTATTCAAAAAATAAACGAAACTTTGTAAAAAATTCATTTCTCAAGTTCAAAATAAATTTTTTAAATTGAAATAAAAAAACCGAAAAAAGTTTTTTTTGCGGTATATCTTGAGCTTCTCTCTAAAAAGTGCCAAGTACCATGTTCTTAGTATTCGCGAATTATATAATATATAATCCGCGAATATAATATATATATATAATATATATATATAATCAAATATTTTGACAGTTTTATAAATATATTTGCAGTTTGATAAAACTGATAAAACTCTCAAGTGCCATAAAATGCTGTTTTAAAACTTTTAGTCATCTGAAGAGTAAAGAAACTCCAAAAGAGAAGGAAAAATATCCCCTCCAAACCACAAGCAAGCTGATTCGCCTAGTTACTATGAGTAAGATGTCAGCGTAGCAACTTCGAATAAGTCAAAAAATATTTCTGTCTACAAAACATATACAACAAATTTTGAGCCTTTCGAAATTTTTTCAGCTTTCAGATACGTAAATGAGTTCCATGGACGAGTGTTTGGCACCGCGAATACTAAAAACACGGTACTTGGCACTTTTCAGAGAGAAGCTCGAGATACCTCAAAAATAAATTTATTTTCGGTTTTTTTATTTCAATTTAAAAACTTTATTTTAAACTTGAAAAATAAAATTTTTCAAAATTTCGTTTATTTTTTGAATAATCAAACTTAATTTATTTTCAATTAGTTTTTTTTTGAAATTTGGTAATCAATTGAAAAAATTTTGTAAGCAAATGCAATGATTTTGTGTGCAATTGCAAAGATTTCGAATTGAATTGAAAAACCCTATAATAAATTAAAATATCCATTAAAATTTTAATATTCAGTAAACTTGAATAGGTATGAACTAAATTTTCATTTAATTAAAATTCATGTGTATAAAAAACAAAAAACCATTTATCAATTCAAAGTAGAAAAATTTGAAAAATTAATATATTAAAAAACTAAGAATAATGATAACTACTAACCTAAATTTAAATAATTGAATGGTCATTTAAGCTCAAACCTCTTAATCTTAAGTAATTGAATCAATTAATTCTCCAAGAGAAACTTTCAACTTTTTTGATAAATTTCAAAACCTCATAGTGATCAATCTTCCACATAACTTCAGACTTTTTATTGTTTTCAAACAAAACTTATTTTAAACGGTGGAAAATTTGTATCTACAATTTCAAACAAATGCTATACTCTTTCTTCCACCTAATTCAAATGCACCACTCCTTAACTAAACCACGAAAAGAACCTCAAACCCATATTATTAATTGGTTATACCCAATTTACATGATTTCATTTTTTAATAGTTTGTTTTTAATTTACATGATATTTTCCATCTTATTTATAAACTTCAATTTACTACATACATTATATTAAATTCATAAATTTCTTATTTAATATATACGATATTTATTTAATGAGTTTAGTTTTAAGTATTTTATATAGTTTTTGTTTGAGTTATACATTCGTTATTTAATGCACAATTACAAAACGCAATCAAGACTGAAACCCCCAAGATCCTAAACCGTAGCCTAAACATTTGACTCCAGTCTTGCTTATCAAAGCATTGATCCTGTTTTATGCTTGATTCATTAGGCTTTATTTCCACTGATGTTCATCGGGGTCTTTTAATCATTTTTTCTGTTGTTATTATTTATGATTCATATAAATATTTTTATTTATAATAAATCTTATTATTCTTATTTATTATTTGTCTTTTTATTTTTGTTTTTATTAGAGATGTTTCATTGTTTTCGTGTTCTCTTTTCCCAATCATTTAATTTTTCTCTCATGATTCATACTAACCATTATTTAACTTTTAGATTTTTTTGCTAATGTAATAATCTCTTCCAAAACCACAACAGAAACTGATAGCCTTTTCAATGGGCAGTTGCTACAGCACAAAAATCATGGATGTTACCGAGAAAAAAAAAGAGAAAAAAATGAAAGCAAAGAATCAAAAAAATTCAGAAAAAATTAAGAAAGAAAATGAAGGAAACGTGAAAAACGATAATGATCAAAAGAATAATCAGAAAAACAAAAAAAAAGGAAAGTTACATTGGTGCTTCAAACGGATGATAAGTCGAAATTCAAAAAGTTTTCTTGAACAATATGACATCACTGAAGGCAGTAAAAGACACAAAAACGAAAAATGGGATGATATTGAAAACCCCGATGAAAAGACATCCACCGACAAGAAAACCACAAACGAGTCTGATATAAATGACTGCATTGAAGTGGACGCTGACAGCAGTGGGACCAAGATATGTAGTTGTACCAATAACAAGCATAGAAAGGGTTTGTTAAGACGGGTTTGGAGTGAGGATAAAGATGATGGTGATAGGTTGGCTTATGATTTCAGCAAGAATACTATCTACTTAGATGTGAGTTCACATTAGCAATTAATTTCTAAGTTGAATGTTTGATGCATCTAATTATTGCTAATTAAACTTGCAATTGTATGTGTAGGTATATATTTTTAATTGAAAAAATATTTTACCGTTAATGTCATAATTTAATTGACAAGGTTTTGTAATTTTTTTTATTGTTTTCTTAATTTTATTTTTTCATTTTTTATTAAAGTCGAAAACTTCAATGTCCATGCTTATTTTTTTAGTTAAATTATTCTTGATTAAAACTTACCTATCTAAGTTAAAAACTCCTAGCTTCATCTTTATTCCGTTTTAAATAGTGTTTATTGCTATCCAAAACCACGCTTGATAACTATATAAGTTTTAAGCTAATTAAAAGTTCCAAGACTCTTATTTAATTTAAAATTGAGAGTAAACAAAAAATTAACAACTTATAAAACTAAAATTAATAAGTGACAAAAGTTATAAAAACTTAAATAATGGAACACAATGATGAAACAAATTGAAAAAGGGGAAATCTTAAGGAATTTTAAAAGTTATCTCCACGTCTAAAAAAAACTCCAACTCTTGTATTTATCTACAAGGGAAGCAATTTCTTTCAAGTCGATGTTTTGGTGCTCAAAACCCTTTCAGTTAAACCTATGAAAAATCATGCTGGCATTAAAATATTATATATAATATAAGGGTTTTTAATTCATTTATTGGTCAAAACTTTTTGTCAACATTGAAAAATTTTATAGCAAATAGCTGAAGGTTTTATATTGATAGAATTGAGTTTTAAAAAGTTATAAATGAACAAGGTTTTGAGTATTAAAATATTAGAACTTTGACTGCAGTCAATACAATGATGATAACTATTAATTGAATTTATATAACTAAACCAAGCGTCTTCTTCAATCATCAAGTTTTTATAAGAGAGGATTCGGTTGCGAAGTTGATAGTCAAAATAAATGAAGTCAAAATAACTAAAAACACCAAACAAAAATTAATTAATGAAACTATAAAGCTAAAAAATATAAATTGAGAGTTAATTAAAGAGAAAAAATGACTGCAAATTAGAAAAAATGCCAGAACAAAGACGGCCACAATCATTTGTCTTGAGCTAATTTCTTAAATCACTCTCCATTTTTTATTTGCTGTTTTCTTTGATTATTTTATTTAATTTTTCCATTTATTTTATTTTTGTTCCGTTTCATGTTGCTAAACTTTATTTATAGCCTTCGTTTGCAAAACGAGATCATTTTTTCATTTTGTTTCATCAATGCTAATTAAAGGCAATCTTTCGCGTTTGTTTTTCAATATTGTTTGTGATTCCAATACATCAAGCAAGAATGATCAAAGAAAACCACCTTAGTGTTTGGAATAATTACTTTGGAATTGAGTGAAGATTTAAAAACGAGTTTTTTAAAATGAAAAAAGATTATCTAAGAGATTTTCATATGTTTAATTTATATTTGTATAATTAGTTTTAAACTCTCTCATAATATGAATTTTGTGTAGTGTTATTATTTTTGTTTTCTTCAAATTTAAATAAATATAGTTTTCTCACACAAAAGATAAAATTTTTCCAAAAAATAAACTTTTTACGTAATTCATCACAACAGATGGGCATCTTTAAAAACGCCTTATGCCATTATAAACGAAAATGAAATATTTTCTTCAGTTCAAGAGCCAACTATTTAATAAACATGAAGCAATGTTGTGGGTAATTACTCAAATGTATGGGTAGATGAACGATGTAGCTAATATCTTTTGAATAAGAATCGGTGCACTGAACTTAACTGCCCGTATGCTTGCCTGTAAGGTGTGACCGCGGGAGTACTGTATGTGAACGATTGTTGAATTATCTAGTATTATTATTTTTGTTTTTATTATTTTATTTTGATTTTTATAACTATTTGTAAGATCTACAAATACAAAGTGTTTATTCGAAAAAGATACGAAGCTTTTTGTAAGACTAGCTTACATTATCCAACAATATAATCATAATTAGTTATAGTTATTTTTTTTATTATTATTAGTAGTAGTAGTAGCAGTAATAGTAGTTTTTAGTTGATATAGTTGATACTTTTTCTGCTTTATCGCTTGTTGATGATCAGCAAGTGAATCAAAAGCATCGAACCTTCATCAAACTTATAAATCATCATAATGTATTTCTCTCTTATAATTTTTAAACTAATACTCCAGTCAGTTTACCAGTTGATATCTTCATCATTAATTAATACAATCAAAAAGTTTTTATAAGGATCTTTTTTTTCTTTTTATAAAAAAAAAATTTTTTCGTAAGTAACTCACAAAACGTAACAATTCATTAGTTAATATATCCAATATATTTCTTTAATGATACTTTTTTTCTCAATATAAAAAAAATTTTTCCTTGGTTACTCTTAAAAGCATACACAGCATGTACTAATACACCACTCCCTGTAGTCTTCACAGTTTCTCAAAGTTTTTTCAATAACTAACTTTTTTTTAACAATTTTTTGATTAAAATTTAATCAATAAAATAATTATATTAAAAAAATAACTTACTATCTATGGGTTTCTATTTCTTATATTCCGCATTTGAATGGAAAACTTGGAAAGATTTTCATAAAACACAATACCTCCTTCTATAGCTCCTCTGGGCCCAAATTAGGAAACATACTATGCTCAATTAATTAATCAAAACGTAAAAAAATTGACCACAAAGTAGTTTACAAATTAACATGCTTTTGTGATATGAATAAATCGTATATTGGCCAAACAAGAGTGAGTATAAAAACCGAATGAAGCAGCACAGGTCTGATGTTGAATCAGAAATAGCGTGGATCAGCAAACATGCCCGCTATTGTACCCATGGAAAAATAAACTTTTGAGATTTTACAAGTTGAAACAGAAAAAAACAAGTTTTCACTACAAAAAATCTCTTGGTGAGGGAGAGCCTTGAAATAAAAAAGCACAATTCTGTTTTCAATGGCTTTAATGACCCACAACTCCTATTGGTTAATACCAATTTCTAGAATCCAATTTTAAATGATTTGAAAAAATTTGAATGGGGTAATGACCGAATGGAGACCTAGAGATTAACTTCTCTTGATGAAATTTGACACCATTTTGAAAATTATTTTTCTTTGAAGTACTCTTGAACAATTAATTATTTGAAATAATAGCATTGAATTTAAAATAACTTCTATTTTTCATTAAAAATTAACTAAATCTTAATTATAGTCTTTCAATTACTATATAACCATAGTTACGGTTAAATTTTGTTCGCTAACGTTTTATGATAGCTTTGGATTCTCAATAAATTTTTTGAAAATTTCTTTCATTTAATATTTTTATTATAAAATATAGAGAAAAATATATACGAAGTCTCTAAAAAGTAACTATCTATCTTAAAATGAGTAACTTGTTATGCTGTTTTTTAAATAAATTTAGATAGTGTTCCAATTATTTTACTATCGTTTCCGATTTTTATTTTGTATAACTTCAGTAAAACTTGGTATTATTAAAAGATTATATTTACTGCATGTTTCATGTTTTTATACATATATTTTTTTTTCGAATTTAAGCGGTTTAAAACAAATTTTCTGTAGAAACTAATTATCTATTAATGTAACTTAATCATAAATCATTAAGACCTCTATCTATTTATTTTTCATTATAAGGCTGAACTTGAAGACAGTTATAAATTTCAAAATAAACAAATGTTTTACTCTATGAAAAGCAACTCAACACTTAAAGTTTATCTTTATTGAAGTAGAGTAGCCTAGAAGACACAATTGTGGAAGAAACAAATTATTTATTTTAACAAGACACAAAGTTCTTTTTGTAAGCAGATCTTATATCATCGGATGTCTTGTGTCAAAACAAAGAGTTTTTTTTTTCGTGCATTTATTTCATTATTTTTATATCTTATTATTTTTTTTATTTTTGCTATTATTATAATAATAATTTTTTAAATTCTTATTTTTATTTCTAACCAGGCCCCGTTGACGGAAGAGCAGAAGGAGTTGCTGGAAAGAAACTGGGCTGTGCTGTCTCTGGATAGTGAGGAGAGGGGTGAGAGAAGAATTTTATTTCATTTTTTTTTTGTTTTTTTTTTCAGCATTATTTTTGAAATTCTATTCTTTATTGGAATGAAGTAATGTTTTATTGAAAGAATGGAAATGAATAGATTTCATGAGAAACATGCTGATGACGATAATTCAGCTGCTAATGAACATTCAAGTGATATCATTTTCATATGATAATGATACACAAATGAACAAAATAATTTTCAAGAATATATTTTTTCTAATTGTTTATCTATTTTTAAAATTTTGAATTTTTTATAATTTGCAAGTCTGTTGTGTTGCCTCAAAACGCTAGTTGAAATGTTGAGACTTAAGTTTTTACAGGTTTTATCAATATTCAAAAATTTTTTATTTAAATATAAATCATTATTAAATAGTTACAAAAATTTGAGCACGTGTTTGTGCAAAGGTTTTATGAGCGATAAACTTGTTCTTTTTTTTCAGTTTTCAGTTTTGAAATTGGAAACTTTAAAAGTTTTTAATATTCCATTACTTCATTGTTTTAAATATTTCCATATCTTTTATTTTTTTTCTGTCATATTTTCATAAAGTAGTTATATAGAAATAGGTAATAATAAAAAATAGAATATGAAAAAGAAAAACAATGCTAATGGCAAAAAAAAATTTTTTTTTATTTAAAAAACACAGAAAACATTTTGAAATAATATTGTCAAAATAGAGAAGATTCATGATAACAAAAATAAATATGTGGGAGCTTGGTGGACAATGGGTGAAGTGGATAAAGATGCCGGCTGGTGAGAAAAAAAGATAACGTTGAAATATGTTTATTCATTTATTTATTTTATTTATCAACATAGTAAGTTCTATTGATTAGTAATACTGATATTTTGCCTCAATATTAGAGTTCACAGAATTGATGAATGAAGAAGAACTTTTAACAAATTTTGAAATTTGTAATGTGCAAAAAACAATTATGAGCGGCAGAAAAAGCTATTACTCATGTTTGACACAAATAACCGTTAAAAAAATCATAATCATAAAACTTATACGCATAATAATAAAAAACATAAACTTAATAATATAAGCCAAAACAAAAAAAATAAAACAACTGTAAATTAATTAAAACTTTGATAACTTTTTAATTAAGCTTAATAAACAAAAAAACTTCCCATTTACCTTGTCAAACAACTCTGTTTCAAAAAAATTCATGGCAAAAACTTTTTCAAAAATCATTAGTTTAAAGATAGATCGTAGAGGTTTGATAAATATACTTTGTGACTTGTAATTTGGCAGTGCTCTTTAATAATAGGAGACAATTAGGTTCTGTTGAATGGTGTTTTGACAAATGTTTCAAAAACATGCATAAAATTAAGAGTAAAAAAAATTGATGATTTTTGAGTTTTCTACTTACCACTTGTGAGGCTCATTATATGAAAGTTATATAAATGTGAGTTTTGATAAATTCAGATTCATTATAATCTGAGCTATTTATCAACTTTGTTTCAACTTTTCATTTAAGTTTAAAAACTAGATATTATGTCCATTGAAATTTCTAATTATGAATATAAAAAAACTCAGTATGATACTAAAAATATATTATTTTTCAAATAAAATTGAAATTTTCATTTGAAAAATTTTCTCAAGAAACCATTAGAAACCATGTTTTACAAAAATAATGCTATTTTAAGAAACCTCACATCAAATAGAATTATTACAACCGATCAACTTGATCTTTATGAGTCTAAGGTCTGCACCAATAAAGAAACGTTAGAAACAGTTAAAAAATTTATTTGTCTATAAACTTCCATGCATTGTAGATAAAACTGAGTTTCAAACTATCTTTAAAAAAGCATATTTGGAAAAAAAATCTATTAGTTTTTAGTTTTTATTTTTTATTAGTTATTTAAAATTTTCCATTGCTTATCAGAACAGCGGTTTTTTAGCCTTCCCAATTCTTCTCTGTTTTTTGTTGAATTTTTGATGTTTGAGAAATCTTCTTTTGAAGAAATTTTCATTTAATTTTTTGTCATTTAGAAATTTTTGGCTTGAAGTAGTTGTTCTTGTACGATCTAATTGATGGTTGGTTAAAGTCTGAGAACGCGGCTTAAGTCATTTTATGTAGTTTTTTTTCGAAAGGAAACTCATTACTTGTTAAATTCCAAACAAAATATACCTATGGTTTATTAAAGAAGATGACAATGAAACAAACCCAGAGGTTCTGCGTTTACTTCGTTCAAGGGCCATATAAGCAGCTAAAAATAGTGAGCAAAATATATGCATTAAACATTTTCACGTTTTTTATTCTCACATGGTTTATGCTTTTACCACGGCTAATAAAGTGCTTATAGCTGTTAAGTTTAATGTATCTTTGTAAGATTCTTCTTGTGCCGACGTCTCAAACTAACAAGTGTAAGAGTATGGGTGTTGTATGAAAACTATGCAGACATCAGTCTCGTTGTTAAAAATTTTCAATGTTTAACCACCGTTTAAGTATCATATTTAATATTCATGGGTTAGCGTTTTTATTGAGTTCTTATAAGGTTTAAATACATGTCAAAATTGAAATATGCATATAAATATACCAGCACCCCAACGATTATACTCAATCAGAGAACTCATGAATCGGCGTACCATATATATTTTTTGAAAATTAAGCGGTTGAGTATTTTATTTTTTAACAATAATTCACACGCAAAAAAAAGTTGGAAATAGGATGAAAATCAGATTTTTTAATTTTTTGTTTAAGTGACAAATCATCAGTGCCCCAACACAGTTTGCATATGAAGCGGAAGAATTTAAACTTAAATCAATCTTCAACGTCTATTTTATAAGATTTTTGAAAATTTTTTGTCTGACATAAAAAATAGCAACTATTTTTATATGATGCAGTTGTTTTGATAGTATAGCTATATTTTTAGCAATTTCATGTTATCATCATTTGTTTCATCATCGTTGTTTAAAGTGATTTCCTTATTACTAAGGTTATTGTTTTTTCTATAAGTTTTATTAGTGGTATGTTTACCATTTCCAGGGTTCGGAAGTTTCCTTTTTGAAAAACAAAGTTTTTTGCTTCAACGAATCTGTTGTATCGAAAAGCTTTGTTCGTTAAAAATGAAAATTCTCAGATTTGATTTTTTTCTTTTGTGTTTTCTCATGTTTTAGTTAACGCAATACTATCGATAACTTCATTATCTAACTTAATTTCAGTATTATTGTAAGCATTATTACCATTAATATTACTTCTATCAATAATATCACCTTCACAGTTTTACAACTTCCACTGCTGTCAGCAATACTATAACCCAAATCATTGCCACTCTCATCATCGTCATTATCACCAAACCTACCACTACCATCATCACTCCCATTTCAACAGGCAGACGTCTATTTCACTTGATCTTTGAGAAGAATCCTTTGATAAAGAATCTTTTCCCCTTCAGACACTTGGGCAAGTCTTTGCTCGATAAGAACCTCACATTCCAGGCTCATGCTGCCAGATTCATGGCTACTCTCGGCCAGGTGATGTCTAATCTTGATAGGTGAGTAAGTAGTTGTGATTTTTTTTTTGCTTTTTTTTGCACTTTTTTTTATTTTGATTATATTCCTCCAAATTTTAAAAAATCTTTTTCAAAGTTTTTTTAAATGTAGCGTTTTCTTTGAAATGTGCTATTATGTTTCAATTTTTTAACTTTTCATGAGTTTTTTTACTTTTAGGTTTTTTTTCCGTGCTTTTCTTCTTTGTTTGATTTCAATCATTGCTTAGAAAGTATTTTTTTTCAATTTTTATTAACATGTGTCAATGACTTTTAATCTTTCCATTTTTTATTGTCACCACAGGTTCTTCTGTTAAACAAAATCTTCGAAAGCAAGCAATTTATTAATAGCAATAACCATAAATAATCCAATAGCATCAATACTAAAACGATCCACATGAAAAAACCTCACAAAGTTACATCCCTTATATACTACTAATTTCGGAAATTCTAGAACATTTTAATTACCGGAAAGTAATTATAACAAACTTAACAATATAAAACAATCAATCAAATCCTTTTTATGGCCCGTTTTCCTTTACCAAGGGTTGGGCTTTTTGAAAGTTCTATGTCGAAGTCGGCCTTTCCATTCAGAGCGATCGAGTGGATCCGCACAAACCATGTCTAGCTTTCATTTATCATTCAATATGAGCTCATTCCAAGTCTTTTTGGGCCTATCAGGCTTCTTACAAGTATCTAAATCCAACTTTCGCACCTGAAAAATCCAACCCACGCTACGCTCTACATGTCCAAACCACCTCATCCTGCTTGTATAAAGAACTACCTCAACATCCCGAATGCCAAGTTTTGAAAAGAGTGAGTGAGAGCAAACGTTATCATTTGTTTTGATGTTGCACATCCAGCGAATCATGGCAAGGTCATTTCGTCTAAGGTGGTTCAATGTGGAAACTGTTACGGGCCATGTTTCAGCAGCATGTAACATAGCTCTTCTGAAACAGGTTGAATAGACACGGCCTCTGGTCAATAATGATAAATGACGATTAGCAAGGAGTGGAAGTTGGCGAAATTTAGCCCGAGCACACTTACAACGTGTTATTGAAGCAAGCTCACATCCACCACCTGCAGATAACATATCTCCAAGATAGCAGAACTTTGGGACAACTTCCAGTTTTTCATCACCAATCATCACTTTCTTCACTAACCTCCCATCAACAGGCCGTGCTGTACCAAGGCAACGAGCGCATTGGAAGTTAAGATCCGAAGTTAGAGAGCCTTTTATGCCGCTGAATTTCTTGTGTACCCATTGCCTGCAGCCTCCACACTGAATAGTATTTCTACCCACACCTGCTTGGCATACACCACAAAGATACTTGCCAGATTTTCTCAACACATCAAGGTTCGAACCAGAAACCATTATCTTTGTCTTACCCATATTCACCCTCAACCCCTTTTTCTCCATCTCCGATCTCCGTTCTCAACTTCACTTATAGTTCATCCATGGATTGAGCACTTACCATTAAGTCGTCAGCATACAAGTTATCCCAAGGGCAACCTGTACGTAACTCCATATATAAAGCTTCCAGCACAATAACAAAAAGTAATGGACTAAGAACAGAACCTTGATGGACACCTACCCGAACATCAAACTAGTTGCTATGCTCACCACCAACTCTCACCCTACTTCTCACTTCCTTGTACATGGATTTTACAATTCTCACAAGCCATTCATCAATTTTCAATTTACGCATCCTCCATCAAATCACTTCTCGTGGTACTCTGTCAAAGGTTTTCTCCAAATCAATGAATGCTAAGTAGAAGGGCTTACCAGCAACCAGATGCTTTTCCTGTAACTGACGGAGGATAAATATGGCATCAGTTGTACCCCGACCTTGCATTAAGCCACATTGCATATCATTAATCACCACTCTCTGTCTGATAAAACCTTCCACTACGCGCTCCAAAACCTTCATAACCTGATCAATTAACTTCAAACCCCTATAGTTAGACCTGTTTAAAGCATCACATCTTATATACACTATGTGACTTTTCTGCCACTCAGACGGTATACGGTTCTCAAAGATGATGCCTTCAATAAGATCTCGAATCATACTAGCACCACTTGAATTTGCGGCCTTGAGCATCTCAGCAACAATACCTGAAGGACCCGCTGCTTTCCCAAGGCTCATCTTATTAATGGCCTTTATAACCATTGTTGTTGTGATAGGTTCGCTGGGACCTTCCACGGGATAGACTTTGGACAAACCACCTGGATTCCATGAAAACTCCACATTGAGAAGGTGCATATAATGCTCTCTCCATGCTTCTTTTTTTGGAATCAACATCCAAGGACATTTGGCCATTATTATTTATCACCGGTTTATCCCCAATGACCTCCTGGTTCTCTCGCCGCATTTGCTTAGCCAGTCGATATATCTCAACAGATCTGGGATTGATTTTTTTGAACGCAATCTTCTCAGCATCAGTTTTGGCTATGTGTACAGCAAGATTGGATGTTTAGCCGCCTGATAAGCATCTCTGTCTCCTCCTGCTTTCCATACTTTGAAACATTTGCGCTTGTGGGACACAGCTTGCTGCACCTTGTCATTCCACCACCAAGTCTGCCTTTTCCAGGTATGTTTTACAGATACTCCACAAGCCTGTTTTGTAGCATTAATCAAATTGTTTTTCAGGTACTTTACCAGATTCATTTCCTTGGATTAATGCATTGAACTTGATTTCCAAAGTCTTTTAGTTTACAGACTTTTGTACAAGAAACAAATCTTCTTATGGGGTGAGCATGAGTGCAAACCTTGAAGTCACCAACCACCAGTCTATGCTGTGTTGCACACTCCTCCCCAACAATGACTTTCACATTAGATACCATTTTTCTAAAACTTCTCTTATACAATATGTAGTCAATTTGGGTTTTACAATCTCCTGACTGATGTGTAACCAGATGTTCAAATTTCTTCTTGAACCAGGAGTTACCAACAACCAGATCATTGGCAACAGCAAATTTCAGCAGTCTTTCACCTTCATGGTTTCTTTTTCCCAAAGCCTGTACACCATGCACATCCTCAAAAGCAGTAGAGTGTGATTCTATATGGCCATTCCAGTCTCCACTTATGATTAGCTGTTTCGAAGATGAAACTTTAGCTATGGTGGATTGAAGCGCATAATAGAATTGATCTTTTACACTCTCACTAAGTATAGCTTGAGGTGCATAAACACTCACAAAAAAAACACAACTGATCCAACCACCATTCGAATGAGAATGATTCTATCTGAGACTCTAATCACTTCAAACACTTTCTCCCACCACTTCTCAGCCAGTAGAATTCCTACACCACAAGTGCTCTTATCATTCCCACAACTAAAATACTTATATCGAGAGTCTCTGCCTGCAATAAGTTTAAGGTTGGTCTTCCAACGAGTCTCTTGTAAACAACATAGATCGACTCTCCTTCTCGACATGGTTTCCACCACTTCAGAAGCCTTACCCCTCATCGAACCAACATTTAAAGATCCGACTCGAAAAGGACTTTCATTAACTTTGTGGCAGTTTTTATTGAAGGATGCCCTTCCTTTTGACCACTCTTTTTCAGATTTTTTTTCTTTTTTCTGGCTGGACCTGCAATTATTTTTGAAACTCTTACTGTAGTTATTGATATTTTTATTTAACTTATTACTATTATATATATTACTCCTAATGTTTAAATAAAAAACTCGGCGTTTCACTTGACGCGAGGGAGGATTAGTATTTTGGAATAAACTTCACAAAAAATCTCTAGAGTATGACATTTTTTTTACGTAAAAAGTATTTCGAAATAAATATAAGTTAATTAGATAAATACTACAGTTTTTAAAATATCGCTAACGTATAAACTTACGATCGAAAAAAAAATTTCGAAAACTTGAAAAAAGTTAAGCTAAAGTTTTCATAATAAAATTCTAAAATAATTTTGATAAAAATAAAAAACAGGCCGTGTATAGAAAGCAGAAAAAATACCTTTGAAAATCAAATTTCGTAAACAGCCGAACATGTCGGTTGCTAACCAAAGATAAAACGAAAAATATAACCAACCTAGCAATATATACTGAAAGTTTAACTATATAACATAAATGGGTTCAAAGTACAAAATAGTTAAAACGTAGTTAGGTAATGTCCGGCAATTATAACCAACTAGATTTTTGTGACAATTATGATAGAAATTAATATTTTTTGATAAACTTTAAATTTTATTTTTTAAAAGTTTATCCTCATTTATTTTCAACTAATAAATCAAATAAATACTTTAAAAATCATTTTCAATTTTTCTATATCAAATGAGTTTTCCTGCGTTTCCTGCGTCGTATAACTTCAATTTTTATTTAAAAATTTTATCTTACTTTTTTCATTGTACATTTAATATTAGATTTCCAATTTTCTTTTTATTTTTTTTAAATATTTCTTTTTTAAAACATAGTTTTTCTGGATATTTTTTCATGAGGTTTTTTAGCTTTATATAATTTTTATGCAAATTTCCAAAAGATTTTTAAAGATTTTTTTTTAATTAAAATCTATGGTTAAGAAACTTTTGAACTATAATTTTGTCATATATAGTTGTTTTCAAAAACCATTTTCTTCATATATCAAACTCCCTTATAAGTTTTCTTCACTATGTTTTTTACACTCTGATTAATTATTAATTCATTAATTTTATCATTACTCAATCTCCAAGCGTCCACGATTAATATAAGCACTGTGGTATACCTAGGAACCAGAGACTAATGAAATATTTTTGACATAATTCATATAATCTGTTGTATAAAAGTATAAAAATACTTCTATAAAATCATGGTTTATTCAAATAATAATAGTGTAGAAGCTTGCTTATAAAGGTATTCAAAACACTGATTTTCAAGCATTTATGTTGATATTTTATGGTGATTGAGGTTATATTTGGAATCATTTTAGTCTTCTATTAGCTTCCAGAAAATTGCAGAATCCCAAGTCGACTAATAAGGGACCGAATTGAGCAATAGATAACTAGATTTCACGAGGCTATAAACCGTTTGATCCTAAAAATTAAGAAAAATATTCAATAATTTTTCAAAAACGTGAACATTTTTTTTATTAGTAACTTTTTCCAAAAGCCGTTTAGCTTTTGAAATTTTCAACGCCTTTGAGAAGAGGATTATTCTGGTTATTTGATCTTCAATTAAAATATCCCGGTGAAGTAGATGAGTATAAGAAGTTGATTTATTAACTTAAAGTATGAAAAAAAAAATTTTGGCAGTTTTTTATTTAAAAAATGCTAAAAAAACTTTTAACTAATATATTTTTATCGAAGTACCTCATATAGAAAACCATTTTGTATGACTCAAGAGCTGTTTAACATGGTTATATAATTTATCAAAAACTAAAACAAATAATTTTAACGTACTTGATAATGTAACTCTGTTAACGAAAAGCTTTTTACTTCATAAAATTACCTTTATTGTTCAAATAATTTGCAGTAAAACAAATAAAAACTATATTAAAACTTCAAAAAGATGATAAAAGATCTAAGCATAAATGCATCAACACTCATGACTGCCGCATTAAATAACCCATTAATACAACCACATGGAAATCCAGATATAGAGACGTTGTAGCTCCAAAGCTTGTGCTACTGGGGAAGAAACACGCTAGTTTTGTTGGCTTCAAACCCAATTACTTCAACCACTTTGAAGAAGCCATGCTGGATCTGTTTCAATATGACTTGGGCTCTGTGGTCTTTGATGCCAAGTCGAAGGAGGCTTGGAGAGTGGTGTGCAGGTAACGTGGGAATGATGTACTCAAATATGAGTTGATGTATGACTCAGTAATAGTTTCGTTAATGGTATGAAAATGTACGTAACGATATGAATATTGTTCAAATTTGAATAACAAAAACATTACTTTACCTACACTTGGTATTTATTTCTATTGAGTGTATTTAAAATTAACCTTCAATCATTTGATAGAGTTGAAATTACCATAAATTCCATGTTCAAATAAATTTATTTGAATTCATGAAACTGCTTTGATGGCAGATTCATCTTGGTGGAGTTGAAACGTGGCTTCATACAAGGGTTGCGAAAACGCAGTATGGACGGCAAGAACTTAAATCCAATCATCACTTACGTCAGTCCACAATCTTCCGTAGAGCAAACTGGTTCTGTTGAAAGCAACCAGACTCAACCATCGTTGTCTAAAGAATCATCGCTTGAAAACTGAATTTTTTTTCGAGTAGCTTGATATGCGAATAATTTCGATATATTTTTGAACAAAATTGTTTATTTTTAAAATCAGTTTTTAATTTTTTTTTTCACTAAGTTATTTTTTTGTTGTTGATATTCTTTTAAAGTTTCAAAAATTATTTAAATATAATTTTAGCTAAATGTTTCTTTGGTAATTGAATGAAAGTTTAATTCGATTCTTAACGACTATGTGTATACAAAAACTGTCAATATACTAGAACAACTGTATTAGATTGTGCTAATATTATTAAATACATTGAAAATACTTTTACAAGTTTAAATAATAAATGTTGTTGCATTTAAAATGAATAAAATCCTGAAACATACTTTTTATGTAACCTAATTTTAAAGCGTTCAACTACATCTTTTGAATTAGTTCTCAACCATGGATAACAGACCTCAACTGGCTGGTCTTATGCCTCTCAGACCGGATCTTCCAGAAAAAAATGAACTGGAACGTAGATTTACCAGAGTTTTGGTATGGTTTAATGTTTTACTACATTTACATTTGAAAAATACACAGTTATAAAACTTATTATATAATATAAATTACTGTTATTATTTTCAAAAATATTGTTTTATACAGTTCATAGCCATTATAAATTTATATATAAAGTATATATTTTTTGAATACATAAGAATTATCAAGTTTTACATAGTAAATAAGATTTTAAATACATTTATTCAATGAAATAAATTATAGTTTCAAATAAATACAACTACTTAATGCATTAGTTAACTTTTTATTTATAAAAAATTAGAAAACTTGAATTTTTGAAATGAACTTTGATATTAACATTTCCAATAATTCATTAACTTAAAAACTAAGCTCAATGTATACTAGATATCATCATTAGCTAACTTTAAAAAACTAAAACACCCAATTGATTTTAATAATTAAAATTAACACTAAATACTTAAACAAATAGAATTCATGAATAATTAACCATTATGGAGCCAAAATAAAGGGGTTTGAGTTGGACAAAGGGCAAGATTCCTAATGTGATACACAGATATTATCATTGTTTTTGTTTTGAATTAACTAATATTATAGACATAGCTCATAGCTTTTTGATATATTTCCTATATCACCATTTGGTAACACATTAGAAAATATATCAAAAAGCTCTCCCTCAATACAAAATTCCAATATTATTGTGTTTCATGAATCACATTTTGGAGGCCAGTTACCAACAATATTTTATGAAGTGAAGAAGAGTCTATTTTAAAATCTTATCAAACTTCTTCAAGTGCTCTCAATAACATTTTCCTTCGATTTGTTATACCTTATTATAGATCTTTTTTTATTCATTTTTGTTCTTATACATATTTTTATAATTAAAACAATACTTAATGAATATTGATTCAGTACTTACTTGAGATTAAACCAATCATATGATATTATCAATACTACTGTTCATATTTCTGTTTTTAGTATTATCAATTTCAACAATAGCAATGTTGTTGTTATTACTATTTTTATTATTATTGTTATTAATATTTTTTTTATTGTTATTTTTTTTATTATTACTCACAGAACTGCATGGACCTACCAGCAGACAAAGCCAAACTGCTCAAGAGCTATGATGACCAAAAGAAATGGGAGCTCATATTAGATGAAGTATCCACTACTTTTATTTTTGTTATTTTTATTGTATTTATTATTATTATTATTATTATTATTATTAGAGAAAAATAAAATGAACGTTTCAATAAATATAATTATTGTTTTTTTTTTGCATGGGATTCTTGTTATTTTATTGATTCATCAATATTAAATATCAATAATTATTTTCAAAATCATTATCAAACAGGAAAAAGTATCAGCAAAACAGCCGCCAGAGTATTATTTGAAGCAGCTGAGGTTGCTGCTTGAGTCTTCAACTAATAAACTACCCAAGGTTTCTATTCACTCTCCTAGCTGCCTGTTTAATTGTCTATTTTTTTATCTGTATATCTATCTATTCACCTTTTCATCTCTCTCTCTCTATCTATCTATCTATTCTTTCATCTTTCTATCTATCTCCTTAATCATATATCTATCTATCCATATTCACCATTATATTTTTATCTGTCCAAAACTCTAAACATAAATAATTTAAAAGTTAGATGCACCAATTTAATTGTATGTTACGGTGTGTGGGCTTTTATGCATGAGTGACTTGGTTAATTTAATTTTGCATGTGTTTTTTTTTTCATTTTTCAAATAATTTTTCGATTTCAAGTTTTTTTCCAATTTTATTCTTAAAATTTTCTCATTTAATAAATAATCCCAATCATTTTTTTTTCCCAAATTTCATCAATATTTGAGCTCGTTTCCTATCATCGTTATCTTCGTATCTTCCTCGTAAAAACTGTTGTATCTCCACCACACTTGCCTCCACACTAACAACGTCACTACGCCACCCTCACCAATGATAGAAGTACCAACTGGATATCAAAAGATCAACAACATTAAGGAAGAAACTCAGTAGAAGTTTTCGAGTGGGTGTTATATGTTCTTATGCGTTAATATCGTTTGTGTTATATCCTGTTATATTATATTCTGTTATATCATGTTAATCATATTGTGTTATGTTCTGTTATGGGTATTTATTGTGTCAATATCATTTTTTTTCTTCCTTTTATGTGTAATTATTATGTTATTTTTTCATAATATAGATTTTTTATTTTTTTGTAGTAGTTTCTTTGATGTGTTGTTTTTCTCTTGTACATCTATTGTGTTGTGTTATTTTCTCAAATAATATTTGTTGTAATAATCTTTAATTTACCGTGTGGCTTTGTTACACTGGTACATTTGCAGGGCGAATGTTATGAATTAGTGTTAGTTCTTAGTAACTATTGTTAAATTGATTTTTGCATGTTAGATGTTAGATTTTTGTTTAGTTTTATGTTCGTGTTTTTATTTTTAACTGAAAATTTTCATTTTTTTTATTTTCATTTTTCACTTTAAAAAAATAATCAAGAAAATCATTGTAAATGCAAATAATAAAATTAATACTAATACTGTCAAGTAAAATACTGTTAAAAAAACATTATAATAATTTTATAAAAAATACAGTGAAGAAGGGTTTATAAAAATATTTAATGGTAAAAAATCATTTTAAAATTTTACTTACATATTTCTTTGTTTAGTTTTTATCCCTGTACATTCAATTGATTACATATCTATATATATGGGAATAAAAATATCAAATAATTCAAATCAAACACTTTTATTAACTTTACAACGCAATGTTTTTCCAAGTTTTTATATTTCACTTCGTGCTGTTCAACCAATAAGAGATGTTTTACAATGAATGAAACCATTAAAACCAGTTAAAAAAGAGTTCGTCAGAGCTAACATCTACACAAGTCCTTAGAGATTTGGAGATCTCCCTACGCACCAATAGTATACAGTGGGTGGCAAACTATCTGTATCTTTTTGTTCATTTCACTATCTATATACCTCTCTGTTCATTTCACTATCTATATACTTTTCTGTTTATTTCCCTATCTATCCATCCATCTAGTATCTGTCTGTGTTTATGATCCAATTTCTTATCTATTTACCCCTCTTTCTATCTATCTATTTATATATTAATCTCTTTTGCTATATTCTTTTATATCTTTTCCCATTCAGCTCTTTTTATGTATCTATCTGTCTAATTGTTCATTAAACAGTTTCTCAACCTACCCATACACCTCACACACTAACGCAGCTGGGTGAGGGATTTCTTGAGTGAACAGCACAACGGCCTGGACATTCTCACAGAGTACCTAGCTCATGTCATCAACATCATGAAGTTCGCGGGGGTTGGGGTGGTTATGTAGATTCTTTTGGGCATCATTTTATGGTTTTGTTTAGTCATTTCAGGATTCAACCTGACTTCATAGCGGGCTTATATAGTTTTTTACGAGTGTTGTTTTATGGTTAAACTATTTATTAATTATATTTTAAGTTGACTTCGAAAGTAATATTTTGTTTAATATCGTTCTATTGGTTTAGTTTAAATTCATTCATTTCCATTATAAATATTATATAATATTGCCATAAGAATTTTTATATAATTTATAACTAATATTTCTACTGTTTTGCCCAATTATGCGGCTACTTAAACTACAAGTGTTGAATAATGAAATCTATGAGGATTAATCGTAACTTGAAGGCTTGTTATTCATTATTAGCCTGTGTGTGTGTGTGTGTGTGTGTGTTTGTGTGTGTGTGTGTGTGTGTGTGTGTGTGTGTGTGTGTGTGTGTGTGTGTGTGTGTGTGTGTGTGTGTGGAAGATTCAAGTGGCTTGGGCACTTGGAAAGAATGGAAAATTCAAGGCTCCAAAAGAAATTAATGGTGAGCAAAATTGCTGAAGGTTCACGGTTTCAAGGTGGTCAAAAGAAAAGATGGCATGACCTATTATATACAAACCTAAAAAAGCTAAACATTATTGACACCTGGAAAACAGAAGCTCGCAACAGAAACGATTGGCGCAAAAATATCAAATCGCTATCGCAAAAAACAAATGAAGAAGCCGAAAGAAACGAGCAATCAAAAAAAGATTTGAAAAAAAATATTTTTGATGTTCACTCCAAAAGCTCTTCATTCCAATGCCAGCATCCAGGTTGCAACAAAATAGCGGTCAACAAGGCAGGTCTGACAAACCACATCCGCCAAGTCCACAAAGCACCATCATTACAACATTGCCCGAAATGCAATAACGTTTTCAAAAAACAAGGACTTCATAACCACGTGAAGAAATGTTCCAGAAATCAATCTTCAGTGCACCTACTGTCAAGTGGATAACGCACTTCCAAGTCCAAGTGTGTGTGTGTGTGTGTGTGTGTGTGTGTGTGTGTGTGTGTGTGTGTGTGTGTGTGTGTGTGTGTGTGTGTGTGTGTGTGTGTGTGTGTGTGTGTGTGTGTGTGTTTGTTTGTTTGTTTGTGTGTGTTGTGTGTGTGTGTGTGTGTGTGTGTGTGTGTGTGTGTGTGTGTGTGTGTGTGTGTGTGTGTGTGTGTGTAACTTAAATATTGGTATTAAGCTCTTGAGCTTACTGTCCCTGTTTTGAAAATTTTTTACTATTATTGTAAGGGTTTTCGACCTCTTTTTAATTGATGCAATCACTTCACTTTTTTGCAATCTTGATCACGTAGAATAGCCTAAACCAAAAAGTCTGTGAATTAAACTCGAAGTATTTATTTAGTTTGTACACGATGCTTTTTGTAAGACAATCTTACGTCATGAATTGTTGTTTTTAATAACATTGTAAATCTTTTCTATCAGTTTCTAAATATTTTGAATAAACAAAGTGTTGAATAATTAAACATTTGAATAAATAAAAACAACAATAATATCATATCAATTTTATTATTGCTTTTATTAACCCATTTATTTACCAAATAAATAGGCTGAAATTAAAATGATGCCTAATTACTATAATTATAATAAATTAATTAAAAACTAAATATCACGATAATTGCCTTTAATTAAAATACTTAGAATTACTCTTATTCGTTATATTTATTTTAATAATAATAAAAATAACTGGTGAAAAAAATGAAGGAAAGTGATATCAATATATATAACACAGAAAATCAATAAAACCCAACTGACCAATGGCAGAACAGACATGCTGGTACAGAGCGCTTCAGAGATGAGTCACAGTCGGAGTGGAGGGTTCTTAAGTGCTGCATCGAGCAGCAGACAGTCCTTTTTTTCCTCCATCAAAAAGCCCAAGAACAATTCTAACAGGTGTTTGGTGGGGTTGGATTTGGTAATGTTGTCTCATTAGTGTTCACTATAATCTTTATCATCATCACCTGTCTCGTTTGCGTAGTTTTCTTAATTTATAATTTATTAGTTATGGTTTTTTATTTAGTATTACTTTTTATTGTATTGCTGACTTTAGCGGTATTTTTAAATAATATTCTATACTTTAATTATGATTTATTATTATTTTTTTTTTCTTTTTATTATTATTTGTATCCCTATTAGTATTGTTGTTATTATTATTATTATTATTATTACTGTTGTTATCAAACCCCATAGGTTCGGCCTAGCAGACTCTATCGATGACATCCACATAGGAGTGCAGTGTTTGCGAGCCATCATGAATCATCAGGTGGCATACTATACGTTATTTTTCAAGTTGTGTACCTAGCTTCGATGGCCGAGTTGGTAGAGCGTTTGGAACTAGTGTTAGGTATATTGGATTGTACCGTTGTACATGTTTTGATAGCTGGGGAAGACGGTAGCTGGATAAGTATTTTAATATAAACTATTTGTATTGAGATCAAAAACAAGACATTTTGTTAGGATCAAGTTTCTAAATAAATCTTATAAGAAGTTATAATAAGTTAATAATGATCTCTCAAACATGATACTCTACAATCAAACAATATAGGTGTTAATCTCAATAAAGTTATAACACAACGTAACATCCAACACACATTAGTGTATAAAAATACAACCTCTACGTTTTAGCATGGTTTCAACCTGGTTTTCCAGCACAAACAAACCATCAACCTCATCGCTCTCAGTCTCCTGCATAACAACTATAGGTGGGTAGTTGCTTTGTATTGAATTAGGTTTGGTTGGTGGTGGTGTTTTATGGTTTTGTATGGGTACCAGTTGTTTTAGCATTCTTGTTAAGTTGTTTGTATAGATTTGTGTGATTATTTAAATTAGTCCCAATCGTGCTAACATCATCTTATTTGTTTTTCACTCTATCTATCCATCTATTTATTTAGCTCTATATATATCTATATATCTATCTACCTCTTCACTCAACAATCACACAATGCCATAGAACACGAACATTAGTATTGGAGTTATTGGCAGCAGTGTGCTTGGTGAGTGATGGACACGATATCATCTTCCTGGCTTTCGATAACTTCAAAGAGGTCTGAGGGGTTTGCTGGGTTGTGACTATTAGTCATAGACGATGATTAGGGTTATTGGGTTGTAGTGGTGGTTGGGATTGGGGTTATTAAGATAGTGATTGATGAAGATAATTCTTGATGCTAATGCTTATGATGCTGGTGTTGTAAGGGTACGTATGCTGAACAAGAAAAGTAATAAATATTGACACAAATTTTCGGTTAAAGTAATAAAATAAATAATCGATAACATGCTTTCTACGTACAATAACCTTACAGTGCAATAAAATAATGAAAAGTAAAAAACTTGAAGAGTTTCCAACCACAATGCACTGAACTCCACTGGCAGGTGTGTGGGGAGAGGAAACGTTTCGAGACTCTCATGAACAGATTCACTAACTATGAGCAGTTCCATATTGATTTCATGGTTATTTTGAGTTGTTTTTACGCTGGAATGTAGAATTATGTTTTTTTTGGTTTTTTGGCAATGAAATATAGCTTCCTCTAAAACTTATCGACTATAATGAAATAATGGAGCAATACTTCTATTATTCTACAGTTGCATACAAAAATAATCATACATGCTAGTAACAAAACGAAAAATACAAAACTTACTAAAATAAATACAAAACAATGTAAATAGCTTTTCTCAGAATCATCTTTAAGCACACAGCTTGAAATTGTGTAAAATTAATAATATAAACAGTAATAAATGATTCGGTAGGTGGCGTGCATGCAGTTCGTGAACATAGCAGTACACAGTGTTGAAGACATGAACTATAGAGTGCATCTCCAACACGAGTTCTCAATCCTCGGCCTTGATCAGCACCTTGAAGTCATATTGTGTTATTCTATATTTTTCCGTTATATATACATATTTTCAATATTGTTATAAAATACTAATATATAACTCAACAAACGAATCAAAAAAAATTTTGGCACACACCAAACCTACCGCACCACCGCCCCATACAGAGGCTGAAGCTGTGCGAGAGCGAGCGCTTACAGACACAAGTTGGCGCCTACGTCGATAACCGCATAGATGTGGCGGGGCTGCTTGAGGAGGCAGACTACAAGAGTACTGTAGAAATGAGGGCTAACGAACTGGAGATGCAGTTGTCACATGTATGTTAGGTTTATCTGTCTATGTGTGTATGTTTCGGTTTGTTCTATTATTAATGTTTTTACTCTTATATAATATTTATCTTTATTATTTTACGTAAGCCTATAACCTCAAAAAAATTATCTATCTATTCATTTTCTCACTTTCCTATCTATTTTCAAATCATTTTATCCATCTACCTACATCATAAACAGTTAAAAGAAGAGATGTTGAGAAAGGAAGATGAATGGGGCAAAAGACAAGGTGATTTTTCACTTGTTTTCCTATTTATTATTCACTCTTCATATCTATCTATTATTATTTTTTTATTTATTCATCATTATTATTATTAGCATTATTTTTTTATTGTATAATAATTATGTGACCTAAAAACTTTTGAAGTTAATGCCATTTAAATTTTATTAGTAATTTTATTGTATTGTATTAAAATCACATTCATCATGACTTCCATCACCATGACATATCGTTGTTGTTCACGTATGAGTGGTAGTCGATGTGATGATGTTTCATTGTTGAAATTATTATTTTTATTATACGCTTTATTTGTTATTCATATTCATATTATTATTGTTATTATCATTATCATCATCGTCAGTGCTGTTATTTTTAACTTCATCAAGGTTTATAGCGTAATGCGGTAGAGTTATTTCAACTGAATAAATCCATTTGAATTTCTAAAAATGGATTTGATATTTCTTAAGATCAAAAAAAATCATTCTATGAAGTTAATATCTATCAATCACTCACAATAATAATTTTACAATCATTATAATCACGAAATAACATGAAATTGCAGTGAGGAACGATTCAGAAATGACTGACCTCAAGATTATCCACGATAAATACAGGGTTGGCTGGATTTTTGTAATGGGTTTATGAAATTCAATATCGGGTTAAGTTGTCTTTTATTGTGGTGTCAATTTAGCTTTTTAGATCAAATGTAAGCAGTGTTTGGAAGGGTGTAAATCTGTAATTTTTTTTACTTGTTTAATAATTTTCTGTTGAAAGTACTAGGAAGTTATGAAAGAGATTATAATTTCTAATCTTCACTCTTTTTCGTTTTTGAAAGGTTATAACTTTCAAATGGCAATTCATTTAAATACTTATAATACAATAGAGCTTTTAAATTACAGAAAGAAAAAGAGAAAGAAATGACATTACTGAAAGAGGCCTTAGACAAAGCATCAAAATCAAATATAAACGCCAAAGAATCAAAAAGCCTTGACAGTCAACCGAATCTTATTCCCGCTCCTCCACCGCCACCAGCTTCTGCTCCATTTCTTACCGCACCGGCAGCCCCACCACCACCGCCTGTTGCACCACCTCCGCCGACGGGTTTCGCCCCTCCTCCACCTCCTCCTCCTCCTCCACCCTCACTCAATTTTAAAAATGGTTTGTTAATGTTTTTTTGTATCATGTATTCATTATCTTTTATATTTTTATGTAATTTTGTTCAACTTCAATTCAAAATATTTTATTCAGTGTAACGCTCAAATATTACACGCAAAAATATATCCAACCACTTCATTTCTTCTTTTTAACACACACATACCAATGATCCACCTATACATACGTACACACCAACCTCTCCAGTAACCATAAAGAAAGTGTTGCAACCGCAGCAAAGGTTGCCAGTTCTCAACTGGATACCCATGAAACCGCAGCAAGCCACTTCCACTGTGTTTGCTGAAATTGACGATGAAGATCTATATGAGGTCAAGGGGCTTATGTGTTTGTGGAGGTTTCGTAGAAATAACATCATCATTCATACACCCACTAAATTATATAGCATTAACCTCACTATCACCTTCAACATCAATAACCATCACCCCAGTTCAACGCTCACTGCTCTCATTTCAAACCCCATCATCACCCATCAGACAATGGACTGGAAGGCTTTTGAGGACATGTTTAAGCTGGGAGGAGGCCTGATAGACGAAGCGGATGGCACGCCCAAGGGAGAGAAAAAAAGTCGCAAGTCAGAGCTTGTGTCTCTCCTTGAGCCCAACAGACTTCGTAATGTCGGTAGGTTTGCTGGTGTTTGTACGGGCTGGTGGGAGAAATGATGATGCATATATTGGTTGTTGGATAGATTAATAGATCGACGTTAAAAATATGTCGACATCATGAATAGAAACGTAAACGATAGGTTTTTATAAGTTTGAGATTAAATTAATATAGTTGAAACTGTTTTTTTGCTCCAAATAAACCGGAAAGATTATAAATAAAACTTATATATTACCAAATCTCAAATATAATTCAATCAAACTGCCATGAACAGCGATAACAAAGAGGAAGATAGACTTGTGCAACCAGGAAGTAGTCAAGTGCATACAAAAGTTAGTCGACTACCTAATCTTGCATTCATTACTCAGTTATTAAGGTATACGTTACTGAGGGTATATATTTCCTAGCTTTCAAATCAATCTAATGCGTTTATAATCTATTTACTACTGGCTGTATTATTTAATTGAATAGTTATATTTATGCTTAATTAATCTACTTTTATCAAATTGATCAATCACTTATTGGATTGCTTCAATGTACAGCTATGCATTACCAATAAGCTTATAAAAAATTGTAACATACCATAACACAACAGTATACCACACAACCATCCAGCTTAGACTTGCGGGGCCTCCCATTAGAGCGGGTGGAGGCGGTGTGGAGGATAACACCAACAGACCAAGAGTGCAAGGCTCTGAACGAATACCAACAAAACAACCCTGGCCTTGAAAAACTCTCCGAAGAAGACTCCTTTTTGCTCGCTGTTGGTTTCTTACGAGTTTTTATTATAAGAATCATCAGCTCGTTGGTTGCTTTTGTTATCTCGTTGCAAGCGTGTGTTTATTGTACTCGATTCTGATATTGGGTAATAATGAGTTGGTTTTCAAGGTTATTATTATTTTTATCTTTATTTTTTTTATTTTTTTGTTATATATATATGAGAACAGTGTAAAGGCTTGGGATGACAGTGGTAAGGTGTTATTGAGGGCTATGAGTGTGATTAAAAGGAGGTGGATGACATTAATCATGAAGATGTTATGTTATTTATGTTTATTATAATAAACACTAATAAATAAATATAACGATCATCGTCATCAAACTGCACAGCTGAGCAAGGTTCCCCGTCTCAAACAACGCCTGCACATCATGAGTTACATCGGCAACTTCAACTCTTCTGTTCAACATCTACAACCTGTTGGTGATTTTCGTTATCATTATCATTCTATCATCTTCTTCTTCGTCGTCATCCCATGATTATTATCGTCCTCGTTGTCATGAAAATTTAAGACGAGTTTCATGCTCAGCTTAGGTTCAATAGGTTGTATAAAGTTTTCATAGAATTTTTATTTAATCGATAATTGATTGATCGATCCCACCCAGCAAATATTTGCAGTCATAGATGCTTCAAGCTCCATAAAAGATTCAACTAAACTAAAACAAGTTTTGCAGGTTTGCTCATAGAAATTATAATTTCATCAAAGAAAAATTTCTTTTTTTATATTTGTTTAGTAATTTTTTTTATAAATGTCGAAATTTTGAGTATACTATTTTAAGTTTTTTAAAATTAAATTTTTTCAAATGCTTTAAATCATGATTATCATCTTTTATCGTTTATATAATCCCATTTCTATGTGGTTGGACATAATCTTACTCAAAATCAAGGTTTTACTGGCTCTAGGAAATTACATGAACGCTGGCAAAAGGGGACCTGCTTATGGGTTTAAACTACACAGTTTTGATGCTGTTAGTTGGATTCTATAATGGATAGATAGATAGAGAAAAAAATCTAACTAACGCACCTCAAACCCCTCACACAGATCCTAGACTTGAAAGCAATGGACAGAAAACACTCTCTGATGCACTTCTTGGCGACCACCTTTCTCGACAAATTCCCTCACCTGTGTGACTTCACCAAGCAGCTTCGGTGTCTGGATGACGCTGCTGCAGGTTCAGAGGAGGATATGTGTGATATAGAAGAAGGAGAGGTAATAAGAGTAGTATAATAGAAGAAAGAGAGGTTTGATACGTGTATTATCATAGAGAGAAAGATAATACTAATGGTTTCATTCATTTTTTTTAATAATAAACAAATATAAAGTAATTTTAATGAATTTTAAATTAAATTTGTCAAGAGTGAGAATTTTTAAAGTTGTGTTTTTTGCGAATGATAGCATAATTATAAGACAAACCAACCTTCACATCCACCCACAACAGTCTGCCTCGAGAACGTGAGAGCTGACGTGAAGGAGATGGAGAGAGGGATGAGTGTGGTGAGGAAGGAGCTTGAAGGAACCATTGATAAGTTGGTGGAGGGTTTGTATGGCATTTGTGCGGAAGTTACGATAAGTTGGAGAAGGATTATAAAAGGGAACTATGTATAAGTCATGGTAGTAGTTTTTGTAAAGGGTGTAATGGGAAAGCTCCTTTGTATCATTTTGTAAGGGATCAACAGGATAGAAGAGAGTTTTAGACTAATCACTCCTCATATACATAAATTAAAATCAACACTCAAACCACTAAAAATAATACGACCACTTAAATACTATAATCACCTACCTTTCCACCCACAGAAACAGCCAAGTGGTTCACATGTTAAAAGACTTTGTCGACAAATCTGACACTATGCTGAACAAGATCAAAAAGGACGCCTCAGTGGCAGATGAGAGGTTTGATCAGGTGCTCAAATACATGGGGGAGGGTGGTGGTTGCACGCCTGCCGCCTTTTTCTCCATCTTCTCGAGGCTGTGCAAGAATTTCGATGTTGGTTGAGAGTTGTTTATTGTTATTTTTATTATTCATTATTATACGTTTTGTTAATAGTTTTTCAATAATTTAATTATAATAACATTACTATTATCATAAAGGATTTTTTTTGAAAAGAATTTTTTTTTTATAATCAAATCTTCTAACCACCACACATGGTAACAGCAAGCATTGGCCGAAGTAAAATCCCGGGCTACCATCAAAGAAACAGACATGAAGAAGCAACGACAGGTAGATACTGCTGAGATAAATTGAAGTTTTTTGAAGATAGTTTCTAGCTGTTTACCCAACATTACATAATAACATCATTACCACCAAATCTAGCAATAATAACATATATAACTATCACTAATAATCGTTGTATTATATACCTCTTGTCATCGCACACTGTTCCATTATTGTCAACTTCTATCGTTATCTATTTATCACCCTATCAATATCTATTTATCACCCTATCTTACTACCATCATCACACTAGCCCATCCACCGCTTTCACATTACCCATCTGTCCCCATAATACAATAAATCTCCCACCATCAAATCACGCTCTCCAACCACTATCGTATCACCACATCTCTCAAACCAGGTGGTGGTGAGTGAGATGAAACGAAGGTACCAGGCGGTAGCAAAGGAAAAGAGGGTGATAAGTAGGGAGGAAGTTTACCATGGTGCTCTTGAAGACATTCTTCTTGGTTGGTGTTTTTTTATTGTTTTTATTTTTTAAATTACTAAAATTGTTTTTGTTTCGTTATTATTTTTTTTTGTTTTTCTAAATATTTTTATTTTTTATGTATCTTTTTTTCATTTTTTTAAATTGTGTTTTAAAATTTTTTCGGTCATTATACGTGTTGCTGTTAATATTTTTGGAGGTGTGGAGTTTTTTAAGAAATCTGTTTTTTTTTTTCAGAGACATCGTATGTATTTTTTTTCAATATTTTGTAACGAAAAACATCAGCTAACGTTTTATGATAAGGCTAAACTTATCGAAAATTATAGCTTCTGTTTTTCAATAAATGTATTAAAAATTCCTCTCATTTGATGTTTTTCGATACAAGAAACCTGTTTTTTTTAATTTTTTTATTCATTTATTTATTAAATTATTACTATTATTATCTGTATCATTATTATTAGTATTATTATCATTTTTATTATTCTCATAAACCCTTCAGACCTAAAGAACGAGCCGTTTCGAAGAGCTGATGGAGTGAGGAGAAACAACAGAAATAAATTATCTGAGATTGAGTTTGGTCTCAGGTGATTGTAAGGTAGAGGAATAGGTTTTTCGAATGTAAATGATAGTGCGTGTGATTTGTAGATTATTGGTGGGTTCAAGGAGGCTATGTGTTGTATTATGTGAGAAATGTTTGTGAAGTTAGGAAGGTATGTACTTGTGTGAAAATGTATTCTTTTTGAATTTAAAAGGTGAGTAGATAAAAGATGAGTGAAATAATGATTTTGATAGCTTATGATAGTTAGCATAACGATATAAATAATTTTTTGGTATGAAGGAAAAAATCATTACTTAAAGCTCATATGATTAAAGCTGGTGGTAGTTTTGTTAGCTCATAATCTCGACCGCATTTAAAGGCAATAATTTTGACGTTCATTCCTTTTCGTTTAGTCCTTCAATTCCATTTATAAGAAACATACATATATTTATGTACATATAAATCATTAATACAAAAGATTATATGCATAATATATACATATGAATATGTATAAGTTTCTTCTTTCGACTGAGGTAATTGCATACTAAGCTTTCGATATTTTATTTTTAGAGTTTATTTTATTTGCTAGGGGAAGGATCCAGTCATTTATACCATTGATTTGCTACCTGCTTGTTTTACGAATCGTTGATATTTTGTAATGATTTGTATTGAGTTAAAACTGTCTTTGATATTCTATATTATATAATGTTTTATATTTCTAATTTAATTTTATAACTTTTTGTAAGCTAATTTTTAGGTTTTTGAAACATTCTTGTTTGAAAATAATTTTGTTAACTTCAGTTTTTTTGGTGCTTCTAACATTTTTAATAAACCAATTATTTCATTATTCCATTCATCAAACAGCAATTTTTGATATAATCAAATGTTTTTTTATCTAAGCTTTTCATGGCTAAATTATTTTTACAGCTATTCAACGATTTTCACTGTTATTAAATGAAGTCCAGTCTGATTATATCGTCAGCTCACTTATGATAAACTTTATGGCTTGTATTTTTTGTACCCATGGTTGTAGTAATAGGACAATATTCAAAAGCAAGGTTTTACGGAAAAATATATTTATCTAGTGGAGTTTTTTTTTAATTGACACCAAATTATTCAACATATATATTCAAATAGAACACTTTTAGGAGTTTATTTTATTCCACGAAGCAATATCTGTTACAAGCATGTGGAAGAAAGCAAAGTGAAATTTTTCGAAAAAAAATGAGAAATTTTTTTAGATTTAAATGTGTATGAAAGTTTAAAAAACAATAATTCAATTAATTATCGATAATTTCAGCTGGTTTTAAATTAACCAGATCTAAAAATTCCACATATCTTATGATGAGTATGTAATATTTTTAAGCTTGGTTTTTGTGTCTGGTACATTTAGTATCGGCTGATTTGAACCCATTATGCTTAGTTAAATCTATACAGAAATAATCAGTTGTCAAAATTTAAAAACGTTCATCATTAAAACAACTTGTGTTCTTTGTCGCTCAAATCAAACCCAACCCCGTGTCTAGACACCACAACGTTATGAAGTAATGGGAAGTCGGTGGAGGTTTTGTTTCCTCAAATAGATGACACATCAATAAAGCTTATTTGCTCGTGAAGTGTGGCTGTGATGGATTTATTTTTTTCATTATTCCACGTATTATTTTTCTTTTTTCATCATTATTTTTATGATTATTCGGTTTTTATCGTTGTTTTATGATATTTAAAGTAGTTTTATGTCGTAATGAAAAAGAGCTTTATAAAATTTCACTGTCATTTTTAAAACAGAAATTTCAATGCATTTCAAAACCTTTTTCCAAATTCAATTTTGAAAATGAGTTTTGGAGTAAAATTATCGAAAGCGATAAAAACTTAAATTTTCTATAATTTTACTCATCATAAAACGTCGATGAACTTTATAAATAAATGAATTGTATTTTAACCAATCTTATGAAAATATATTAATATTTATTACTCAAACTACAATTAAATCCTAAATTACCCTAAACAAATGATCACCAAGCCTTTACTACTAAGAGCACAGCTGTCAAACGCTCTGCTCTGATTGGCTCTAGTAATTTTGAATTTAAAAGGACTTCGCGCGCTTATACATCGGCAGGTGCATTATGTCACACTTCTTATATGCTTCTTTGTCTTTGAGTGTGTGTTTCTTTGTCTTCATTTTTATTGTTCTCTCTTTTAAAATATTCTTTTTTTATTTTTTTTATTTGTTATGCGATTATGATTTTGTTTTTATAAAGACCTTTGAATGTTTTGATGTCTTTTTCTGTGTATTTTTTACAGTTTTCAGTATTATTTGATTATAAAAGTTTTATTCATTAACGTTATATTTTATATAAAGATTTTTATTATTCAGTTATTTTATACATCAATTACTATTTGTTATTTTATTATAATTTTTATTGTTACAGTTAATAAACGACTTTATCATCGTGATATATGACACTACCAATCCAAGCGTCAACAGTGGTTGTCACCATTACAAGTGTTTTTAAAGCACATTCCCCTATGTGAAAAATACTCCCAACACAAACCTTTTGAAATAAATTAGTTATAGACAATAAACGCTAGTTATAATAACAGAAGATATGCAAATTACTCTGTACACATCATAACAATTGTACAAAATTCATGAAAATTCGAAATTTAAGTTATAGAAATAAATACGATAAAAGGCTTTCTAAAATTAGCATTAAATCAGCCAATAAACATCTTATTCTGAACATCCATAAATAAATTTACCCTCAATAACATCCTTATATACAAACCATCACCTAACTACATGCCAGCCCAACCACACCCTATTAAATACACATACAGTGGCAAAGTGGGTGGTCATTTGTGGCTTTGTACATGCTTCGCGTGTCTTCCTCTTCATGTCACTGATCATTTACTCGCTCCACCAGGTTTCCATGTTGAGCGTGTAGTTGTGATAATGATGATACTGAGGGGTATTGATGGAAAGATTGTTTGTGTGTGTGTATTTCTTTTGTCAATTTAATTATTTGAACTTGCATTATAATCACAAAAGAAAACTTGAATAGTCTGGTTTTTAGATAAATTCTGGTTTTGAATAGTTTCTGTTTGGTATACATGTGTATAATTCATATTATTAGTTAGATTACTCATGGTTCTTTTCAAGCTTAGTTCATTTAACTATTAACTTCCTACCTTTTCTATATAATGAGAATTGCTGGAAATTAATAGAAAGAAAGTCAATTAAATATCGATTTTTAAATTCAAATATTCCAATAAAATTTTATGAATAAGCTGAAATTCATCAAGAAATTATTTTTTTAGATTTAAAAAGTTCATACTGGTATAATATTCCATAACTCTACGAAGCTTTCTACATCTTTCGTTTTGAACTTAACGACACAGAAACGTCAAAACCCCTATACTAATAATACCATAGCCAACCATAAAGGATATAATACCTCGAATTTTATGCGTAACTGTGGGATAAGGTCATAAACGTAATAGGATTAGTTACAATTTTGTATAAGACTTTCTGCTGGGCAATTATTTGGGAACAATAGAGAACCTATTAAGTTCCCTTTAGGACTTTTATTCAATAAGTAAACCCTTTAGACTATTATATTTATGCAGCTGTGGGAGAATACTTAAAAAGAAATACAAAAAGGTGAAAAAACATAGCAAGATTGAAAAACATACAAAATTTTATAAATAAATATAGATGCAAAGACCAAACCCCGATAGTTTTCTAGATAAATACACATATAGACAGATAGGAAAAGAGATAGATGAAAAGATAAATAAATAAAAACACATACAGTGACAAAAACTAATTGTTCTGTGACTAAGAATCGTAATAATGGCACTCTTGTGTGGCTCTATTGTTCAATCCTATGGGAACCTCTTAGGAAAGCTATCCCACAAATGTGGGTTCTGAAGCGTGTGTGAACTTAGTTTTATATACTAAAGGGTTTGAGTTAACCTATGGGTTGGTCTGTATTTGTGATGTGATTTGATGGTTATAGTGTGGGGGCTTTTTGTGTATTGAGAGTTATTTGAAATTTGAAGTAATTTTCATTTTTATAACAAATATTTATTTTTTATTCTTTTTTTTAAATAAAATTTTTAATATATTTTTCAAACTCTAGATATATATATATATATATAAGTTACTAATGCAAAATAAATAAAACAAAAAACTTCGAACTTTGAAAAAAATATATAATTTCTAACCTCGATTGCTAAAAAAAATTTTTACTATTAATATGTAGTTACCAGTTTCCTATATTCCCCTTATAATACACCTGCTAATATCATAGTATGTTCTTTGACTTTTCATATAGACAAAATTTTTACATTAATGCTAGTTAGTTAATTATTACTATTACTATTCTATAAATTAATACTATTACTATTTAATAATTATATAAGATAATTTTGGACAAATTTTTATTTTGATTAATAAAACAAATTTTATTTAATTCAATTAAAAAAGATATATTCATAATAATATTATTTTTACACAAAAAAATGTTATTCTACTCAGAAAAAGTCCAATAGAAGAACTTTGTTAATGTCAACCTAAATACAATGTTGTTGGTATAACTATTGGAGCAATTTCGTCATTAATGAAAGCCCATTGTGTTTAGGGTTGCTATTTTAATTGTTTTCTCCCGTGGATTTGAACGTAACATTATGGTCCCATAGTAGAATATGAGAAAGTGATATTGTTTTTTAGTTTTATAGCTTTATACATGGAATTTAATGCTTCATGGGATGATTTTAGGAGACAAATAAAAATTATAATTGATCAAATTAATATGTGCTTTTTTGTAAGCCAATTTACTCAATCTTTTATGGAATGAATATTTTAACTAATAATGATTGTTTTACATGTTCAAGTGCATAATGTATTAATCTTTAAACTATTCATATGTGAAGCTGTTTTTGAGTAAATGAAAAGATCTAGTGTCACATTCCTTACTGAAGCTGCAGTTGAACATTGGAACCTAAAATAAACGTTTGAAAACTGTACTGTTCCTTTTATTATCTTAATTACTTATGTACTTAAGGTTATAACATTTTTCACAGCTAGCTTTAAAACCACTTAATTACTCAAATGCTCAAATGGTACAAAAGCTAGTTATATAGATATGTGTAGACCCAAAGTAGGAAATAAAACTAAGAAAATTAGTACAAGCGTCATGTGCGAAACCTTGCAATAAGCTTCCGAAATTTTCTTGGGATTTCTTAACTATTGGAACGTAATCTTATCAAATTTGATGTTATAAGTCTTTTATAATTTTTTTGTGAAGATTCGAAAATTTTTTTTTCTTAACTATTTATTAGGAACCATATATTTCAATTTGGTTCGAAATATGATTAGGTATTTATTAATTTCATTTTTATGCTTCAGTGACAAACTGTAGATGATGTTTATTTTTAGAAACATCTTGCTCAACTTTTTTGTTCATTTTGACTTATATTTAAATGAAAAAAAAACAATAATAATAATAATAACAACTATAAATTTCGTCAAAAGGAAGGTGGAATGTTGAAGTCACAAAGTTGATCTTTTATCGTTACTTACGGTCAATTTGTTCGTAGCAATAATAAACAAGACAATATATAAAGCGACTTCCATAATGAATACAAATACATATAAAGATCCAAATAATGAATAAAGATACATAAAAAATCTTGGAAATTTATAATAAGAGCAGCTTTTTTGGAGGAATTTAAAGAATCAGTTATTAAAAAGGTAATGGTAAACACTGAAGAAAGTGGGACTAATTATTTTTTAAGTGGCAGTTAAATTTTGATTAAAGATCACAGTATTAATTTTAATTTAATAAGAGAATGTAAACAATAATTTTTTGTATGATGACCTATCTAAGGAATCATAATTCAATTTTTAATTAAAAATAAATGCATTTTGAAACTAGACGAACAAACAAGTATGTACACAAACAACCATACACACATCCGCACACACACATCTTCCAGCAGATGTGGCCCCCTACAGGTATCAAAGAGGTTGTTTGCGCATGTGCATACAAAATTACATTGAACAATTTGTATTGGATGTATATGTGTGTTTATGTGTGTGCTGCTCAGTAATGATAGTAGGAAAAAAAATAATATCTTTATTAGTAATAGCAAAAATAATAACAAAGAATAATTAATAAAAACAATAATACTCAAAATATTATTAATAACAACAATTAAATAACCAATTAATTTACTATCATTTAATTCATTGTATAAACTGCGTTTCTTTTTCTATTGTATTTCACACACACTTGCTCGCAGCTATTGACAACGTTAAATGCTGACAGTCGCTCATCTGCTTCCACTCCCTTATTGTTATTATTCTTATTATTATTGTTTTTATCATTATCCTGTTATTTTTTTATTATTATGAATATTTCTTATTTTTTTGTTATCTTTTTCTAGTTATATTCATTATTGTTTGTGTTTTTCTTAAATTATTATCCCTACTTTTTTTTTTAATTTTCTTATTTTTTTACATACGTTTAAAAGCTTTCAACTATTTATTTTCATAATTTAATCAATAAACAATATATGTAGTAATATTATTGAAAAGAAAAACAACAACAATAATATAAAAAAATAAAAATAAAACAACTGAAAAATCAATAGCTAGTTAAAACATCTGTTAGCACCATTGTTAGTCTCTAAGGTTTCTGTAATTGAACGATTCATTGACTGTTTATTTGTTCCTTCGTTGATTTTATTATTATGCTTTTTTTTATTTTTTTTTTGTTTATCCAAATTTTTTATTATCAATTGATTTTTTGTTGATTTTATTTTGTTTTTCTTCATTTTTAGTTTCATCAATATTTCGAGTTTTAATTTATTTTGAAACAAATAAATACTTATTTGAAAAAAATAAATTAATTAAATAAGAAATATCAATAAAAACAAGCCATTTTTTTTGTTTATTATGTAAAACACTATTATAGCAAAACTAGCATTGCCATTCCCAAACAATAAGTTCATCGCAGGCAGATGCTGTAGGCAGACTGAAGAAATGAACTTGAATGAATAGATTTTTTTGTTAAACGATATTTCAACGAATCAAATCTTGCTGCACATTTTTGATACTGGTATAGTTATAGAATGATAATACTAATGTATGTAGATTTAATGTATCAAATCTTACTATGCATTCATTTGGTGATATAATTTAACAGATGAATGTACTAATAAATTAAATGGTATGATGGGCTTTTGTGTAGTGTGGTTTTTGGGAACTCTAAATATTTTTATTTAAATTAGTGGGGATTATTTGAAAATATTTCATAAGTTATCTTAATGTTATTTTTTTGTGAATAATACAGTAACAATGTAAATTTGTATAGCGCAATTATGTCTATCTTGTTTCAATGTAAATTTTTTTGATTTTTTAAATTAGATAATAATAAATGTAAATTAATTTTTTAGAAACTCTGTTGAAATTTTTTAACAGCCTTTTAATGAAACGAAAAGTTTCTAAAAGCTCGGCTCAAATAAAATATATTAAACGAAGATTCATTAGTCTCTCTCCGATATAGATACTTTCTCTAGGTTCAAATTTACTATAACTCTAATGCCGATAAATTTTTAACATAACTGTCTATAAAACGTTCAAAACATTATTAAAAAAATAGTATGCCAAATTTAATTTCTTACAATTATATATGTAATACAATATATTATACGCAATTAGACCTCAAGAAATTGATGGGCAATTGTACTACATGGTGTAGGTTACTGAGAGCTTAATGCATTCGATTGGGGGATGATGATTACAATATAAGCATTATCCATTATTATTTTTAATGCTGTTTTGAGGTATTGCTTATAGAGTGTTTTGCTAAGTTTTTTTAAATTTTTATAATAGTAATAATAGTGGTGCTAATGATAATGATGGTTGTGAAATAATTGATGAAGTGTGTGCTTTTAATTTAAGAGGAAACCAATAAAAGTATTAAGTTAAAAATAGATAACAAAGGGTATCAACAGTCTTCAACGTCAATTTATGGGAAAAACTCAGTACATTTATTGAGCAAAATTAGCTAAAATTTTCGGTAATTATAGCCTTACCATAGTACGTTAGCATAAAAAGTTTTTTGAAATTATTGGTTTTTATAGTAAATAAATTTTGTAGTTTTCAGGTAAATTATAATTATAACTGTTGAGACTGCATCAATTTTATAATTGTCTATGTAATTATGTAATCTAAAGTTAAAAAGATTTTTTTTTGAAAAGATGGAGTTTAGATATGCTTTACACTTCAAAGATTAAAATTTTCATTTTTCGCAGAGAAATTAATCTCCGTGTGCCCTCCTTCGGACAGTATCCTGGTTTTTTTGTCTTTTTTGCGAAGTTTTTCGAGTAAGAAATCCCAGGCTTTTGTTTCTACGTGCAATTGATGATCATTATAACCGTTTTTCACTGAATTATGTTTTTTTATTTTCAAACTATCTCTTGTCAGTAGCTTCTTTTGAAGAAAAAACTTATTAGTATCTGCCATTGTTTTCATAATTTCTGGCTTGTTCCAATTTTTCTTCCAAAAGGGCATTCTCTCGCATGTTTGTTGATAAAAGATATTATATTTATCCCTTTTTGGGAAGCTGCATTTGCTTCGTGTTGGGCCATTCTCGTTCTTATTGTGACCCTAGTCTGCCCAATATAGCATTTATCTGGATCACATGAGCACTTCACTTTGTAAATACCCTTTTTTGTCAAATGAATTTGACATTTGAATAAAAATAAATTGAAAAACTCGAAAAAAAAGTATTTAAAACTAACAATGAAAAACACAAAGTGCTGAAAAAATAAAATAAAAATAACAATAACAAAATAAAAAAAATAATATAAAAACAACAATAACATAATAAAAAAAATAAAATAAAAACTTGTACAATGATAATAATCATGCAAGAGAGTGCGTTGGCATGTTTGGCTTGACCCAAGGTTGTGTCAAGTGTTGTGCATCCGCTTATGGGGGTGTGTTGGTGTTAGTCTTTTTGGAAGCTAAGATGCAATAGATGAAATTAAAAAACAGAATGGGGGGAGTTTTTGTTTTGATCTTTTATGTATATTTGTGTGTTTTCCAATAGAAATTTTATTGAATATTAATTTTTTTAGGCTTTTCAATTTAGTCGCACTTTAAAATGCCTGAAAATTAGTGTTTTTGAACCTTATAACACTTGTTGATCCTTGAAAATTTATATCATTAAGCTAAATAGTTAACCATCTTTTATATTTGTTCATTATTTAAATGAATAAATTATGTATATATTATATTATGGGTAGTTTATCATGTCTAAGTTTAATTTTGTCTCTCCACTTAGGTAAGACTTTTTTATCCAATATTTTTCATTATTCATTTATACTACATTGTTCATATATTCTATATGAGATAAACTTGTATAGATATATAAAATACAATGCATACATACTTATTACGCAACCAAGCAACACATACCACCCTGAGCGCCTCAAACACACCGGTATAACATCAAAGCATACTAAACCATTAGAAAATGTCATCGCCGAGCAATGGAATTACTTACAAAGAGTTTAACAGGATGTGAAAGATAGATAAAAGGTAGGTGTAGGTAGATTGATCAATGGATAGATAAAGGTAGGTAGTATTGATAGATGGAGAGATAAAATGATTTAGATGATTTTTTATTTATTATGCTTTGAACCAAAGTAAGAAATTAAGATTAAAAAAAATATTTGAATAAAATTAAAATTTAAATGCATAAATGAAACATTGAGAAGCTGACTTTGTGAATAAATAAAAATATATGGGTACAAAATTAGTTCGGATTGATAAAGAAACATTATAAAGCGATCTGAAGGAGAATTAAATTTCTCATTAAGTTTTCGATTAAAAAATTCAACGCAAAAAGAAAGAGTGATAACGATTAGTATATAAAAAAAGAAAAAAAAACAAGTAGCAGGAATAGATGTAGATAAAAGAAAATGGAAAAGAAAAGTAGATCAAAAAAAGAAGTAGAGGAGAAGAATAAATGTAAAGACGAACTAAACAGAAGAAAAATGTAAATTTAGATACATAAAACAAAACAAAAAAAAGATATAGATGTATAAAAGAAAAATAAATAAAAAAAATAAATATAAATACATAAAACGGAAGTAAATGATACCATGCTAACACCCGTATAGGATGAAAAGAATTTGAAGAGATAATCTACGTTATCTTTTGCTTCAGTTGACATCGGTTTGATTAAGGAGTTCAACTGGGGTGAAGTGAACTAATTATGTTTTGAACCATAAATTGAGTTGAATAATTTGAAAAAAAAAACACGAGTTCTTTGAAAACCCATTCATAGTTATGGAATATATTTTTTCTAAATAAAAAATCTAATTAATGGAAAAAAATATTTGTTTTTTTCATTTTATTTTTTACTTTATTCTAATTTATTATTAATTATTTTAATACTTTTCGTGTCTAATGATAATATCGACTATAATCTAAAAGTTACTAATAATAGTAATTACTATGATCAGTCAACGAAAAAATAATAAGAATAATAAAATAAGAAAAATAATAAGATATGTTTGAATAACATTAAAAATAATAACAACGATAAAAAATTCTTAATATAAAACACAAGCCATCTCGAGGGGACTTTAAAACATCAAACAGCTTTGTAGAAACGTGAGATTCACAAATAGAAGCTGTCATTTAGTATATTTCTGTGTAGGTTAGGTGAAGAGTTGGTGGTGGTGGTGGTGGTGGTTGTGGTGGTGGTGGTGATGGTGGTGATGGTGATGATGGTGATGAGGGGTTGTGGTAGTGTAGTGGGGGTGATGGTGAAAGTGGTGGAAATGTTGTGAAAACGGGACTAGGATGGTAAAGCTAATGAGTGGTTGGTTTTTGTAGTGTAAATACTTTTTTTTTGAAAAACCACTAAAATTGCTATTTACAAATATTTGGTTAAAATTCAGTTTTTATTATTAAAGCATAAAGGCGAGTCATTAGCATATGTAATATAAGCCATTGTGTTTTATAGAAGGGAGTCGATGGGTTATTAGTATTTGGGATAGACGGTTGTTTGTGGTAGGATGTACAAAAGTGATTTATTACTTTTATTTATGGAATCTTTGATAAATGCTTCAAATTAAATTTTGATATATAATCAAAAGAAAGTTGTGAAATTAATCTGATAATTAAGACAATAATATATTTTTATGTTTACTTTTAATTAATATTCTGGAAAATTACTAAAATTACGATTACTCTAGTAGAAGTTATTTGTCTCTTTTTATCATAACTTTTTTTTTCCAACCTTTGTTTTCAAAGCTTATTTTTTACTTAGTTATAAGCAAGTGGCATTCTTTTAATGACTTGCTGTTGTTGTTTTCTTGTGCTTAAAGATTTTTTTCTTCCAACACAATCTCATATTTTAATTCTATTTTCAATTGTTTTTTTAAACTTTCTAATCAAATAATCAAAAATATATCGGATATCAGCCCAAATTAGATTAAGATTTCTTTATTTACACTGTCTCGTGTGCCTTCATTGTTTGTCTACTGTGTCTCGTACTTTCCCTAGATCTCTCGTGGATTTAGACAATAAAAATGATATGAATTTTATGATATTTTTATGCAAACAAAAAAAATATATAAATTATTTTTTTAACGCTTCATAAAATTGATTTTGTATAATGAAAAATGAAATTTGAAGCTTATTTCAAATTTTTAAATTGCCTCATCATTTTTTTCTATCTTCCTAATAACTTTCCATTTCTTTAATCCTTGAATATGTTTTCAAGTCGAACCAGAATTCTCATACGACTTGACTTGTTATTTAGCAAATAAAGTTAAGAAATAAGGCGAAACATAAGAACATAATTATTATACTAATTAATAAATAATATAAAAAATGAAAAATAATAAAAATGGTAGACACCAACACAAAATACATAATAACTAAACACACGCACACACCCTTAGCCTTAGTGCGTTTGTCCACCCAGAGGCAGGTGCGTAGAAGAGTTGGTAGAACATTTTTTTCTATGGTTATAGATGCCTTGCTTTTGAAATTTAAGCCACAATGTTTGCATTGTACACTTGTTTGTCGTATGTGGTTTGTCAGGCCAGTTTTGTTGGCAGCGACTTTGTTGCATCCAGGAAACGAACAAACTAATGATGCATTAGAGGAAGCAAATTTTGCAAGTTTGATTGTTGGCAATGTTTTTTTGAATCTTGACAGAATCTTTTCTCGCCTTCTCATCTAATTCTTTTTGTGCGTTGAGCTCGTGAAGGAGTTTGTTGATGTTGTTGCGCCATTGTTTTCTATCTCTCGCTGCGGTTCTCCAATCAGCCACCATGTTTTAAGTCAGCATGAATGAGATCGTGCCATCTTGGCACCTTTGACCATTCATTATTTTGCTCACCAAAAGTTTTTTTTGTAGACGTTCATCAGACATTCTTTCTACATGACCCAACCACTGCAACCTTCTCTTTTGAATTAAAACATCAACCCTCTCTATTTTTGTTAGGTTTCTGAGTTGGGTGTTTCTCATCTCTTCCCGTAGAAAGGTTCTGGTGATTATTCTCAAGCATTTATTTACGAATACTTGGAGACGTTGTGTATGATGTGTCAATAGGTTCCATGTTTTGCTGCCATACAGAAGGATTGGTATGATGACGGATTTGAAAAGTTTGATTTTTGTTGAAACTTTTATTTTATTTTGGTACCATACCAACCTACTGATGCTGCGGAAGACTTGGGCTGCCCTGTTAATGCGTGACTCTACTTCTGCATCGACTGAGCTGTCACTTCTTAGGATGCTTTCTAGGTATTTGAATTGTGACACTCGTTCGATGTTTGTATCGTCACTCATTTGCAGTGTTGGGGTAATGTTTAGTTGTGTGGTGTTGTTTGGTAAAATGGACATGAATTTTGTTTTTTTCAGGCTCATTTTGAGTCCAAATTTGGTGCAGGTGTTGTTTAGTGAAGTGACAAGACATTCAAGGTCTTCAATTTTGCTGGATGTTAACAATATGTCGTCAGCGTAAGATAGGTTTTGGACGAGAGTAGACCTATCTAATTTGTAGCGACTGTTGTGCATCAGCGGAGCATTGTAGGTGTATTCTATTTGAACGTCTTTGTATGGGTGTTGTTTCAGTGCCACTCGTATGACAGCATCCAGAAATAAGTTGAATAGCATAGGAGCTAGTACGTCTCCTTGCTTTAGTCTAACTTCAATTGGGAATTTTTTTGAGATTTGTCCATCAGCATGTATTAACCCAGTTGTACCACAGTGAAGGGTCTTGAGAATACGGATTAATTTTTCTGGTATGCTGAAGGATTTTGGAAGAACTTCCTACAGTGCATTTCTGTTTACTGTGTCATAGGCTTTATGAAGGTCTACAAAACAGATATAAATAGCTTTATTGAATTCTTTTGCTTTCTGCATTAGAATTTTTGTTGCAAAAATCTGGTCGCAGCACCCTCTATTTGACCTGAAACCGGCCTGGTTTTCACCCAGTTGGCTCTCAACAACATCCTGCATTCTATTGAGAACTGCTTTGCAAAATAATTTTCTCGCAACACATAGTAGTGAAATGCCTCTGTAGTTTTCACATCGTGACCTGAAACCGTGTTTGTGTATTGGGATTAAGATTTGGTTTGTCCAATCTCTCGGTAGGGATTCTGTTTCCCATATTTTGTCCATGATCACTTTTAGCCACTCTACAGATACCTCGGCACCAGCTTTGAGCATGTTCGAGCTTATTTCGTCGATACCTGGGACCGTTTCCATTTTAGTTTGTTTTAGTGCTCTCAAAAGTTCCGTTTTTGAGATTGGTCTAGATAGGTCTTCAACTACTTCTGGAGCAAGAGAAATTGTTGGAGGTATCAGCTCGTTATATGCTTTATCATCTACTACTGTATCATTTTTGGCAGATTTTGCAAAATATTTTTTCCATCTATTAATTTTGTTGTCTGAGGTAATTATTGTTATACCATCTTCGTCTTTCAAGTTTGTTGAGATCTTAATTTTTGAGGTTTTTATTAGTTTTAACATTTTTAAAATTGATCCTCCGCGACCTTGCTTGATTGATTTCTCAGTTATCTTCTCAGCTTCTTCACCTTTGTTCTCCCACCATGTATCTATCGCTTTTCTGCAAGCTATTTTTTTTTTGACTGCTTTTTTGTAGCGATGGGTAAGATCATGAGGGATTGCGTGGCCGTTTGCTTTCAGGGTTTTTATTTGAAGGTGGTAATTTGACTTTTCTTCACGTAGTTTTTTTACTTCATGATTGACCCATTGTTTTTCAAACATCGTTTTTTTGGGAAAGGTTGTAATCGAAGCATTTACAAAACTTTCTTTGAAACACTTGAAAGTGTCTTCAATGGGTTGATGAAGGTTGATATTTTTAAAATTTGTTTCCAGTTTTTCTCACACACACATACACACACACACACACACACACACACACACACACACACACACACACACACACACACACACACACACACACACACACACACACACACACACACACACACACACACACACACACACACACACACACACACACACACACACACATCCACACACACACCCACAAGTACAAGCGTTCTCACACACCTTGGTTTTTTCCTCTTAAAAAGGTACCCCCACAAACAATGGTTGGAGACAGATGTTAAGATTATAAAACCTTTCAAATTTAAATGCAATTTACTGTAGTGAATGTAAATTCAATAGCATAAGAACATCGTAAATTTACATATAAATGGCTTGTTCTTAATTAACAAAGTAATGGACTGAAGATCTAAGAATCGCAATAAACTAATAAACTGTAATTATCAATGGGAACTTTTATATAACTTACTTATTATTGATATTTATAACTTTACCATTAACTCGTGTTCTAGTATGCTTCATTCTTCCTTTTTTTTAGGTTCAGTTTGTCACTATTTCAGAAAATAAATACATGTGTTTTGATCAAAAAAAGTATGTTAATTAATTATTTAGAATGTTAAGTAACTTTTACGTTTTTCATATGTTAAGTAGTTTTTATAAGCTTTTCTACAATCTTGAAGTGTTTATAGAAAGTGTTTGAGTTGTTTATGCACGCTTTTCGAAGTATTCATGGTTTGTAATGTTACTTTTGGGACGAAAAGCTTCGTGAATTTAGAATTAAATTTTTTGGTGTTTGATAATATTTCAAGGTATCACTTTTGAATTTAATTGATTTTGTCTGAAATTTTGATGATATTGACACATTTTATTAAAAGGCTATTATGAATAATTTAATATTAATTTAATAAAGTTTATTTACATAGATCTCGATGTAAAACCTAAATTAACATTGATAGTAAAACTTGGAAAAAATGTTTAAACATTAATTAAAACCAAAAAAAACTGGTTTCCCTAGTCACACTTTACCCGTGTAAAAGCTTCATTAACTGCTTCTCTTCTTTCATTGCTTGAGGCTATCAGGTATAAAACCAATGGTTTAGAGGGAAACAATGGCGTAATAAGAGTGATGGATACAATGGTAAAATTAATTAATAGTGTTTGAGATAATATGAAGCCAGAGGTTTTATAATAATGGTTCACTTTTAAATGGGAGTGACGAAAATCTCTTGTTACTGAAATGTTTAGAGCTTCTGATTAAAGATTTAAATTATTTTATAAAGTGGAAAACTCCATAGCTCAAATTGAGTTGAGTTATGGAAAGTTTGATAGGCTTTGATAACATTTTGGTTGAATGGAAAATTATTGGTGAATAACTGGGATTTGAAGATTGATGTATAGATGAAATATTAAACAAAAAACTAGTCATATCTTCAACACTATTAAGCTCTTAACTTATCTACCTAGTTGACGTATCTATCTAGTTGATGTATCCATCTAGTTGACGTATATATAGATAGAAAGATAGTTTTATATAATGCAAACTTAACCATTGTGGTTTGGTGGGCAGGTGTTTTCTGTTTAATCACATTAATTTTCATCTCTGTCGCCGTATATTAGTTTACGTTGTTGTTATTTTTTTGTTTATTTTTAATTTATTATTGCTTGTTATGTTATTGTTTTTATATATGTATGTTATTTTATTTTTTTTAGTTTTTGTTGATTTTATTTTGTTATTTTTTATAAATTCCCTTTTTGTTATTGTAGTTTTCTCTTCAATATATGGGTTTGATATTTCATTCTTTATTCAACTTTTTTCTCTCATCAGTTATTTATTAAATGTTGCCAATTTTTCCCTTTTTGTTGTTCAGCTGATAGAAGTTTTCTATTTTAATTACTTTTTTTTATTTAGTTTATCCTAACAGCTTGGCATTACACATCATTAAGAATACGTTTGAGTTTTTGTAATGTTGTGTTGATGTTTGCATAAGCCCTTTGCGTTGTTTTATTGTTAGCTCATCGTAATAGTTACTTTAGTTTATGTAACTTTTTAATGAGTTGATGTACTGTCATTTATATTCATGATTAAATGTAGTGTTGAAAATAGTTATGCATCTGAGGTATAATATCTCTTATATTAGTGACCTAGAAACTCTTGGAGTTAATACCACTATAATCATATTCGTTATTGTATAAAATAATTACTTTGAAATAGATAAAACAAAAATTTTATTAATTTTTGTATAAGAAATTAATATGTGGAGAATATAATGTACATTAAAACAGAATTTTTTATACATAAAAAATTTTTTAAAATCAAATCTATGAAGCTTCCATAAAGAACTTGAAAAACTTTATTAAAAAAAATAAAAAACTACCAAAAAAAAATAATAATAACGTATACTACATAAAAAAAAATAATTTTTCAAAAAATAAAAATAGTTGCACCAAAAAATAATAATAATAACCGTATACTACATAAAAACATGAATTATTTTTCAAAAAAATAAAAATAAATGCATCACAAAATAATCTAAAACATAACAATAGTGTTGGGAAGGTATCAATTAAGAAAGGGGTTGTTGTGAAGCAGAGGTAGGTGACGTATCTACCAATTAAAAATGAGTTAGCTTGCTTTTTTGTTGTTTTGTCATTTTTATTATTATTTCTATTATTGAATTAATTTTATTGCTTTTTTTAGTATTTTTTTTCAATATTGTTAGTATTGTTGTTGTTATTATTTTCTCATAAAAATTGTTATAATTTATATTATTTTTATTTTGTCCAATAGATAATTACTGATAATTATTGATAGTTTGTTATTATAATTTTGCTTGTTTTTTTTTCAATTTTTCTATTTGTTATTTATTTTTCTAGTATTTATTTTTTTAAGTTTATTTTTCATGTATAAACTACATAACAAAATACTTTCAGTTAAAATTCTATTGAAATTATCGGCTTTCCAACATTTTTCAAAATCTTAATTTGCCACTTCAAATGCCATTTTATACTTCATCAAAGACTCCAAATTTTGATGAAGAAACTTAAAACCACAGAATCTATCTAAAAAAGCACAACTATAAAAGAAAGTACCTAACCATCATTAACACACACAATCTTCACATGCATATGACAATAAAATCCCACACACAAACGCACATGAACACATGCACAACAATAGCTTTCAACACTGACAAAAAGCACACTTCTACACACAAAAAACATTATTACACCTACTTAAATGCATTCTCTCACATAAAAAATCTATTAAAAAAAAAAATATATATATATATATATATATATATATATATATATATAGATGTATTTTAAAACATATATATCAGTATACAATTATAGTCACAAACATGTTAACACACATACGTGTCTAAAAACATACACAAACAAAAAAAAAACACATACACACGCACACACACACACACACACACACACACACACACACACACACACACACACACACACACACACACACACACACACACACACTCACACACACACACACACACACAAACACACACACACACATACACACACACACTCACATACACACACACACTCACACACACACAAACACACCTACACACACACTCACACACACAAAAGAGCACCTGCAGTAGACCTTAAACGCACGCTTCCACGAACAATACCCTCACAATTACTGCTTCTCCTGCTTCTACGTCATTAGGCAATTCTTATATATTTTTTGTATATATGCTTTTTCTATTTACGTATCTATATAAAGATATTTTCATATAAGTTTATGTATAGATATTTTTTTTCATTTATATATTCAGATATAATATATTTTTAGGTATAAAACATACCATCCCTATATATTCCATAGTATATAATGTTTTTATAGTTAATAATACATAAAAATGAAATATTCATAAATATTCTAATACTATGTATAACTATATAGATTTTTGTATTTCTACATCTATAAACTTCCACTATAATCTAGTTTATTTAGGAGATTTAACTATATAATCCTTCCATAAAAACTATATTCTTCTCATAGTTTATTCATACATACATAGAGGCAATATAATACTTTCAAAATAAGATTCTCTAATGCTTTTTATTTGTCTTTCAAAGAGAAGCATGTGCTTATGAGAAAAACATTATACAATAATAGCCGTGATAATATTGGCAGTATAAAACAATAGGCTTATGTTGTGTTTCCTACAGTGCAAAAGAGGTACAAGTTTATACATTATAGTTGAACCTCATATATATGTATAAAGTCTGGTCTATACAAACGAAAGCACTAGAGAAAGCTTTTACATATATATTCATTTTTTTATGTAAGGTTCTTCTATGTAGAAACTAGGTGGCATTATGAGATTGTATGTTCCTCACCTTTAGAAGTTTGCATAGATATATTAATATGGAAAATATATGAATGTATATCTAATGCTTATATAGATTATTATTGTTGTTGCAAGAAGTGTGAGCATAGAATATATGACAAAAACAACATATCTAAAAGACTACATGATTAAATTTATATATCTTCATAGACTTTGCTATATATTTATATCGGCATATAAAACACTAAGAATTTCAAGCAACATATGCTCAGGTAAATCTCTAGAAAGTATGTATAGATACGTGAAGAAGTAAGAGAATATATAGATGTATATAGACTTGTGTGTATTTCAATATATTGGTATTTATGCTGTGACACTAGAGCAATGCTTTAAATTTGAAATTCGCGCGTGCAGGAATTTAAATTTTAAAGGTCTAGGCATTTAAACCTTCAAGTATATACATGCTGTCATTCCAGTCTTTGAGAGCTTCTTGAGAACTGTTTCAGAATCAGTTGAGAATTGTTAAGAATTAATTACTATTAAACACCGATAGAAACGATTAGATTTTATATTTTAATTATTAATTTGAGTTTTTGTTAACTTTGTTGTTGAAGTCGGGCTGGAATTTGAGAAATTTTTGAAATTCTGGAATTTGAAGCTTGACAAATTTTTGAGGTTTTGAGAATTTTTGAAATTTGAGCTGAAATATAAAAATAAAAGAATCCTCGAAAAGTTTCTTTTGGGAAATGTTGTCATATGAGAAGGTTTGTGTAGAAAAGTTACTTTTATAATAATTATCACTATTGAAAAAATTTTATACCAGATGATTTTTAAAATGGAAATAACATTTTCAAGTTCTGTTAACAATATTATTTGACTGGTTTCAATTTTGAAAATTAAATGTTTTCAAAATAAATGTGAAAATTTTTTTGTTTTTTATTTTGATAAACTCATATTTTAAGCAATTATTTGCCAATTCTATCATACAAGTAACATCATTAGTTATCATTCTCTAACTTTCAAAAAACTTAGCATTAATCTTTCTTAAATTAAAAAACACTGTTCATAAATAGTATTTTTCTCAGACTTCGCTATTTTTCCAGTTTTTTGTTACTTTCTATAAAGGAATGTATTTGAAGTCATATGAAACTTTGATGCGTTGTTTCGTTTTGTTCGTTTAACTGCGTGTTTACTTGTTTATATAATCACAGTTTTTATTTACAACATTTGGAGTGTAGGTTTGTGAATATTATTTCATGAAAATAAAAGTTTTACTCATGAAAAATTCAATTTTTGTATTAAATACAAAATACTATCAGAAATTCCTTTAAAAATTTGTTCACAAAACTAATTATGTTTCAAATAAAATTGATCAAACACAATTCTAAAGCCGTTATATTTTGAGAAATAATAACTTATATTAAATAAAAAATTGATAAAATTTGCATGAATAATTTTAAAAAATTATATTTTTATTCATTTAAAGCATGAATCAGTATACAAACACTACACTACATGTAACACTCATGATCGTCCTTCATCATTATGAGGACTTTGTTTTAATCCACGGGTTTTCTCTTATAACTTCTACTTACAACTGTTATATACTGCTATACAAACAAAATATTTTTCTATCATATATAACAAAAAAATGAGGATTTTAATAATATATCAAAATATAAAAAAATTCAAAGAGCTTATATAATAAGATGAAAAAATTTAATAATAATAAGGATGACATAAGAAAATTAAAAGTTATAAATATAAAACCTTATCATGTATTTTACCTGAAACGAATCAAAACAATAGGTAAAATAATAGGAACATTACATTGTTAAATGATACAAAAAACCATGAAAGTCACAAAATGATATACACGGAATGATACTTAATGATACAGAATAAAAAATTTTGTTGACGAAATTATGCATATTAATATGAACGGAATGATGCAAAAGGATAAAAAACACATGTATAATATGAAATTACAAAAAAAGATAAATCGACAAAAAAGTATATAAAAAATGATATATACAAACTGACACATGCCGATATATAAGAAATAATACATAACCATACAGAATAAAAAAAAGATAAAAGAGGAATGACAGAAGATAATATATAAATATAAAAAATGAGACATAATGATATAAGGTACAAAATATTAGATAAAAATCATACGAAATTAGAGATATAAAAACTGACACAATCTGTTACAAGATACACCGACAAGCGCCACAAAGCATTATGCAACATGACCACATCACGTGGGCTTCCTTGCCTAACATTCAATGGCGTTGAGATGTGACGTAAGACTTGTTTGCAATACAAGAATATCAATAATAATAATAATATTTATTATTATTATTATTATTATTATTACTTATTATTTTTTTAATACATTTTTTAGTTGCCTGGTTTTAATATAATACAGGTATAAGAATATATTGTTTAAATATAAGTTTCTGTGTTACATTTTGAAAATTCCTTGAAGAAAATTACAGGCAGGACTGAAGAAACGATGCTAATTTCATATAAATAGTTTCTCTTCGCCATTGTAGTTTTTTCAATCTTTTTTATTCCTTTCCTTTCATTGTTTCTGTTTATTTTTTTTTATTGTTTTTTGTTCAATTTTTTTTGTTACTTTTTTTTCTTCTTTTTTTTCCTCTTTATCCCTCTCTCTTCTTCTTCACACCACCATCATTCCCATTGTCACACTAATAATCCATCTTAAAACCCTTAATCCCTTAAACCACAGGACTTTGACAAGTAGCACTATTAACGAGTTAATCTCTTGTTAGACTTTTGTATGTTTTGTATAGGCTTATGGAGTGGCTGTAGTGTTTTCCACTATAAGGGGGTTTTTATAGTTTATAGAATATTAATAATTAATATATACAGTGATTTTCAACTATATTATGTTAATCTTTTTTATATCTCAACTATTTATCAATTATTTATAATTTAAGTTTAGTGGTCATGAGTAATGATTCCAATTTATTGAAACTCTTTATCAGCATTTTTATCAATCCTAGATTTGATTACTTCTATTGTATTGTGACTGAAGTGAAGGTATTATGATGAGGAAGTTTATTTGTACCATTGTTTCCGTATATGTATATAAGCAATTAAAGTTGTGGATATGTTCATGTACAGGTTGTTTTGAGTGTGTAATGGCTTTTTTGTTTCAATAAATTTTCACTGTTACTTTTATTTTTCTTCAAATCTATAAATAAAAATATAAATTACCTAGTCACATAGTTAAATAGGCACAATGCATCAAACCCATTATATTTTATATGTATATATATATATATATATTATTGAAACTCTTGGAGTTTAGCGTCATTCAATCATTATTCTAATAAAAATCATTATTCTTGTTAGTCTATTGTATTCCTAAAGTTGATGCCACTTAAGCATGGTAGTTAGCGTTATATGCTTTAAAGCTCAAATGAACTCAAACGCTACATTTTCCTAACCTACCCAAAGATACTGTAGCATCACAATTATATTTTCACTATTTTTATTTTATCATTATTAGTGATCATTGTGATCATAAATATTCTTGTTTTATCATAACTATTTAGTTCGGCTGCGGTCGACGTGATGGGGGTGATAACTATTTCTCAAAGATATCTAAGCAGCTCAAGATGAACTGATTGACTTTAGTATGCTCCCTAGAATTAGGGGTTCTGCATTCATTAAAATTATTGTTTTTTATTTCTATTATTTTTATTATGATTTTTTATATATTATTATTAAAATCATTTTTTTATTATTATTTGAATTGTTTTATTTTGAATATAATTCTTTCTTTTTGCTAAAGATCACCATGTAATTTAACATAGTATCGAATTAATATTTATCATTGTATACATCATTCTGTTATTACACATATTAAAGTAATATTATGCGTAGAAAGTTCAGTGTTACCATTCATATTCAGTAAATGTGCCGTGAGAATTGTAACGCTTTCCATGGCGTTCCAGGCTCTTGGGAATAAGACCTCTTATCTTTCTTTTATGATTATGGCTTTTTTTAACTTTCATTTATTTGAATATAATAATGGTTTAGATGGTTATGATGGTGATGATGATGAGGGTTATGATGAGGATGGTGGTGATGATGATGATGATGATGGAGATGTTAAGAATGGTGGGAGTGGATGATGATGGTAGTGAAAACTATGATCGTAAGAATGGTGTTGTTGGTGAACCTAATAGTAGTTGTTGCAAATTAAAATTTTTATAAAAACAAATTTAGCTTACATAAACCACTTATGGTCTAGCCATTTTTGAAACTCATCTCACTTAATTCATTAATTTAACATTGATTATTGATTGAAATATCAATTCCATTTCAGAAATATTTTTCATGGATGGTTTCTAAATAATGTGGAAAAAGTCAGTGTCATTCTTTTAATACTTTTATTAACTATTTTGTATAATGTAAGAAGTTGCTGACATTATATGTAACGATTAGCAATCAGTTTAATTGTATGAATTAATTTAACGTTCTTTATGTTGTTTGTTAGTGCATTAAATGAATTTTATAATAAAGATTTAAGCAGGTTTTGAAAGTTTGTACTAAGAATTTATATTTTTCAAATTTCTAGTTTTCTATATTTTAAGTTTGGTAATGAATTATTTAATATAATATACTGTTTTAAAAGTTTTTTAAGATGCCACAAAGATTTAGTTGATAAGAAATTGTGAAGACTTGCTAACCTATTCAGAAATCCTATAATTTATTTTATTTTTTTTTAACAAAAGAAAAAACTAATTTGTCAAATTTAATCATTTTTTCAAAATTATTAAATAATTTGTTTGAGGTAAAACAAACTAATCACAAAAATTATTTAAATAATTAAATAGCTGGATAGTTTTTCATCTGACTGACTAAATTACCATCCAAACATTATCACTTCCAAAACTATCAATTAAATCTTAAAATCTCAACACATCAGAAACCTGATCTCTCACAACCCTGAACACTTTACTGAGTCATACAACAGTAGAGAATACAAGACCTTTGACATGGAATTCAACAAGCAATACTTCAACAGTCCCTACAACAGTAAACTCAATCACATCAACTACAACACTAAAGATATCTTATCGCCCTGTAGCGTTGTGTCTCAATCTAGCGACGATTTCAGCTCAGAAAAGAGCGAAAAGTTTCTGAATAATAACCAATATAACAACCCAAGCTCAAACAACACAGATAATAGCAGTGAAACTCAAGGAGATACCCAGCATGACAACCAAACTGAGGGGAACATAGACGCAGAAGGGATATGGAGTGCAGATATTGAGCAGGCTTTTATTGAAGCTATGGCCATTTACCCTCCCTGTGGCAGAAGGAAGATTATTCTGTCTGAAGAAGGAAAGATGTATGGTGAGTGGGTGCTGGATGAATTTTCTCTTGATTTTAATAGGATTTTTTCAATATTATTTTTCGAGTTTTTGAAAATTTGATTAAATTTTAGTAATTGAGCAAATCAAAAAAATTTTAAACTCTTTTAACAGGCAGAAACGAGCTGATTGCTAGATACATAAAATTGAGGACAGGCAAAACAAGGACACGAAAGCAAGTATCAAGCCATATTCAAGTGCTGGGAAGGAGGCATATCAAATTCATTAATGCCGCTGCCTACAAGGTGGTGTAATATTTAATTCAATTTTTAATAGTTTTTTTATTTCAACTTAAATTTTAAAGTTAAAATTATTTTTCATTGATGTTATTTTTTACTAGAAATTATATAAAATCTTAAGCATATAGTTTTTCGTTATTTAAGCTTGATTTTGAAAAACTAATCTATACTAGTTTTTGCTTCTCATCGAGTAACGTCCTGTGAACCTATAAATTGCGCAACCAAGCCCACAATTATGGGATACCTAACGGTCGATTTACTTATTCATTTATAACAAAGTTTTAAAAATATTCCCACAGTTTCATGCGTTCAAGGACCATCCCTACCTATCCATCCATTCACCTTTGAAACAAAACCGTCAACTTCGAGACATCAACAATAATAACAACTTCAATAATTATAAAAACAACCTAAATGATAATACTAATGCCAATAACAATCAATATAACGATAAAACTCCAGTAAATAATATAGATATGTATTATAAAGATAATAGAGATTACAAAAGCAATGATGAATTGGAACAGAATAATGAAAACGATACAGATGAATCTAGTGTGAAAAATAAAATAAAATGTAGTAACTTGTCTACTCCCTTGAAATCTTCGTCCATCTATAACAGCATCAACATTCCACTGAAAGAAGAGGTAAATAAGCTTGTTAAGTTATAAAACCATGTTTTATCGAACATAAATCATTGGATTTTTTAATAGAGTCATTAAGAAACATTTTTTTCAAAGACCTTGACAAAAAAATTTCGACAGACCAAACAGAAGGATGAATGCGAAGCAAAAAAGTCAGAGAAAAGCGAAAGTGTTTGTGAGCAAGACCAATTCTATCCTGACTCAACATTTTCACCAGTAAGAACATTTAAACCAATTCGAAGCGTAGAGAAAGAGGAAGATGTAGAAGAAAAAACACCTGGCCCTTTCACTACCCCTACAAAACCCTACCACGTAGCACCTTACTACAACAGAGAAGCTCTTAACTTTTCATATAGAAGTGAAACTCTTACCCCCAACACTCTACCACCTTCCACTCCACCATCATCCTTTGCCAGACCTCCTATGGCCCATACATTTTCACCACATTCTGGGGTAGGCAAGCTTAGAGAATTTAACGTTTTGATTTTAAAAAAATTAGTTCGTATTAAAAAAACAAATTTTATTAAAAATCAATCTGAAATAAAATATTTAAATGTTTTATTGGATTAAAATTAAAAGAATTTTTATTAACTTTCTAAAACAAGTTTATAATTTCCACAGAAAACCCTCTACCCATTCAGCCCAAAGTAATTCATCAATACTTTTCATTATTTCAATTATCAAGTTTCACCAATTAAAAACTTGATCTTAGTTTATTTTAATTTTTTATTAATTATCTTGAATACATAGGTTATCTGTAAGACGTTAATTATATTTTATTATATTTTTTTTAGCATTTATGAATTTTTCAATTCTATTGTTTTTCTCATTTTCTCATATAAATGCTTTTTCAAAAAATATTTTCTTTATTTTCTATATATTTAATTTAATTTTAACTATTTTTATTTTTAGATTCAGTCTCACAACTTCTATTGATGTTGACCAAGCCAATTCTCCCTCAACAAATCCAACTTATGGGGCAACAGATCTCTCAGTTCTAAATAGTCAACCACTGAAACAACTACCACCTCAACACTACCAATCACCATTAAGTCTACATCCCATCCACCCACAGCTACAAAATCACCAGCTACTACAACTACAGCAAACACCCCAACAAGCGCACCAACATCACCAACCACCATACTACCAGCAGCTCAATCAACAATGTTATAATAAAAAGTTCATAGAATCATCAAAACTTCGTCTTATTGAAATGTCTGCGTTTTTGAAAGCCGATTCAACACCTAGAACTAAAACCTACAACCCATCAAATCCTTCCACGCCACTTACTACATCTGCACCCCATCAACCTACAATATTACATAAACTTATCTACATTGACAACGATGCTATCTCTGATCAAGACTTTGAGGTTTGGGTTTGATACAAAAAAGATTTAAGATAACTAGTATATTAAAATATTAAATACCCGATTAACACAATATGTTGCAAATTTTTGAATAATTTAACAGAAAATTACTAACTAAATTATTTATAAATTTAAACATTAATTAACCCAATTTTAATAACGACTTCATCTAACCCAGAACATAGATGTGTCATGCATACAAGACAAGTTTCCAAGCAAGAAGAATGGCTTGAAGGAAATGCTGGAAAAAGGGCCAAAAGACGCTTTTTATCTCATCAAATTCTGGGTTAGGTTATGGAATTTCTTATTTATTTTTATCTAGTTCATAAGCACACATTATTGGTTCTAAGTTTGGTCAAGGTAACCTCTTAGTGCCTCAGTAGTTTTCGTTAACTCTATAGTTTTTATTATAATAATATTGCTTTTAATTTTGATTTATTTAAATCACATTTTCTTTGTGTTAAAATTTGTTTTAAGTTAAACTTAACAAAGGTCAATTATAAATCCATATGATAACACCTACACAGGCTGACCTAAGCGTTGACCTGGCCCAGATCCAGAAGTCTTTGTATGCATATACTATAAGGTAAATGAGATTCAATATTTAAATTGATTATATAAAATTAATTAATAATTTATTTATTTTAAATCCAATTTTTATTTGTTATATTATTTATACTTACTTATTTCACCATTGAATTTTGCACATTGATATAAATTATACCCAATAAATTAGATTTGAGGGAGATGGGTCGGTGAAGGAGCTTCAACTGTCAACTAAGGTCTGCTCTTTCGGAAAGCAAGTGGTGGAGAAAATAGAGGTGAGAAAGTAAACTTCATGCCATTTTGATTATTTATTTTATTGAATATCGCTTTTTTATTATATTTTTATTTCCTTTTTCATTCTTTTTTTTCAACCATAATATTATAAATTTAATTTCAATATTTTTTTTCTTATTTTTCATTCTTCTATATTCAACCTTCCTCCCTCCCAAACAGAACGAAGTATGCAAGTCATGTTCTTGGGATGACAAACGCTACACCTTCTCCTTCGTCGACTCTCCCATGTGCGACTACCTTGTGAGTTTCATTCAAAAACTCAAACAACTTCCCGTCACATCCATGATGGACTCAGTGCTTGAGAACTTCACTGTATTGCAGGTTTTTGTTTTATTATTTTTTTATATTTTATATTTTTAGTTATATGATGTTAATTTTTAATGAAAAATTTTGCGGTTTTGCAGTTTTTTATTTTTTTATTATGATTTTTTTATTGTTATTGTTATATTACTGAACAATTTTACATTTTTCAGCTTTCAGTTTTACAATTATTTAAATGTTATATTTTTTTCCAAGTTTTGATAATAAAACACTACGTAATGGTAAGCATTACTATCGAATGCTAAATGCAATACGATATAACCCTCATTAGTTTTTATACCGAAAAAAACCACACAGACTGTGACATCAGTGGAAAGCAAGGAGGTGCTGTTATGCATAGGATATGTGTTTGAGGTTAGTGACACAGAAGCCCAGCACCATGCTTACAAACTAGTGCTTTAACTTACATTGTCAATGTATATGTTGTTATAGTATTTATATATACATATCATTAATATGTCTTGTTGATTTTAGTTATATATAATGACTGAAGTCATAGCTGTTCATCAAGAACGTTAGTGAAGTAGTAGGGATTTGAACTGTTTCCTTCAATGCCGTAAAGCAATATGCCTATTTGGACTGGTTTTCAATTTAAAGTTGTTATAGTATCTTTTAAACCAAAGCCACAACTTTTTGTTCAGTTAGCTTATTGTGTTGAGTTTTTAATGTGTATTATTAATGTTCATAATTCATAATTGAGTTTTCAAAAGAAAATCTATTATGTTTGAGCGTTAACATAATAATCTTCTTCTTTGTGTTCAAATAATTTGAGCGTTAAGATTTGTCTTTATTTATTTTTCTAATATTTAAAATTATCTTGACCTTATGCTTGAAAAAAGTACAAAAAAATGATAATATTTTTTGGCATATATTTTTTAAAACACTTTATTTCTCACTCGTGCTCGAGTCCTTAAAAATCCATTTATTTTGTATACAATTCAACAGCTAACCAATTGTTTCATGAAGTTTTGTATTTTATGCCTTGAACATTTTCTAACACAGACTTGATTTTAAACATTTGAAAAACTTTAAAAAAAGTTATTTTTTTGGCTCATTTGAAAGTTATTTATATTTTAATTATTTATATCAATCTCATTTTTATAAATTTTCACTTATGCATTTGAATCTTATACTGCTTTGAATTTTAAATAAAGAAATATTCTTCTATATTGTTTTGATAAATAAAAGTTTGCAGATTACAATATTTTAGCACAAATATTAAAATATTTGACCAGGTTCTCTGTGAATTCGATTTAAAATATTAAAAAACTTGATTTTTTTAAAAATCTTTGATATAATCAAACATTTATGAGAAAGTTTAATTCGTAATAATCATCTAAACGCTGTGGTAGATAGGTGATCCTAAATAAATCTTTGTTTGGTTGGCTCTTGAAATTTTTAATTGCCAAATAACTTTTTATCAGAGTTATGGTAAAATTAAAAAAACCGTTGTTTCGTTATTAATTTAAGTTAAAATGGATCAATCCAACGTTGGATTTTGTCATTTCGAGTCTATGCCAGGATTCACTTCTGACATCAACTGTCATCTGAATAGCAATGTCCAACGACATTCAAACTCCACTGCTGGAAACAACAGGATTCCAAACAGCAACACCACTAGTGATAATTCAGTAAATAGCCGAAACAACATCTCGCAGACGAATATGAACGCCATTTTCAATAATGCAGATTATCAATCTGGCGATAATAATTTCGATTCGTCTACTTCTAGTTTTACAGCTTCTTCTGCTTCACAGTTTTTTATGCCTCCAGAAGTTTTCAATGCTTCAACTGCAATGTTCACATTTTCACCGCCGCATAATTTTTTCTCCCAGCCAGATCTTTCTAGAATGTATCCATTCATTCAACGAAGCACTGCTATTCTAGATCCATCTCATCTCTCCCATCAACTAACCCATTCTATATTCCCTATGCACAGATTTCCAGAACTCATGAATCCGAACACAGAAACAATTTCACAACTAAATTCTGGGTCTTTCTTTAAGACACAACCTAATTTCCCACAACAACAATCTCGCCAAGAATCTCAACAACAAACAATATACAAAGGATCTTCAAATAATCAAATTCCCACTTCATCTGCTTCAATCATTTTATCGCCATCACCTTCCACCTCATCATCACCATCCTCCAACATCAACACCAGTATGGATTCATCACATCAGATGAACAATCCAAAACCCCCACAAAAACTTCATGTTGATGATAAGTCTTTACAAACAAACAAAAATATAAATAATATACAAAATATTATTAATTACAACAATAATGAAATACACAAAAGCAACAACAACTCAACAAAGCACACAAACAAATCAGGTAATATTCAAAATACAGGGCAAAATTGTAAAGTTTTCATATCCACCACCACCATTGCTCTGCCAATACCACCATCACCAATTTCTTCTCCTCACACTAATAATGACATTGATGACTCAAAATCAGATAACAATGTACAAGATTCTCAGATTAATCAAAATATTATCAATAGCTCAATGCAAATCAATGCTGAGTCCAACCATAGAAACAATAATAATAGTCAATTAAATCAAATAAATACTAAAAGTATTAATCAATTTTCTTCTAATAATAATAATAATATCCAGCTAAAAAATAATGTTAATACTCTTATAGCTACAAATAATATTAAAACTGACAATGACAACCAAGAAATCAGCCAAAATTCTGACAGCAACAAAAATGATTCTACTAATAACTCAATTTCCGACGATGCTTTCCTCCAGCATTTACTAGCTTCAACTTCAAAAAAATCACAAGAAAATAACCCTTATAACAAAACAGATGAGAATGATAATGAAAAAGACAAACAACAACAACTGACACAACAAAAACCACCATTCCATCATACTCCTCTCAAGCTTGATTCTATTGTGCAGGTTAGAATCTCATAGACTTTTAGTATTTTATTGCATGGGAAATAATATTAAATAAATCATTTTTGTGCATAACAATTTTTGGTTTTAATCAATAACTTAACAATTGATGTGTATACTTAAAATGTTCAATGTAATACTAATCTTACTCAATTTTGTAGCTTGATTAATGATAAATTTGTCACTTTATAAAATAAGCAAGTGTATTCAATAAGTTGACTATTTAATATTTAATTTATATATTGATCAAAGATTTAGACTATACTAACAAATGATTAAGTACACCTGACAATTAACTACCAAAAGCTTTATGTCATCAGCATTGTTCAGTGTGTTGTTGCCATAATGATAGGGTTAAACACAGCAGTTAATTTGTAATCAATTAATTAAGGGTTTTTATTTAATTATAGTTTGTAAGGTGTTTATTTATGTTATGTTAATCAGTTAATTTTTATTTAAATTTTGAGTTCCAAGTTTTTAACGATTCAATGCTTTGCAATGAAGTTTTAAATTTAATTAGTTTTCCAGGCTTTTTGATTCGAGTTTTCAATTTGTCAATAGCATTCTCAGTGTCATTATATATAGCAAATTTTATAGATTTATTGATATTTAACATTTTTTTCTTATAATGAGCTGATCAATCTTATAAACTGATCAATCAAACTATCTAGCTAGCTCATCAAAAAAAATAATTAAAAATACAAATCTAAAAAAATAAATAACATAAAAGATATTAACCTCAAACCATTATAGGTAAGTGACCAGCAATGCATAATGGTGAACAACCAAAAGAGATGGATGTGTCTAGAATGTCCCAAGATGTATTCAACCAAGCACAATCTAGTTACACACATACTCGGTCACAAGAACATCAAGCCCCATGCTTGCTCACTCTGTGGCAAGTTCTTCAAACAAGTTAGGGGCTTGTACACAGTGCTTTGTTGCTATAATAATTGCTTTTATTATAAACTTTTGTTGTAATATTTGAAGTTATTTGGTTTTGCATAATTTAGTGTTTATTAACCTCCTTAATTGAGACAACATCACTTTCCTTGAGCAAACAAAACCACCACCTAATCTCAACATACACCAACTACCCTACCACCCTCCTCCAGGTAAGCCATCTACACACACACATGCTAACCCACGGCAATATAAAACCACACTCTTGTCCCATATGTTTCCGCAGCTTCACGCAATCTTGCCACGTCAAACGCCACATGGTCGTGCACGAACACGACAAATCCCACGTGTGTTCTGTGTGCGGGCGAGCTTTTGCCTACCTCAATGACCTTAACAAACATTCTCTCAAGCATTTCAACCAGGGCAGTAATGGTAATGACAACGTCAACAGCAGCCATAACACCTCTGCTAGTGATGATTCTGCTGGCAATATGCAGGTTGTTCATTTCTATTATTTTGTAAAGGTTTTTTCTGTGTTGTTTTATTTGAATAAAATCATAGAATGTTTGCAAAACTTTTATTTTTTCATATAATCCATCTACCAGCCCTAATTAATTCTATTTAATGTCTCCTATGGTTTTATTGCTTATAAGTCAGCAATTTATTTTTTTTATTAATATTGTTTATAGGTATTATTTCATTTAAATAATGTTGTTTTTATTGCTCATGAGTTAGATTATTTAATTTTTTATTCTTTTTAGTTATAGCTTAATTCAATTAATAATGTTAATATTGCATTCCTCATGCCTGCAGGATGTCGTATTAAAAGGGACACAGGGTACATACAAAGGAAACAAAATATCTCAACAACGGAGGCCCAGAGTGAGTCATTGTTGTTTCTGATTGGCTTGTTTTTTCGTTATTTTGTTTGACGTTAGTTTTTACAGGGTTTCACTTGATTGTTTCATAATTATGTATCATACAACTTAAACGATGTTTATTTGGTTTAAACAAAGAGGTTTCCAAGTTTTATTGTCGTGATTTTGTTATTTTCGGTATTATTGTTTATATTAGTCTTGCTTATATTATCATTCTTATTATTTTATGTGTTTTTAATATTATTTTTGTTATTTTTATTATTACATATAATCAACAGCAAGGAGCTAACTCTGCACCGCAGAATATGTCGTTGACAACCACAGTTCCTAACAATGGCATGAAGTTATCCTGCGACGAATGCGAGCTCAAGTTCGACAGCAAAGAGCAGCTTATAATACACGTATCAATAGAACACAAAAACGTGTATTCTTGCCACTTGTGTGATCAAGTGTTCGCCTATCCTTCCCAGCTCAAACACCACCAGACCAAGCATAATAACAACCGACCCTTCATCTGCGGGGAGTGCGGCGTTAACTTCATGAAGGTTGTTTGTTTTCTATGTTCTAGCTTTTGTGTGATAATATGAGGGTTTTAAGTATAGGGTTAGTTATTAATAGCTTGAGAATAAAATTGACAAATTTTTTAGAAACATCGTATTTAATAATTGAAAAATTTAATGTGAAAACTATTTTCTTGAAGATGGAGCTTATTAGCTTAATATATTATAAAATCTGGTTACAAATTCACAAATAAACACACAAACAAACAGGACCACCATTTGAAGGCCCACATGTTCACACACACTGGCCTCAAGCCATACGAGTGCAAGGTGCTTATGTACTTTTGCTGCATTTATACGTTAATGAGGATTATCTTTATTATTCTTTATATTATTTTTACTATTTATTTTATTGTTATCGTTATTATTAAGCAATCAGATCTTTGTCATACAAAGTCAATATTATTTCCCTCTTTTGAATGAAAGTCAAAAATTGTGAGCTGCTACAACATTTAATAAAATTTGCATTCTTTATCCTCTTAATATAATTTCCAATATTAATAATAATAAAAATAATAAAGGTTTGCGGCAGAGCATTCAATCAAAAGGCCAATCTGCGCCGACACACACTCATACACGACGCATTGAAGAAATACGCCTGCAACGTGTGTGGTAGGATGTTCACCCAAGTCCAGATTCTCAAGGCCCATCTTATAACACATCGCGATCTTAAGCCTTTTCAGTGTAAAGTCTGCGGTTAGTGGTGTTTGGGTTGGTAGATTAGAGGTTGTAGTTTTGATAGGGATAATGGCGGTGGTAAAAAGGGCGGTATTAGTGTGATGGAGGTGATATTTATTAGTGGTGGTGTTGGTGAAGGTGATCTTAGAGATTTATTTTCAAGTTTCTGAGGGTAACCACCAGAAATGTCAATAATTAGCTTTCTGCTCAACTGAAATTTTTTTTTCATAACACTTCATGCAAACCATTTGATGATGTAACATGGGCTCAAGAAAATGATGATGTTATTCTTATCATAATCGTTCTACCACCACACCAACACCATAACAATCATCCACCACTGCAGACAAGCGGTTCTCCAGACTGCACAACCTGAATGGCCACATGCACCTGCATGGGGGAGACAGGCCCTTCACCTGCTCCTGCGGCGCATCATTCACTCTTAAGGGTGCGTTAAATATTATTTTATTAGTTTTTTTTTTTTTTCTTTTTTCATTTTTATTTTGGTGGTGTCTTGTAATTTTCAAGACCTATGTTGTTATTAATTTTCAAAATGTGGAAAAGAATTATTCATAGGTTGCGTTTATTTTTTTATTATTTTATTTCATTTTATTATTCTTGTTATTAATTGCCATCCAAAAATTATTTAATTCTATTTTTTTCAACCACAGGTAACTTGAATCGACACAAGAAGGACAAGAATTGCCAGCCAATAGACCTTGATGACATCATAGACACCAAGCCTATCCTTGATGCCCTCAACATGGAGAATGTCCATATGGATGCTGAAAAAAATAACGATAAAGATAATATGGTGTGATTTTTTGTTTGTGTTTGTGTGTGTATTTTTCATTCATTCATTTTTCCATTTTTTCTTTCTGTCTGGCTTGCTTTCTTTTTTGTCTTCTTTTTTCTATTTATCTACTTATAAGCCTCTAGATATATATCTTTCTTTTTTCAATCAAATCTACCCATCAAAATGTCAGGAGACCACCAACTTAATGGGAGACATGGTTGACATGGTGAACAATCAACAAAATCAAGACAGCAACATCACAATCAGAAACAACAACAACCATCATTTACACCAAACTACACAACCCAAAAGCTTCGCCATGGGAGATAGGGAGGGTAGTATTAATATGCAAATAAATAATCTACAACCAATCAACAACGACCATCAACACGCCGCTTTTAATTACCAAGAGGGGGATAATGAAGAGTTGAATAGGAGTATGGAGGAGGGTAATAACTATGAAGAGGAGGAAGAAGAAGAGGATGATGATGATGATAATAATGAAGGCAATACTTCTACTGATGAAAATTATGAATATAATAATGGGTATAATAAATGATAAATATGTATATAAATATTCATATAATTACAAAATCTTGTATTCAGATGTATTATGTAATAATATACACATATAATCGTTTTGTATTGTTTAATTCATGTGACGTCGAAGCTTTTTACCACGTTCAATTTATCAAGAACCGTTTTTAAATTGAGTTGATCAAATGATGATATCAATTATAATGATAACTATTCAAATCATGATCTTTTTACTCGATTTTTGATTATCATTACTCCATCAATCAATCAAATCTTTTTTTTCCTTTTTTTTTCATCCAAAGCTTTACAAGGAAATTCGATACATCTATAATATGATGTGAACTTATACAGCTGTATGAAACATAACGCTAGGTGGTTTGTTGAAATGACTTGATTTTGAGTATAATGTTTATCTCAGATTGAGTCTATCATTCATAAGTCTGGCATATATATTTAACAATGTTTGTATCGATATTTCTTATAGTACTTCATACACTTGTATAAATCCGTATTGAATTATATGTATTCTTATGAACCCTTGTGGTGATTTTGTCGGAGGAAATTTCATATGATATAATGTAATGTATCTAACGTATAATTCAAAAAGGTATTCTACAATCCAATGGTGCCGAGTAATATATCGAATATTTCAAATGTCATTTGTGTGAGGGGTATTCTTGCTTTGTTTTATAATATTAATAATGGTCCATTTGTAATGCAATTTTATCTAAAGTATTTGTAATACTTATATATAATTTAATGATGGTTTAATGTTTTATTGTATATTAATTTCAATATTCTGATATGGAAATTTATATAGCGCTGTTTGAGCAACAGAAGCGCTTTGATAGAAATAATGTGAAATATTGTTTATTAAGTCCTTTGTAAATAACCCGCATTATTTTAGATGTTTCACTCACAAAATAAGCATTTGCCAATCTTATAGTTTATCATCTTTTCTATATCAAAATAATTCTATATTAGTTCTTGTTTTACTTTGTTCAGACTATTTTTTGCAAAATACTGTAGAAATATACATAATCAACTTCATTAGTGCATAATTGATTTACATTAATTGTTATAAATAAGTCATGATATTAATCCAGTTATTGTGACGTTTGTCTTATTTATCTTATACCCACTAGAATTTTTCCTATCTATCTGAAATTTTTAAAGATTCTACGGACTCATCTTCAACTCAATTTGACCTCATTTACAGTGTATTACAGTTTTGTTGTTAGTCATCAATATTGTCCCAATAAATGACGTAACGTTTGCCATTCATAATATTCCGTTAAATATCTAGAATATTATAGAACATTAGAAGGTTTGATAATGTTGGAATGGCTAATTTTTCTTTAAGTCATTTCAACACCTAGGATATTGACTTTCAAGGCTAGAGAATAGAACCGTTACTTCTCAAAATGTTGTCAGATATTTAAATAATTTGGAAAACAATAATTTTTTCATATGCAAAGCTACAGTACACCGACAATACATAGTAGAATAACAAATTCAATTCATAAGTGAGCTTTACGGAAGCCTCAATATTCGGTTAAACAACAAAACGTGACCATGATACGTAAAAAATGTAAAAAAAAATAAATTTCAAGTTCAAAGAGGAACACGAGCCTGTGTGCATTAAAAAAACAGTTGTCTGCGTTTTCCACTGCTTTATTTATAGCTTGTGAAAAAATTTTTTGATTTCTAGGTGAGTAATCAGTGCGCATCCATAAAGACACCTTCTGTTACCAATCCTACCGCTTCCACTTTTTAGTCAATCCTTCTTTCGACTTCAACACAAAACTCATGAATTCCTTAAACTCCAGTCTTAACGGTTTCAATGATGAAATGTGAAATCGTCACATCAAGAGTGCATATAACTAGTAGGATCCCATTATCAGCTCGCTCATTTATACCAACACCATCAAGTTTTATCAACTGAGACAATTCGGCGTGTTTAGCGTGACTACGTAATGTTTCGATTAGCACTTTCGTTGTATATTGATGTGGCTAGTCTTCAACAAAACCCCTGTAAAGTAACCTCTGAGAAAGCTTTTAAACAATTATAATTTTATCCATACTATGAGCAAAATTCTTTAACTCGCGTTTGCAGAGCTTCACTGGCTAATTCTATTTTGACATACTATAAACTTTTCAAAAATTTTTGACCAATCAAACCGAATTAAATCCTTTTTATAGCCCGTTTTCCTTTACCAAGGGTTGGTTTTTTTGAAAAATCTATCTCGGCCTTTACATTCAGAGAGATTAAGGAGATCTACGCTCTACTTGTCCAAACCACCTCATACTGCTGGTACATAAAACTACATCAACATTTTGAATGCCAAGTTTAGAAAGAAGAGAGTCAAAATGAACGTTATCATTCGCTCTAACGTTGCACATCCAGTGAATCATGGTCAGGTCGTTCCGCTCAAGTCGGTTCAACACGGATACTTTTACAACCCATGTTTCAGTAGCATGAAACATAGCACATCTAGTACAGGTTGAATAGATACGGCCATTGATCGATAAAGATAGATGGCAATTAGTAGGAAAAGGTATAAGTTGGCGAAACTTACCCCAGGCAAACTTACAACGTTCTAATGAAGCAAGCTCACATCCACTACCTGCGAATAAAATGTTCCCATAATAACAGAAGTTTGAAGCAACTTCCAGGGTTTCATTAACAACCATGACTTTCTTCACCAATCTACCATCAACAGACCGAGCTGTATCGAAACAGCGAGCACATTTGAAGTCAAGATTTGAAGCCAAGGAACCTTTTATGCCACTGCATTTTTTGTGCAGCCATTGTCTGCAACCGCTGAAATAAATAGCATTTCTACCCACATTTGTTTGACATACACCACAAGGATATTTTTTCAACACATCAAGGTTTGGACCAGAAACTATAAGCTTTGTCTTACCCTTATTCACTCGCAGTCCATTATTTTCCATCTCTGACATCCACGTTTTTAACTTCACCTAGAGATTATCCATGGACTGAGCACGTACCATCAAGCCATCATCATACAACTTGTACTAAGTTCCAACACAATAACAAAAAGCAAAAAAAGGAACTTTGATGGACACCCCTTTGAGCATCCAACAAGTTGTTATACTCACCACTCTTCTTCTCAATTCCTTGTGCGATCCTTACAAGCCATTCGTCAATTTCCAACTTCCGCATGCTCCATCAGATCACTTTTCGTGGGACGCTGTCAAAAACTCTCTCTAGTTGAGTGAAGGCTAAGTAGAGAGGATTACCAGCAAACAGGTGCTTTTCTTGTAACTGACGTAGAATAAACATGGCATCAGTTGTACCTCGGTCTTGCATAAAACCACCGCGCGCTCCAAAACCTTGATAACTTGTTGAATTAACTTCAAACCTAAGTTATTAGTGACCAACTACACAAATTTAGCAATATTCACAAGTTATCTAATAAAAACTTGATCAAAATGAGATTTTATTTTTGAAGATATTTTGAAGAAGTGAAAAACAACGAGGGTTAGAGATGCTGAAGATTATCTCAGATTCTGTAAAAAGTAGTCTTCAAAAAAATAGAAACTGTCAAAACAGGGTTTTGCCAATTAAAATCAACTACAACACTATGTTTTAGGTTTTATTATTTCAGGAACAATGACAATAGTGTACATATGACATTGTCAAATTACAATCTCCTTCCTCTTCTTCCTCCCTTTCTTCTGGTACTGTCTGAAGGAATTGGAGTCACATCCTCTGTAAAAACAATAATAATTTAAAACTAGAACTTTTATGAATTTTTCAATTTTTTTATTTTGCAAAATTTTTGTTCATGAAAATTGTTTGAAAACTTTAAATCAGAAATACTAAATTATTTTTAACATATTATAACTATGGAAAATAAAAAAAATTGCTATAAACCAATTCTGCCAATCTTCATGCCAGATCTAGCCAAAGCCCTCAAAGCAGATTGGGCCCCAGGACCAGGAGTCTTAGTTCTGAGAAAAAACATTTAACAAAGTATCAAATTATAACAAGATTTTACTTTTGATTTAAAATAATGGTATAAAAATAAGAAATATAAAATAACTATAAATTTACCTGTTTCCTCCAGTGGCTCTAAGCTTGATGTGAAGAGCGGTGATTCCAAGAGTTTTGCATCTTTCAGCAACGTCTTGGGCTGCCAACATAGCAGCATAAGGTGAAGATTCATCACGATCAGCTTTAACTTTCATTCCTCCTGTTACTCTCACAATTGTTTCACTGTAATTGAATAAACCACTGTTAGGCGATATCCATTAATATATTTTGATGAACCTACCGGCCAGAAAGATCGGTAACGTGAACAAATGTGTCATTGAAACTGGCGAAGATGTGAGCAACACCAAAGACAATTTCCCCCTCATTTGGTTTAGGTTGAAGTGCTACGACTTCTTCCTTGACTGCCTTTTGTTTTCTAGGAGCCATTCTGAATATATTTTAACGTTAAATTTCTATTCTTATCACCAAAACTTTTACAATCTTATCACAATGACAATCAACCGCGATTATCTGTTGAAAATCAAAAAAAAATCTAAAACATAAATTAAATTTGGAGTAAACGACAAAAATTAATCAAATAATTTTGCGTAACAAAAGATGCATTAAGATTCACCCGTACCTTAAAATACCACTACACAGGAGTGTTTACAAAAAAAGAAAGCTTCCGTCGTGGGTAAGACTATTTTTGATAAAATTTATAAGTTGAATTATCTTTATTATTTCTACTAAAATTATTTTTCTAGAATTTCTTTTTGAAATTTTGAATAGTATTTATTAAATAATACTATTTGTTTTGATTTTTAAATAAACTTTATTTTATCGATAGAAGTTTTTAAACATTTGCTATCTGTTTTTAAATTATGTCTAAATTAAAATTGTTCAAATCAGTATTTTGTGCATTAATGCAAAAGTCACAAGTTTCAAAACTAAGTTCAAAACGTTATTTCGGAGATAAATCGCAAGATGTACCATTGAAACTAATGAATTTTCCTCAAGTGATTTGGCCAAGCGTCATCAAAACTATTAAAAATTATTTCTTTGCAGTTATTATCAGATCTCAATATGATAACACATTCACATTACAAAACTTTCTTGATGGCTCTGAGCAGGTAGTTTTAAATTTTTGCTATATTCAAAATGTATTCTTAAAATCATTTCAATAAATTTTAGGCAGTTGTGAAAGTTTCATCATTAATAAGTCAAGGGGATTTTGAATCTTTAGAAGGTCTTGTTACTACAGAGGTTTATTAATTATGCTTGAGTAATTTTCAAAGTATATATAAGTAAAGATATATCAACAATTTCAAATAAAGCATTATGTTTTCAATTAATTTCCAACTCATATTTGATACTTTTCAAAGGCTATTAAAGAAATAGAAGTAAATTATAAACAGTTATCAGAAGATCAAAAAGGAATACTAAAAGTGGATTCAGATGATTTGTTTTTAAAATCTGTCCATGAAGTGGGAATGATAATGCCTGATAACAGTGGTATGAAGTTTTAAAACCAAGTATATTTAATTGAAGCATCCAGGAATTATTTGAGAAATCTAGATCAAGTGTTTTGTCAATTATAATTTTTTTTATGTCATTATCAGAAATTATTTTAGTTAGAAATTTCATCACAGATAAAAGATATGTGGAGATCACAACAGTAATGCAAGGTTTTCGTGGCTTAAAAAAGGTGCGTGAAGCCAGCATAAATGAAATATCAAACTCAATGATTGCCAGACCTGAAGACATATATGTTTGTAACTACAGGTTGGTTTTATTTTGCAATTTAGACATATAATCTTTTAGTTGCCCTGATACAATTTTTTTTATTAATCTTTCTATCAAAAAGACGTGTGTTAATTTTTTCACTAATACCTCTACACAAAATTTTAAATGGTATTTAATAAATTGAATGAAAGTTTCTACATCAACTTTCTTGCTTTGTATTTTTCATCTAAATTCATGTTATCTTTAGATTTTTCAAAGAACTGAAAAAAGAGGAAGAGGATGATGGCTGGATAATCAACAAATTGAACCACTTTAACCCCAAATAACATACTTCTACACATTTACCAATCATTATTCAAAAATGGATTTTTCCACATTTTCTTAATAAGTAAAAAAAACTTCATTTCTTCATTTATTTTAATAAATTGCTTCGAAATGTCTGGATTTTTCAATGAATCACTAAATAAACTCATACTTATCACTGTTATCATTGTATGCTTTCTTAGAAAAATTCATTCTACCTAGACCATATATCTGAAAACATTTCTTGAAAATTTTGAGCATTTATATTGAACCCCAAAGATAACCAACAAAAACCTGTTCCACAAACCAAAAATTTTTTAACAAACTAATAATCTATATATAGTATTCATTCCCCTCCTCATCCAACAATGATGGAGTTTTCTTCAGTGAAGGTGTATTCAGGAACAAGAAGGTTAAGAGGAGCAGGTCCTTTTCTGATTCTACCTGAGGCATCATAATGTGATCCATGGCAGGGGCAGAAATAACCTCCCCATTCTCCTTTGTTTGGGATTGGGACACATCCTAGAGTATAAGGAAAAATTGTGAAAGCAATTTGGTATTTTCATTTGGCATTATATATATAATGTTTTAATAAAACAAATTTTTAAAACTAAATATTAAAACATAAAAGCTTTTCAAAATTTAAAGTATCAATGTTGGGTTCTTTTTATCTAAGTTATATATTGTGTATATAGTAGCAGCATCATAACCTTCTTATCTTATGCAGTATTTATAAAACGCGGTTACTTGTAGATCAAAGTGCTTGCTAAAAATTTAATGCAGCAAAAACACAGTGTGGAACAGCTGCTAATTGTCAGACCGCACGGGTTCAAACCCGGTAACTAGATAATTAGTATAATGCTCTACCAGCTGAGCTATAAGGGCTGAAGATGATAATATAAATTATTGAATAGGTATGTATCTTTTAGATTCTAAAAGAATAAGAAAATGATTTATCTAATGAATAAACCTGAATAGATCATGATTAGATAGGTGTAAACTAACCAAGATGAGTACAGACTCCGATAACTACCAACCACTCAGGTTTCTTGACACGATCATTATCATGTTGCTTATCCCTCAACGTTGCAGGATTCACAGCTTGTTCTGTAGCAATCTCTTCAGGAGTTCTGTGCCTTACAAAAAGTGGCTGTCCTCTCCATTTGAATGTCATACTCTTGCCTTCTGGAATCTTGTCCAACTTCACTTCAATTTTTCCCACAGCTAACACATCAGCTGATGCACTCATTGTGGATACAAGTTCATGCACAGCTGTTTTGGCTATGTACATAGTAGGAACAGCTCCAGCTATAAAATTTAGTTATCAAAGTGAATGCAGAATATTGAAAAAAACAATATCTTCTTCTTAGTCCCATGTTCAAAACTTATAAAAATAAATAATAAAATAAAAGTTTGTGGTGAATTTCAACTAACTTTACATTTGTTATTATTTCCCTAGAACTGCATTTTTTGAAATAAGAAGCATTAACTTTAAGACCTGTAATCATCAGATAACTGAAAGCTTTTTTGTCATCAGTACCAGTACGATCCCCGTCACCCCCACTCCTCTCATGACGATATGCCGAAAAATCAGGTATCTGGATGTCCGTATGAGCGTACCTTACTTGGCCGGGTGCTGTTGATTCATATTATTACTATATTGAAATGAATTTAATATATCAAAAATAATATTATGTGATATTTTCTAAACCCTACAAAAGACAAATGAGAAGTAAGAGAAAATGAGGTAAGTTTCATTTTAGAATTTTTAAGCGTAAAAAAGCCGAATTTCACCAAAAAAACAAACTTTAAACCTATAATGCTGATAGTGGCACTGGGATTTGACCAACCGAAATTTTTAGTGAGACTTTTTGCTAAACCAGAGAATGATTTATCAACGGGTTGTTTATAAAATAATTTTTTAGAACTAAGTTTGAATCCTTCTGCTGCAATTTGGCGATTAACTTGCGGAACTACAAAAAAGGTAGCACTTGAATTTCTTATAAACTGCGCCATTTAAAATAATTACACCGTTTCAAACCAAAAGTTATTAAATACTTAAAATGGCTCTTGTTAAGGACAAGGGCAAAGGATGTGTTGATAAGAAATCGAAATTTTTTCAAAAAAAAAACATTCCATTTATTTAACGATGATAAAAACATTTTAAAACTATATTAGTTTTTGTTTCGTCATAGTTTTAAATAGGTTTCACATCGAGCGTAAATGGCCGAAAAACCCACTTTGATATATTTTGATGCCCGAGGTAGAGCAGAGCTGATAAGATTCATATTGGCTTACGCAGAAGTGGACTTTGAAGATCAAAGGATTACTGACAAAGAATGGATTGCCATGAAGCCAAGTTTATAATTAATTTCAAGTGTTTTAAACATCATTTTATTTAAAACTAATATGAATTTTTTTTCTAAGAAACTATTTTTAATCAATTGCCTATCTACACCTTCGATGAAACAACGTTTTGTCAAAGTCTTTCAATAGCTAGATTCCTAGCTAAAAAGCACGGTTTGAAAATATAATTCAAAACTATTTACTTATTTACTCCGAAATAATTTTTCAAGTTCAATAAAAAAATTAGTCTAAAAATTAAAAAAAAAATGCAAAATGGTATATTTATATTCGATAACTTGTCTTCATCTGAAGCTGTTATTCCTGGTTGAATCAAAATACATCATCAAATAATATTACTTATAAATCATTGTGTTTAATTTTCATAGGATTGGTAGGTACAGATGAACTGGAAGAAGCAAAATGCGACATGATAGTTGACTGTGTTGAAGAAACTGTAAAGAATATCTTTTTAGTATATTTCGAAAAAGACGAAGAAACTAAAGTGATCATAAATTTTATTTTCATATCATAATAAAAATCTTACTAATTTCTCAAGTAAAAAAATGTTTTCAGGCAAAAATGCTGAACAAGTTTGAAAACGAAACACTGCCACGACACATGGGTTTGTTCGAAAAACTTCTTCAACCGAAAGAAAATGAAAACAACTTCTTTGTTGGCGAACAGGTTGCATAACTATTTTGACGTGATTTGAGTGCACGATGAGTTCAACAGCCAAAAGATCTCTTGTGTCTAGCGAATTCATATTTAAATTATACAGAAATATCTTTCACGAAAAATCGATTTTAAAAATTTTTAGGAAAACTCATATTCAAAAAGATTTATTTATCAAACAATATTAAACCTCATTTGAAGTATACATTTTTGATCATCATTACATTTTATTTTTCTGTAAATCGGAACTAATTAAAATAACTACCAACAGCTCACGTGGGCAGATATCAGTTTTTTAACCTTGAAAGACTATCTTTCCATGATAAACGTCGAACTTTCTTTCGCCAAATATCCTGCTATCTTAAGCTTCATAGACCAAATAGCGGCTGTGCCTAATATTGCCGCATGGATTGCTAAAAGACCCGTCACTGATTTTTAAATGTTTTTGTTATTTTTCATATAGTTTTTGACATAATGTTTTTTGGATTTTCCAAAATTCAATACTTGCGTATTAAAGAAAAATAAACGAAAACTTTTTATTGATTTACTCTAAAAACTTAGAAAATTTCATATTCATAATAAATTTTAATCATCAATAGTTTGAAAAAACATCCAAATTTAATTGAACTATTACTACCAAGTGTAAATTTTGAAAATGATTTACAAATGGTGGTTGTAAGATTCAACCAAAGTAATAAATAGAAGTGATCAAAATAAAAAAAAACTTCAATGGAATATTTGCTAGAGAGCAAAAGTAGACCATACCAACACATCTATAACAACTAAATTCACAAAAAATATTTAATTAAAATAAATGAGTAAAACCCCATACAAATATCTATTTACACAGCCCTACCCAACAAGCATTTTGATCATCAATAACCTGTGCTTTTTACGCTCTACAAATTGAAATTGAAAACCTACCCATTAAAAACCCAATTAAGCAAATGAAAAGCTTATGGATAAAATGTTCAACATAGTTGTTACTAAAGTCTCCATTAGATTGTGTGTTCATGTACTTGCTTCTAGCTCACCAAAAGGCTGAAAGAATGTTATAATATTAAATTGAAAAAATAAAAACCAAAAGTTTGAAATAATACACAATGAAAACCTATATATAAATAAATCTGTTTTATTAACCTCTTATACATATTATATCACAAATATATCTAAGACTTCTTCATTTTGAACAGTCCCAAAAAAATATAGATTTATACCAATACACCACCAACCTATAAGGATAGCCTCGATGCTTAGCCTTGAAGATGGAGAGAACAATGCTGAAAAACAACACTACTAGGCACAGGCCCACTACAGCCATTACTTCAGGGTTTATGTTCAATTGATCACGTTGAATTCAATTGAATTTGAACTATGAGTTATCCTTATTCTTAAACTTTATTAAAAATTCAATCATAAGGCTTGATGTTGTTTATCAAAAAACCATAAAAATAAAAGCTATTACAAGTTGAGATTATCATCATTATTCTTTTAGAAACCTCGTATATATCTATCTATCGATAACTTTCCGTTTTATTCAAAGTATGATGATTTTTACATATACAATTTATTTAAAAAAATTTTTCTCAATCATTATTTTTATCATTATCTTCGGTTAAGATTATTATTATTATCATTAAAAATTATAAATCGTTATTTTTAGCTATAACTAATACATAATAACATACAAAATCTCTTGACAGAATCCCTCTTCGGAGAATTAGCCTCAACCAACACCAAAATGCCTGCCACTATAGCTGCGTCTGTTAACGAACATTTGATCCGTCAAACAATCTATCACTTAATTTACTAAGCAATTATTGAATGAATAGATAAAGCAACCAAACAATGAATAAATAATGAATTAGTTAATTTATTATTTAACCAGATAATTAAAAAAATAAAGAAGCCATCAATACTTTACTTGAGAAAGTGAATGGGAATATAAATTATTGATGGATTAAGTTAGACAAAAAAACCATAATTTTAATAAATGAAAAACTTTTTTTCTTTATTTTATACTAAAATGACACACCTATACAAGCACAACGACACACTAACGTAGGAACATTATAATGTAGGACTCGACCACAAATTGTGATTGCGAGCTAGCATGGATGTAATACTGTAGAATGGGAGGAAGGTAAGGTGTGAGTAGTGGATATGTGTGTCGATTGGAGGATTGATAGTAGTGTGTGGTAGAGCATTCAATGTTAATAGAACTGAAGTCATGATAATGATTTTATGGCAATTTTGCCAAAGTTGTATTGCTTGATTGATGATTTTAATTCTCGTTCAAACAATATCAATGGAAAAAACTTAATTAAGATGTTTTTCAATAAGCCATCAAGTGATTGGAAAATCATTGAAAACGAAAAGCTTTTCAAGTTATGATTTAAAAACCTTTTGTTTTTTTTAATTTTTCAAAATTTAATTAAAATATTAAAAAGATATAAGTATATAGCGATGATTAAGTTACCCAGACCAGGATTTGAACCAAAAACCCCAAAGTTGCAAAAACAATTGAAAAACACAAAAAAAAACGCTGAAAAAACAGTACCATGAGGCCAGTCTGTGGGTTGGTGTACATGAACTGAGCTCCTCTGATGTGGTTCCACATCTGGCCTGACGTCATAGCGAAAATTAGCATCTGAATAGGGCGATGTAGTGATATTTAGTGTCCAATTTCTTTCCTTAACGCTATAAAAATGAAAAATATTGTTATTACTACAAATATTATTGAAGTCAGTAGGGCATAAATACGATTATTATTGATATTTTTTAAAATAATTGTTACAAGGTTCTTAAAGAGGTTTAATGGGAAAATTATAAAGCTTTGCAGTCTATAGACAGATAGATAGAAGCAAAGAAACACTCATCACCACATACAAAACATTACTCCTTCCCATCATCGAATACGCCAACACCATCTGGTCACCCATCATCTCATCCACCTCCCTCAACAAACTCCAAAAAATCCAAAACGCAGCCTTGAGAACAATCACTGGCTGCACCCTAGACACCAACACCCAACACCTCCACTCAGAGACCAAAATCCTCCCACTTCAAAACCATCTCAAACTTCACGCATCACAACTCACACAAAAAGCCTCCCACCACACTCACCACACAAGAAGCCCACCCCAGATACAAAAAACAATCCACATTCAACAAAAACATCAACTACACCCTGAACATACCCTCCTCCACCCAGACCACCTCTCACACAAATAAAAAACAACATGAAAACCATACACACAAAAATAGTACACGACTACATATCACAACAAAATCCTCAGCAAGCAACCCCCACCCATTCATGAATCAGAAACCACCCTAGACCACCACACTCTCGCCCAACTCAGCTCAAATAAATCACCTTTTATCCTCTCATACCTCAACAAAATCTCACCCTCATCTCATCCCTCACCTTCATGCCCACTCTGCCAAACACACATTCACGACACCCCTCACCTCTTCACCTGCCCCAAAATAAGTACCACACTGGGCCCCGAGAGTCTGTGGACCGATCCCACAAGAGCGGCTGAGCTTCTCGACCACTGGACGGTCTTGATGGGAACATGAGGAGCACCCAACAAGAGTAGGGTGCTCGGGGTTTTAAAAAAAAAAGACAGATACCAAGATTTTAAATCTGGTTTAATCCCCACTATACAGAGTTTGACTCAATTTACAAAGCATTTACTGCAATTTTATATATTCCTAATCTCCATTTTTCCTATCAAAGGCAAGGAGTATATGAGTTGTTTATAAAGTGTGGATATGAAACGACTTTCATTAATTGTTTTATCATTACCTTAATTGATGTTTAGCGCTAATGTATATTTTCTAAAAATAGTCATATCTTTTATAATTAGACAATTTAGGTCTTGTTTTCTTTTATCCAATAATTTTTCTAAATACCCTTATTTGAGATAACTCGGAATATAAAAAGCATTTGATAGACTAAACAACCAAAAACCTCATAACATCCAACTCTTCACACCACTCACCATGGCCACAGAGCCCCACGAAGATTTGTTATAGAGGAATTCTAGGCTGTTCCTCTTGACATATACCACCACGCCCACCAGTGACAAAACCACAGCCATCACCAATGCCCCGAAGTAGTTTGGAGGTCGGAAAAAGCGGATCTGATGGTTATGTGTGTTGTTGTGTAGTGGTGGTTGCTGTTATTTGAATAATAGCGTTATTTGTTTAATCAGTGACAATCATTTTGATACTCTTAATGTCAAGTATTTCTTCAAGTTTTTCTGTTTTAATCATGAGCTGTAACACGCATCCCCTTAATTTCTATGTCAGTTTCAATTTTAGCATATAATATTTTACAATATACATTTGAAAACAAAATAGCATATAAATGATAACACAGTTACAATGTAAGTATATAATGGGATTGGATTATAGACCATACATTATGAAACCATCAAAAAATGACCAAACTCACAGCAATATCGGTCCTTTCCATTATCCACCTGACTATCACTTCACCCGAAAATCCCATCCTTTAATACATTTTTGATAACAAGGATTTATTACATTGATAAATGACTTAGTAAGTCTGTAACAGTAGCAACAAGTCTGAACTTTCCAAAAATTTGTATTTTATTGATTCTTTTACTACTATTACTAATACAGATACTACTATATCTTTTCTAAATTTTAATAGTACTAGTTTTATTGAACTTATCTACTACTAAAACTACTACTATATATTTCATTATTTTTAACAGTACTCATTTCATTAATATAGTTTTTGATAGTATTATTAGAAGAATTTAGCACCTATTGATGTCAAGATAGTCAGTCTTCTTGGGCTTTCCTTTTGGGGGGTAGTGCATTATCAGTGGAACTGAGCTGATGTCCAGCTAATAATGAAAATAATTTATGTTAATTAATGAGTATTAAATATTTATTCAGTAATGATATATATAGAGTATTTTGTCAATATAATTGTAATAATACCAAAAGTAATAATAATTGTAAAATTAGAAGAGGATAAATTAAAAAAAAATAATGCAAAGATATAAGAAACTGATATATCAACATTCTATTAAGAGTTTTTAATACATTTATTGAGAATCAAAAACATTATTGCTAATGTTTTATGATAGGGCTAAAATTATCAAAAATGATAGCTTTTGATTCTTAATAAATGAATTAAAAATTTTTCTTAATTGATGTTTTTTGTTAAAAAATATGAAAAATATATATACAATTCTTCTGAAAAATTAGCATTCTACATTTAATGATTTGAGATTATATTGAATAAACAATGTTATTTGAAGATAGTTCAAAGAAATTTTATGTAAAATAATGATACCGTCATTACTATAGATATAAAACTGACAAAACAGAATGATAATGTGAATGTCATACAGCTGTAAAGACATCCGGAGCCTCATCATAATCAACAGAGATGAAAAAGAGCTGGTTGTTGTGGTGAGGGTCATACCTCCAAGAGTTTGCTACCACATAAAACTCATCATTCACTTGCCTAGTGTTTAAAATTCATGATTGATTAAAGAATTCAATAATCTGTACATATTTTTATAATTATTTCTACCCCTAGGTTAAATTATTTTGAAAAAACTTTAATGATAAGTTGGTTAGTTAGTAATAATAAGCAATATTAAAAACCTGCAAATGATGCAATTTCTTTTTGATTGCAAAGCAGTGAACTGCACAATGACAGAATAATTCTTGGGTGCAGCCTTTACATATGATCTGAACTTATCACCATCAAAAACTAAAACTGATCTTTTTTGCTTCCAATCAATTAATTGGGATAGCTTTTCTTCAATAATATCCTGTAAATAAAAGTAATTTATAGTACAGGTGCTACCTAAAAGGGTATATCATAAATGAAAACAACACATGAGAAAGTGAAAAAAAAATTTTACTCACTCCTTTCTTTTTTTGAAAAGAATTGACGCTACAAAAGAGGCAGATAATACTGAGAAGTAACACGATTTTGATCAAGCCGGCCATATCGACATAGATAATCAATTGTTTAACATATATATATATATATTAAAAAAGTTAATTTCGCTGCAAATCTTTCCAAAAGTTTTTTAAATTGTAACTAAAACTAAATACTTTTTATGATTAACTTTTAAATGAGTAAGTATTTAATAATATAGTGACTTTCATGTGCACAAAGAAAATTGAAAAATCGTTTGTTCATTGGTTAAGAAAAAAATTAAATGCATAAAGTAAAAATTGCAATTTTTTTATTTGCATTATATTTTCAGCTCAATTATTTTACATATTCTCTTGTTGTGAATTACAAAAATAAAGGAAATGAAGTTATAAGAGAAATTATTGAGTCACAACCAGAAGATCAAATAATTTTTGTAAAATTTCAACTTTTTGATGGCACTCTAGTTACACAACTCATTGATTTCAAAAATGTAAGTTGAATATTTTAATAAGAAACATAAGAAATTAATTTTATTCAATTTCCAAGGAAGTGCAAATTTTCAAGCTGAGGTACTTGCCTGAAAGAGGCCTAAATGAAACATCTATAAAAGATTTTTGTTTTATCACTTTATGTAAAAAACCTTCTATAATTTCTCCTGATTCATTATCAAAGTTGAAACAGGTAACTAAAATTTGAAATGATTTTTTATTTGATGAATTCAGAAGCCACACAATTTTCAAATATGGTAGAAAACCTGAATAAAAAAGTATTTAATAAATATGAAACTAAAAAAGTAAGTACTGGGTCTCTAAAGATAAATTAAAAATAAGAAATGAAACTAAAAATAAGTACTATGTTTCAAAGATAAATTGAGAATGCTTCTTTTGTAATAAAAGTTATGAATAAAAATAATTTAGTATAATTAAACAAAAAAACTTGGTTGATTGATAGATTAATTAATTGATTCTTTAAATAATCCATGAATAGAATAATTTATGATTTTACCATTTGTAGGATGCAATATTATGCATTCAAATGACAAATTAATGTATTGATTAATTTGAAGTATCATTTATTTCTTAGAGAAACCCCAACACAGTGAGACATTCTGAAGAAGTATTAGAAGATGATATTTATGAGTTTGATATGAAGATTTTTAAGGATAGTTTAAACTTTTTCAGTCCATACCCTAAACTGTATTGTTCTTCTGTAGATCATATATATCTCATTAGAGCTGAAGGCAGATTTCTTATTCATAGTTAGTGTAGAAGATAGTTTTTCTTAAAACGCTATAAATGCATTTAGAATCTTTTAAAAATTATTTTAATTTAAATAATGTATAAAATAATTTAAGTTTATAAAATTTGATTTTGAAATATCCAAAATACTAATAAAAGCTATAACCTAAAATAAAATAAAATTAAACATAAAAAATCAATCTCTTTTAGATACTTTTTTGCCAAAAAATTACAAAAACCTTAATCCACTCGAGACTAAAAGATGCCATAAAGAAGATAACTATTGCAAATGTCATTTAAAAGTATGTGTGGGTTGGTATCCTTGTGGCTTGAAGTATTGCAATGGGAAAGACTTTGATAGCAAATTGATCACTTATCGATGTGGAATAAGAACATGCGAAAAATGTTATATTTTTGAATTTAATGAACTGTTCTCCAACTGTCCTTCTACCTCACAATATACTTCCAATGCTAATTATATCAACTATCTGAGAATCGATTAGTTTCTGTTTAAGCAAAAATATCCTCTGTTTTTGTTGTAACATCTTTTTAAATAAATCAATATGCCAGTTTCAAAGATCGTCTGCGATTTTTTATTTATCACATTTCGCCCAGTTTCTAGTTTTATGAAATTGTAAGATATAATTGTTCTAATTTATTTTTCTGTTTCATATGAGTTTGATCATCAAAAGTATCAATCAAATATATATCATTTTTATTTTCATATTTTATGCTTTTTAAGCGTTCTTTAGTAATTATGTGGCAATTTTCTGTATTAAAAAACATCTTTTAATTGAGATTTTGAATGCCATTTAAAAATCTCAACTTTCCTATTTGGATCAATAAACACTTTTGTACTTTTTTTTCAAAATTATCCTACAGTTTAATAAACCAACAAACTATTCCCATTTTTTTTTCAAATGCAAAAATAATTATTGTAATAAGGTTTCTCAAACAAAAACCAGATATAAGTAAACAAAACTATGAGTTATCGAAATACAAACGCAATACTTGTGATTTTTCGAAATAGACTCGAATTACCAAATACGGAAAGCAAAATAGCAGATTTTAAAAGCTTCTATCTAATCCTCTTCTTCCTCTTCCTCTTCCTCTTCTTCTTCTTCTTCTTCTGTCTCCTCTTCACTTTCTTCAACGATTTCAACGTCTGCATCTTCAAAACCAAAATATTTTTTCGTTTGAAGTTCAAAAGGCAAATATGTACTAAATTCTCAATCAAAAATCAGGCCTGGTGTTAACGAACTAGGCGCAACGCTATCAGCTTCCATGATACTGATAAAATATATAAGATTAGCAAGGGTTAAGTCAGACCATGAGCAAGGAGAGTGGCCCCAAAAGAGGAGCGTCCAAACAGGTTGGAAGCTACTGCAGAGTACTGTGCATTGTCGGCTTCAGTGGCAGCAACGATCTTCAGAGTATGTTCTTCTTCCTTCGCTTCTATCTTGAACTTGTCGCTAGACAAAATTTCAACACCATCTTTTTTCCTGTGAGATTAATAACTTTAGTATTTAAATTAAAACATTTGACTCATTAAAATACCAAATGACTGTAGGCGCTGGCTCTCCTGAAACATTGCACGAAAACACGGCATCTTCTCCTATCACAACAGCAACACTTTTAAGGGGCTTCACAAACTTTGGACTACTGCCTATAATTTGTTTTGATATAATTAATTTTAATATTTTATAAAGAAATTTACATATAATTTCATAAACTCGACGTATTCAATAATTAGAGAAAAATAAAATGACCATTAATTAAGCTCAGAATTTAGAAAGTTTATAGGGATTTGAGTAAGTATAAAAACCTTCTTGAGATGTTTTAGTAACTAAAGTTTTGCTGGAATCTGTGAAATTGATAGTTTTCGTTAATGAAACTGGAAATTTTGATGAATTTAAAACTGGTCAATAAGGATTCTGCAAAGAATTCTGAGCCAATCTTTTAATCACATAGAAAATACATTTAGTCGGTGTCTGTACTTGCTTTTTTATAGAATAGGTATATAGAGAATCAAATTGGTCTAGATTCGTAGATAAAACACAGATAGTGTTATCTTTTGCCATTCATTTGAAATAAAATCTAAAAACCATGGACAAGGAGGGTGGCTCCAAAAGAAGAGCGTCCAAACTGGTTGGAAGCCACTGCAGAGTACTGTGCATTGTCGGCTTCAGTGGCAGCAACAATCCTTAGAGTGTATTCTCCTTCTTTCGCTTCTATTTTGAACCTGTCGTCCGCTACGATATCCACACCATCTTTTTTCCTGTAAGATTAACAATTTTATATATGGAATAACAATCTTAGGTCTATTAAACTACCAAGTCACTATGGGCACAGGCTCTCCTGAAATACTACAAATGAATACGGCATCTTCTCCCGGAGATATGGCCACACTTTCCAGGGGCTTTAGGAATTTTGGACCACTGCCTGTAAATATCCATTTGTATTCAAGACTAAACTCTGGTTGGGTTCAGTATAATACAGGTTACCACTTAGTCTGTTTTTAACGTTTTGTAAGTATAAATTGCCACTTTTATTAAAATTTTTTCTTATTCGTTTGAAGGATAAAATCTCTTGTACTAATCATAGAAATACTTCATAGCAATATATGAGGATTGTTTTATAAATTTTCTTAAAAATTCAACATACTTTAATCTTTTTTTAAAAAAGCATTTATAACTCTTTATAACTCTGACAATTCTTCAAATCTGCACTTACCTTCTTGAGATGTCACAACCACTGTCTTGCTGGCATCTGTGATGGTTATAACAAATAAAAAATTTAAAATAAAAGAATATTGAAACTTGATAATTTAAGTGAAATTGACGTGAATATACATTTCTAATAAATTTAACAATAAGTATAGATTAAACATAAACAACACACCATGGACAAGAAGAGTGGCCCCAAAAGAGGAGCGTCCAAACTGGTTGGAAGCCACTGCAGAGTACTGTGCATTGTCGGCTTCAGTGGCAGCAACAATCCTCAAAATGTATTCTCCTTCTTTCGCTTCTATCTTGAACCTGTCATCTGCTACGATGTCCACACCATCTTTTTTCCTGTGTAGTCAACCATTTTAAATATGGAAGTATAATCTAAAGCCTTTTGAATTACCAAGTGACTGTAGGCACAGGCTCTCCTGAAATACTGCAAATGAATACGGCATCTTGTCCCGGAGATATGGCCACACTTTCTAGGGGTTTCACGAATTTTGGACCACTGCCTGTAATTATCCAGTTGTATTTCAGGGTTAACTCTGGTTTGGCTTGGTATAATACAGGTTTCCAATCATATTATTATTTCAAGCTCAATAAGTGGACTTCGTCCGTTTATCACATTTAATAAGTATAAATTGCTACTTTTATTTAATCTCTTATCTGTTCAAAAAATAAAATCTCTTGTACGGTATATAAAAATGGTTCATAATTTTATATAAAGATTGTTTACAATTTTTTTGAAACTTTAACATTTTTTAATCTTTTTTTGAAGAAAATTCATAATTTTGACAATTCTTCAAATCTGCTCTTACCTTCTTGAGATGTCACAACCACTGTCTTGCTGGCATCTGTGATGGTTATAACAAATAAAAAATTTAAAATAAAAGAATATTGAAACTTGATAATTTAAGTGAAATTGACGTAAATATACATTTCTAATAAATTTAACAATAAGTATAGATTAAACATAAACAACACACCATAGACAAGAAGAGTGGCCCCAAAAGAAGAGCGTCCAAACTGGTTGGAAGCCACTGCAGAGTACTGTGCATTGTCGGCTTCAGTGGCAGCAACAATCCTCAAAATGTATTCTTCTTCTTTCGCTTCTATCTTGAACCTGTCATCTGCTACGATGTCCACACCATCTTTTTTCCTGTGTAGTCAACCATTTCAAATATGGAAGTATAATCTAAAGCCTTTTGAATTACCAAGTGACTGTAGGCACAGGCTCTCCTGAAATACTGCAAATGAATACGGCATCTTGTCCCGGAGATATGGCCACACTTTCCAAGGGCTTCACGAATTTTGGACCACTTCCTATGACTTGTATGAAAACAAGACTAGTCTTTATATTCAATTGAAAGCCCTTTTCAATTCATTCCACAAAGCTTTTCTTAAAAATATTTTTTAGTTAATCGAAATTTATAATTTCCACTAAGCAATGGGCCAATGCTCTTAACTGCATTTTTCTACTAGAATGCGGTTTTAAAAAAAAAGGAATTTGATTTCAAGTGTCGTGGCTTTGTGAAAACCATACATTTTTTTAAAACTTCTACAAAGCTAACATTCAACGGAAACGTTATGATACTATGTACCTACCTTGTTGGGTTGTTACAACTACTGTCTTGCTAGCATCTGTAATGGTTTTTAAAACATCAAATAATAACGAAAACAAAATCAAAATCAAAAATGTGAAATTGATTTAGACATAATTTTCAATTTGAAATATAATGTGTAACGAAAAAATAAACAACAAACCATGGACAAGAAGAGTGGCCCCAAAAGAAGAGCGTCCAAACTGGTTGGAAGCCACTGCAGAGTACTGTGCATTGTCGGCTTCAGTGGCAACAAGAATCCTCAAAGTGTATTCTCCTTCTTTCGCTTCTATCTTGAACCTGTCGTCTGCTACGATATCCACACCATCTTTTTTCCTGTAAGATTAACAATTTTATATATGGAATAACAATCTGAGGTCTATTAAACTACCAAGTCACTATGGGCACAGGCTCTCCTGAAATACTGCAAATGAATACGGCATCTTCTCCCGGAGATATGGCCACACTTTCCAGGGGCTTTAGGAATTTTGGACCACTGCCTGTAAAAGGCATTATGACAAGAATACTTTGAAAATCGGAGTTTATAATTTTTTCTAGTATGTGGCCATTTCCCAAAACTATGTTTTTTTACTAGATTGTAAACAGGAGAGTTAAAGATTTCAAGTTCTACAATTGTGGTTTTGTAGAATCCACAATTGTTCGTTATCCAAATTACTAGATTGATAACTATACTAGACGCGTTTAAAATGTTGGTTTGATATAAAACGTCTTACTCCTTTTTTATTATAGTTTCAAGCTTTTTTATATGCAACATATGCATTTTGTTCGAAACAAATTGAAATGATTTTCTAAATTTTTTTCTTCAAAAAGCTTATAAAAAATTAACATGTTTTTTCATTATTTTCCCTTAAATGGTTAGTAACAAAATTGTATGCAATACTTAATCATTATAGCAATTTAAAACGCAAAAATTTGGATCATGCCACAGAATAGTTATGACACTGTACTCACCTTCTTGGGATGTTACAACTACTGTCTCGCTAGCATCTGTGATGGTTTTCAATACACTCAATGCTATCGAGAAATAAAGAAATAGTAAATCAATAAAGATTAGAGTGAGTTAGTAGAAAATTTGAATAAAACATGAATAAAAAAACCATGGACAAGAAGAGTGGCCCCAAAAGAGCAGCGTCCAAACTGGTTGGAAGCCACTGCAGAGTACTGTGCATTGTCGGCTTCAGTGGCAACAATAATCCTCAAAGTGTATTCTCCTTCCTTCGCTTCTATCTTGAACCTGTCATCTGCTACGATGTCCACACCATCTTTTTTCCTGTAAGATTAACAATTTTATATATGGAATAACAATCTGAAGTTTATTAAACTACCAAGTCACTATGGGTACAGGCTCTCCTGAAATACTGCAAATGAATACGGCGTCTTGACCTGGAGATATAGCCACACTTTCTAAGGGCTTCACGAATTTTGGACTACTGCCTGCAACTATTCATTTGTAGTTACATCATTAATAAATAAACAACTGTTCTTTCAAAAGGGGTTTTTATCAATCAAACTGTTAAAATAGTGCTTCAAGCCACGATTTAGTTGTGAGCTTGATAAATAGCAACGTCTATATTTCCATGACGAATATGCACTATTTTCAAGATATTATTTGATGAAATGTTCAAAAAATTTGAAATTGGAAAGTTTCAAATCAATTAAATAATTTCAATAAATTACTGAGTACATATTTAGGAATTTTTAAATTTAATTGATACCTTCTTGAGATGTTACTACCACTGTCTTGCTGGGATCTGTTAGGGGGAAAAAGGGTAATAAAGCATCACAATTCTATCAGAGAAAAAATTTTGTATGTTTATAACAAAAATGATTCAACATTGGTTTTGAGCAGTTTTGCACAACTCAATTGAAACATGGGCTACCTAAAAAGTAAAGGTTTGACATGTTTAATGGTATAGCAAACTATTGGTAGCAGTAGTCAAAAGTACGAAATATTTTTATATAAGCTTTTCCAGTTTTAGTTTGAGATACATTTTTTAATTTTATTTTTCAATTTCAACAACCATTTTTGGTTCAAAATTCTACGAGTTTAGTTTTTAGTAGATCGCTTGATTCTTAAATCGCGATTCGTAATAACGAGTGAATGTTTTGGGTCTGCAAAGAAAGCTGAAGATTTAAGTTTTTTGCTTTCTATTTCAATTAAAATCCGTTATGAGTATGAAAACCGGACTTTTTGTAGATAGAAAAAATTATAATACTTCAAAAAGTGTGAACGACACACCATGGACAAGAAGAGTGGCCCCAAAAGAGGAGCGTCCAAACTGGTTGGAAGCCACTGCAGAGTACTGTGCATTGTCGGCTTCAGTGGCAGCAACAATCCTTAGAGTGTATTCTCCTTCTTTCGCTTCTATTTTGAACCTGTCGTCCGCTACGATATCCACACCATCTTTTTTCCTGTAAGATTAACAATTTTATATATGGAATAACAATCTTAGGTCTATTAAACTACCAAGTCACTATGGGCACAGGCTCTCCTGAAATACTACAAATGAATACGGCATCTTCTCCCGGAGATATGGCCACACTTTCCAGGGGCTTTAGGAATTTTGGACCACTGCCTGTAAATATCCATTTGTATTCAAGACTAAACTCTGGTTGGGTTCAGTATAATACAGGTTACCACTTAGTCTGTTTTTAACGTTTTGTAAGTATAAATTGCCACTTTTATTAAAATTTTTTCTTATTCGTTTGAAGGATAAAATCTCTTGTACTAATCATAGAAATACTTCATAGCAATATATGAGGATTGTTTTATAAATTTTCTTAAAAATTCAACATACTTTAATCTTTTTTTAAAAAAGCATTTATAACTCTTTATAACTCTGACAATTCTTCAAATCTGCTCTTACCTTCTTGAGATGTCACAACCACTGTCTTGCTGGCATCTGTGATGGTTATAACAAATAAAAAATTTAAAATAAAAGAATATTGAAACTTGATAATTTAAGTGAAATTGACGTGAATATACATTTCTAATAAATTTAACAATAAGTATAGATTAAACATAAACAACACACCATGGACAAGAAGAGTGGCCCCAAAAGAAGAGCGTCCAAACTGGTTGGAAGCCACTGCAGAGTACTGTGCATTGTCGGCTTCAGTGGCAGCAACAATCCTCAAAATGTATTCTCCTTCTTTCGCTTCTATCTTGAACCTGTCATCTGCTACGATGTCCACACCATCTTTTTTCCTGTGTAGTCAACCATTTCAAATATGGAAGTATAATCTAAAGCCTTTTGAATTACCAAGTGACTGTAGGCACAGGCTCTCCTGAAATACTGCAAATGAATACGGCATCTTGTCCCGGAGATATGGCCACACTTTCCAAGGGCTTCACGAATTTTGGACTTGTACCTGGTGTATTATGATTATTGCGTTAAAACACATTTTCAATGCTGAATATGCTAGAAAGGTTTTACAATCTCGTACCTCACCAGTAAAAAAGTTTTTTCATATTAATATTAGCATTATTAATAAAGCATATTTAATAATTGTTACAAAACATAAAGATCGTCAAATTTTAAAAATCTCACTTTCCGCTGACTGAGTGACAACTGTTTGAGGAGCGTCTAAAAGTTTGTGTTTAAAACCATTAATCCTCTACCTCAACTAATAAGCGATTTTTATATCACTTGGTAGCATATGTTTAAACATTGAATGATTTTCAAAATGATTAATTAGTGAGTACCCAAAACTTTTGCTTTTTGCCCTGAAAGCTGGCTACTTAATAAAAATTTTAAAACCATTGTTTCGAATTTTGAAAAACATTTTGAATTCCCTTATGACTCATTCCCACTTATACAGCTATCAGAGAATTGTTCACAATATCATGTAATGCGGTATTTATTTAGCGCTTTTCCTTATAGATCAAAGCGCTTGCTACAAATTTAATGTAGCGAAAACACACTGTGGAACAGGTGCTAATTGTCGGCCCACGCGGGATCGAGCCCGGTAACTTTAGATAATTAGTCTAATGCTCAACCATTGAGCTATAGGGGCCGACGATATTTATCCGAAAAAAGTTTTTTACAAAAGTAGTTTGAAATTGATAAAACATAAAGAAGGTACTTCTAAATTTTATTTAATTAAAAAAAAATAATAAAAATCTTCTCACCTTTTTGTACCTCAATTAATTCTGTCTGGCTACCATCTTGAGAAAATATACAAATATATTAGAACAAAATAATTCTGAAATTCATACGGGTTTTTAATTTTTTAACATTAATCAAAACAGTTGAATTTTGTATATTCATGTAATTCTACCATAGAATATTGTTTTATAGTTGATGTATTACATATATACAACCTCCAATAACAAGGTAGGCCACATGCTGACATTTTCCAAGTTCATTTTCTAGCCTAAGTCTGTATGGACCTGCATCTTTCTCACAGATTGTTTTGACAATTAATTTCTTTATACCCACTTCACTCACAAATATATATTTTTCTGAAGCTACTATCACCTCTTCTTCTTTGGACCTGTTTGAATAATTTTGGCATTCAATTTTCAACAACTGGTTTAATAGAACATATCACGATTCATAAAATCTTTCTTTACACTGAATACTTTACAAAAATATACAATAAGTGCAACAGTTTTATATATTCGAAATAAACTATTGCAATATGCCGAAATAGAAAATTAAATGACGTTGATACATGGCCCTTAAAGGCGGCAATATTGAGAATGCCTAATAAGACAAAGTGCAAATGATTTCAATATCTTTATTAAAAACTATACAATCAAAATGATTGATATTCTTATCACTTAGAAAACCATGTGATTCACCAGGTAACGACAGGCTCAGGGACTCCTGTGTGTTGGCATTCAAATATGGCGTCAAAACCTAGAACCACGTTAATGTTCCTTATGGGAGCTATGAAACCAGGTGCTATGGCTGAAATTTTCAAATAATCGTTTAAATAAATAAACAAATTCAAGTATTGAAAAATAATAGGTTTCAATAATTTCATAATGAGATTGATTTATTGAGAAATTAAAATAATTTTTTTTATAAAGGCTATTTGACTCACTAGACTCTACTGGTTGCTTGTTGGCTTGTTTGACTGTCACAACTTCGTCTGAAGGTTCAAAGATAAGCCTTATATCGAAATGTTATAACTAAAACCGTTTCTTATTTCAAATCTAGTTTCAACCATAACCATAATTCATCGTTCTATTCTAATTCTTACTTCAAGGTTAGCCCTTAAAAAGTTACAGAGCATTACATAATGTTATGAAAACCAATAACTTCAATATTCTAACCTTCTCCTTGGACCTCAACAACTTCGACTCCAGCCTCTGTAATTATTAAAGGTATTAAAACTATTCAGAATCATAATTACTAACGAACTCAACATCACGCAACGAAGAGCACTTTGAGGTGATTTGGTATAAATCGATTAAATATCAAATAGAACTCAAATCTAACCAGCAATGACGAGATTAGCCGAGTAAGATGTTTTTCCAAAGTCGTTTAAGGCTACAATACAGTAGTTTCCTTCATCAGATTTTTCTATTGTTTTAAAGACTAGCAGTATTTTATTTTCGACTTTTTCTGTATAAACTCTTTCACTTGTTACTATATCTTCCCCATCTTTCGACCTATTTTAATTTGTTGAAAATTTTATAATAGAATATTCAAGAGTTTTTAGACGTTAGTGATATTTAAAACTATTTAAACTGGGTTTAGATTGCATTGATTACATCTAAAATATTGTCTGGACTTTGTTAAATTAATTTTAAGCTTCGCTTCCAATAAAATATTTGTATTCGTAAAACTTTTATAAAGACAATGAACATTTATAGAAAAAGTACAAACCTAAAGTAGAATTATCAAATGCTTTATACTACATACCATGTAATTTTAGGTTCAGGGTTAGCGCTAATAACACATTCAAACTGGGCCTTTTCTTCCAATGGAGACACCACGTTTTTCAGGGGGATGTCGAATTTCGGAGCTGTTCCTATAAATTCATGTTTTAAATTTATAGTTGTAGCTTCTACATAATTCAAAGTTGAAATTATTAGAACTATTTGAAGAGTTATCAAGTGAATTAGCAATTATGTTTGATCGCCAAATCGTTCTGCATATATATTTAAAATGAATTTTTAAAAAATATTTAAATTTTTAATTTTTATTTGAAATTCCACCCGTTTCTAGTTTCACTCAGTCTAATTTTTGAAACCACTACAAAAAATTTTTGCAGATATTCTAAAACAAAAAAAACCTTTGACAAGCAAAGTTGCTCGGTATTTGCTTTTTCCGAAGGGGTTCGAAGCTATGGCATAATACTTGGCATTATCCTCGAAGCTGATTAGCTTGATGATGAGGGTGTGTACGTCGTTCTCTTTAATTATTTCATATTTTTCCGATGCCACGATTTTGTCCAAGTCTTTGTACCTTTAAAAATGTTAAATTCAATGGTAGTTTTTGAAATAACAAAAGATCAGTTCTATACATGTTTTGATTTGATTATAATATTTAACAAAGTTTATAAATTATAAAAAAGTACACAATTTATTCCAAATATTTCAAAAGTTTTAGTTAAAAAAGTAATCAAATAACTAACCACTCAATGGTTGGCAGGGGATCTCCCTCGACAGTACATGTGAAAGTGGCATTTAGACCGAAATCCACAATCTGGCTTTTGATTGGAGAAACAAACTTTGGAGGCTCACCTTTTGTGTTATGGATTTGTATATAAGCTTATATTGTTTTTATATTAGTACACATGTCATAGGTTTAAATATTAGTTTATGAATTTTAGGTGTGTTGTATTGTTAGAAATGATATAAAATAACTATCAATTACGCAACCGAGACCTCGTTATGGGATTTAATATACTTCCTATGAATCAAATTATTATACGTACTTTGAGCTAATTTAACTATTATATAGAATTTTTTATTTTTGAATTTATTGACTTATAAAATTTATGAATTGATTTAATAATTTGAATAAATTTAATAAATTATATTTTATTATAAATCTAATCGGAAATCTCACCTTCTTCTTCCTCCTCTTCGGATTCTTCTTCCTCTTCCTCCTCTTCCTCTTCTTCCTCTTCCTCCTCTTCTTCTTCAACCAAAACTTTTTTTGTTTCTTGTTTGGCAACTGCCTTTGTAACTTTTTAAATAAATTTAAATTAAAGTATACCAAAAGTTTAAAAGCTATTGAAAGGATTTCCAAATTGAAATTAAAATAAACATAAGCCCACCTGTTTCTTCAGTTTCAGATTTAAATCCTTCTTGTTTGTCTTCCACTTCAGTTATGCTTCCGTTCACCAAAACATTTTCATCTTTTTGTTTATCATTTTCGACAATTTTTGTTTCTTCTACGATTTCTTCTTCTTCTCCAATGTCTTCTGTTTCATTCACGACTTTATTTTTTGTAACATTTTCGGTTTCTAGTGTTTCTTGCTCTGTTTTAGCTTCCGGTTCTGTGGGAGCTTCCGGTTCTTTGACTGTTTCTGCTACAACTTCCGGTTCTTTAATAGATTCCGGTTTTTTAGGAGCTTCTGGTTCTTTAGGTGTTTCTGGTTCTTTAAAAGTTTCCGGTTCTTTGGGAGTTTCCGATTCTTTGACTGTTTCTGCTGCAACTTCCGGTTCTTTAGTAGATTCCGATTTTTTAGGAGCTTCTGGTTCTTTAGGTGTTTCTGGTTCTTTGGGAGCTTCCGGTTCTTTGGGAGCTGCCGGTTCTTCAACTGTTTCTGCTACAACTTCTGGTTCTTTAAGAGCTTCCAGTGTTTCTGGTTCTTTGGAAAATTCTGGTTCTTTAAGAGCTTCCGGTTCTTTAGAAGCTTCCGGTTCTTTAAAATCTTCCGGTTCTTTAGAAGCTTCCGGTTCTTTAGAAGCTTCCGGTTCTTTAGAAGCTTCCGGTTCTTTAGAAGCTTCCGGTTCTTTAAGAGCTTCCGGTTCTTTAGGAGCTTCCGGTTCCTTAGAAGCTTCTGGTTCTTTGACTGTTTCTGCTACAACTTTTGGTTCTTCAAAAGCTTCTGGCTTTTTAGATGTTTCTGGTTCCTTGGAAGCTTCCGGTTCTTTAGAAGGTTCCGGTTCTTTAAGAGCTTCTGGTCCTTTAGGAGCTTCTGGTTCTTTGACTGTTTCTGCTACAACTTTTGGTTCTTCAAAAGCTTCTGGCTTTTTAGATGTTTCTGGTTCCTTGGAAGCTTCCAGTTCTTTAGAAGCCTCCAGTTCTTTAGAAGCTTCTGGTTCTTTAAAAGCTTCTGGTTCTTTAACTGTTTCTGCTAAAACTTCCGGTTCTTCAAAAGCTTCTGGCTCTTTAGGTGTTTTTGGTTCTTTGGAAGTTTTCAATTCTTTAGAAGCTTCTGGCTCTTTGAATGTTTCTGGTACAACTTCCAATTCTTTGGGTGTTTCTGGTTCTTTAAAAGCTTTTGGTTCTTTGACTTTTTCTGCTACAACTTCTGGTTCTTCTAAAGCTTTTGGCTTTTCAGGTGATTCTGGTACCTTGGAAGTTTCTGGTTTTTCAGAAATTTCCGCTTCTTTAGGAGTTTCTGGTTCTTTGACTGTTTCTGGTTCAACTTCCGGTTTTTCAAAAGCTTCTAGTTTTGGTTGAGCTTTTGGTTCTTCAATTTTTTCCGATACAATTTCTGGTTCTTTATGTGTTTCCGGTTCTTTAAGAGCTTCCGATTCTTTTAGAGCTTCTGGTTCTTTGAGAGTTTCTGGTACAAATTCCAATTCTTTTGGAGTTTCGGGTTCTTCAACCGTTTTTGATACACCTTCCGAGTCTTTAATGTTTTCCGGATCTTTGGGAGCTTCTGATTCCTTTGGAACTTCTGATTCTATAACTTTTTTTGAAACAACTTCCGGTTCTTTTGGAGCTTCAGATTCTGTTGGAATTTTTGGTTTTTCAAAAGTTTCTTGCTCTCTGATAGCTTCTGGTTCTTTGGGAACTTCTTGCTTTTTAATCGCTTCTGGTTCTTCAACTGTTTTTGATACAAGCTCCGATTCTTTTTGAGTTTGTGGTTCTTTTGAAGCTTCGAGCTCATTAACTGCTACTGGTACAACTTCCGGTTCTTCAGAAGCTTCCGGTTTATTGGGAGCTTTTGGCTCTTTGGAAGCTTCAGGTTCTCCAAAAGTTTCTGGTGCTTCAAGAGCTTCCGGTTTTTTTTGAGCTTCCGGTTCTTTTTGATTTTCTGGTTCTTTTTGAGCTTCTGGTTCTTTTGTAGCTTCAACTTCATTAACTGTTACTGGTACAACTTTTGGTTCTTTGGGAGCTTCTGGTTCTTTAAGAGCTTCTGATTCTTTAGAAACTTCTGGTTCTTTAGACACTTCCGGTTCTTTGACTATTTCTGGCACATCTTCCAGCTCCTTAAAAGCTCCTGGTTTTACAGCTTCTGCTGGTACAGCTTCAGTCGCATTGGCAGCTTCAACGTCCTTGGGTGCTGCAGGTATAACAGACTCTTGTGTTACATCTTTGGGTTCTTCCACCGTCACTGGTTCTTTTGTTACATCGGGTTCGTCCACAGCTTCGACTGCTTGTTCTGGTTTTTTTACTTCTTCCTTTGTATCATTTTCTTCAATGAAATCTTCAAAATCAATATCTTCATCAACTATTTCAGTTTTTTCAATTGTTTCTTTTTTTACTTCTGTAGTTTCTGTTTTTACCTCCATGGTTTCTGTTTTTATTTCTGTAGTTTCTTTTTTGACTATTTCAGCTTGTTTGACAACTTCAGTCTCTTTAGAAACTGGCTCATCAACTTGGTTGGTTGCTTCAACTGGTTCAAACTTCTGTTCAGAGATTGACTCTTCAGCTGGTTTTTCAATTGGCTTTTCAGCTTGTACTTCGGGAACTTTCTGCTCTTTCTTAGTTTCGGGTTTTTCCTCTGCTTTATTTGTTTCTGGAACGTGTTGTTTTTCTTGTATGTCTTGTTTCATTTCTTTAACTATTGCTTCTTTTACTTTTTCAGCTAGCTTTTCGATATCTTCTGGAATTTGTTCTTTTTTTGGTTCAACGATTTTAGGCACTTCATTTTCGACAATTTTAGGTTGTTTTGGCTCACTTTTCTCAATTTTAACTTCAATTTCATTTTGTGGAACTTCTTCGTCGACAACTAAAGTCTGCGGTTTTACATCAATAACGGGTCTATCTTCAGTATGTTTTGGTAGTTCGAATTTCATTAAATCTTTTTCAATTGTTTCAACATCAAAGTTTGGATATTTTTCTCTTTTAGGGGCTTCTGAAATAGTTGAAAACAATCTAATGATTTCAATTTATGATATAAGTTTTACCAGTTAACAAAATTTCTAAATGAGCTTTAGATTCAATTTTCAAAAAATTACTAATTTCATCATAGTTTTTACTAAACTACTTATATTTTTTATATATTCACCAAAAAATAAATAACTTTTCTAATTATTATTTGGTAGTCTAAACTTGATAACAATACACGTACTTCATAATATGGAGTTTAGTCAGTTGCAAGCTTATCATTCCACAATTTATTTACACTATCTTGCAATGCTAAATTATCAAAAACCATGCCTAATTTTTAATAATTACCTTAAATCCTTATTTAAATTCAACTCATATATTTGCAGTGAATTCATATGATCGAACTTTACTTCAAGAATTAATCTACACCATAGAAACACCCAAAACTGCTGACCTTTTACTTCGACAGTAGTGCTGGTTGAAGATGTTCCGAAAATATTTGATGCTTTGACCGAGTAGATTCCAGCATCAATAAGCTTGCAATCAGCCACTTCCAGTGCGCACAAGCCGTGAATAAACTGTGGTTCAATGTTTCACCATTAATGTTACATTGAGGTTATTCAGTGTTTAACTACTAATGTATAAAAAGAAATATTAAATTTTTAATGCACTGATCTTGAACTCAGTTTCTTAAATGTTTAACTAATAAAAAAAACGTTTAACTAGTGGAAAAATAAAATAGAATTTTTTTACCAGTAATGGTTAATGATAGTATGTTTTAAATTATTTACAACTAAATAATGCTAAGGTGTTTCAATTTAATTACGCGTAATGTATGGTTGTGTGTTTAATATTTTTCACTAAGAAGGTACATAGTAGAGTTAATATTAGAGGTTTTTAACGGCTTCTTTAATGTTTGGTATGAAGAAAAAACGTTATAGCTTTCGCCTCAACAACTCTTCGCTAAAAAGATTTACGAGATAATTTTCCAATCTGGTGTGAACTTTTTATGATAAGAACAAAAAAAAAGTTCGAAAACATTAAAAAATCGAATGAGCAAATGATAAAATTAGTCTGGTAAGTTTTACAGTAAAAAACAAGCGTAGGATTGTATCGTTGTTTCTACATATCAACAAAAGATCCTTCATTGAGAATGTTTAAACAACAATATTTATGAATACTTTTTTCAACAAAAGCTAGCAAAAAAGTAGAAATTGTAATATATAATGATAGCTTGTTTATGTAGCTGATGTTAGGGCTTATCTAGATATTTAAAAGCGTAGAGATCTTGCTTGTGTAATATCTCGATACTTGTGTGCTATTTTACTATTCTTTCACCACCTGTATTCTATAGAATATATATAGAATGCTATTCTAACATAAACTTGATCTTGGCTGAACTTTAAATTCATGAAATTCCTTTAACTCATCCATCAATTTCACAACGTTTAAAAATTTTTTAAAAACCATTTCTTTATAAACCATTACTAAGCAACTACTTTTAAACGGAAAATTTAAATCAAATAATGAACTTTTTCGCATTTAAAAACTCATTTTAACTTATATATTATAGCTTTTCAAAGCGATCACCAATCATAAGTCTGTGATAAATCGCAAAGGTCTAAAAAATTGTTTACCTCATTTTTTTTTTATTAATAGTTTTTATATTAAGTTGCTAATAATTACAAGATTATCAATTTATGAAAACTATTGCAAATATATTTAGGAAAAAATTCATCGAAGCTTTTATTTGATAATTACCATATAGCGCCTTTGAACGATGCGTTAAGGCGCTATACAAATAACTAATTATTACTATTATTATTATTGAGATCATTAAATGCAACGCTTATTAGTAATTAATCATCTAAACTTTTCAACATTATACAATTTTTTGAAACTAATTAGTTATACCAATATTTTAAAAAACTAATAATCATTTGAATTCTTTTACTATTCATGCGAGCAAATTTATTAGAAGATTGGACAGTAAAAAATTCTCTAAGAAATATTGTACATAGTTTTTAGTTGAAGACAATCACCAAAACTAACCGAGATCTTGTATCTCTTGTCCTTCTTCAATGGTTCTCTTTCATGGTACCACGAAATGATCGTGTCAGGACTGGATGAAATGGTACATGAAAGTCTTAAAGTGTCTCCCTCAACACACTTCTTAGGCTTGAGAGGAGATGAAAAATGTGGCTTGTTCTTATGGTCGAAGTAAAAGCCTGTCTGGTCTTCATTGAAACCTGGAGACATCAACTTGGGTTTTCTATGGAGAGTTTTGCGCGCTTCCAGAAGCAACTCATTGTTATGAGCTTCCCTCAAGGATAAAGCCTTAGGAGCATGTTGGACTGGAGGCTCCTCTAGTCTGAATCTTTTATGGATTGGATCGAACTGATACTTTTCATGCAAAGGCACAAAGTTTTCATACTTGTCTATATAGGGCTCCAAATCATAACTACCTTGTGGCACTTCATAATGGTAAGTTTTTTTGGTTACTTTGTAGTCTTGTTTTTTTGGAACTGGAAAGTATTCATATTTTTTATAAACTGGTTCAAAATCAAAATCTCTGGTTTTGTACTGGTAGTTTGAGAGTATAGGTTCATATTCATCGTACACTTTATCAACTCCATATTTCTTATACAAGGGAACATAATCGTACTTAGTGTAGACTGGCTTGATGTTTCCATATCTGCTTATCAGAGGCTCATAATCTCCAGTTGCATAATTAATTTTGTAGTCAGTATTACATGATTGTGGTCTCGTTTTAGGAAGACTCAAAAAGGTTTCAGACGAAATAGGGGCTGGCTTAGCTGAGTGAACGTTTGAGGTGCGAGAAACTTTGATTGTTTCATGCACGGGTTCTTCAAGGCCGAAGTAGGGTCTGGTTGTTGTGATGGGAGGTTTGCTTCTGGCTCTCAACTTGATCGCTTTGATTTTATCTTCAACATTGTTTTCTGGAGGTGTGACAAGGTATTTTTTGTAATAATCCACGCCGTGGTTGGTTGTATCTTGAGGCTTTGAAAACGAAATTGTTTGTTTATTCAGCTGAGGAAGACTATAACTCCTTGGCACAAATTTTTCTGAGTAAAAAGATGAAAAATTTTTCGGATTGAACTTGTCATACAACGGTGATTCTAATCCTAGAGAAGTCACATTTGTTGTGTAACTGACATCGTGCTTAGGGGCTTGATAAGTTGTCTTTGAATAATCATACCTCGATGGCCGATCAGTCGAACGGTAGGGTGCACTAACGTAGTTATCCAATAGTGAATGAATGTTTTGTGAGACGTGAACTGTTTTGACTGGTGTGGCGGGAGATTTTGTGTTAATGTAGTGCCTGCTTAGACTTTGAGGCGAAGTGACGCTGTAGTCATTGACGTTTGATGAAAGTTTCAAATTGATTGATGTGTTACCAGACGAGTAAATTTGTCTGTCAACGCTCAAACTACGTGGGGGTTGAGGGCGTTTGTAGGTTGGAGAGTCGTAAGTGATCTGCACAACCTTTTGTGAGGCACGTGAAGGGTGGCTCTTTGCGAAGTTGCTTTGACGAGGGATTTGATGTAGGTTGGTTTGAGAGCCGTGCAAGCTACTTGATGATGAGTACAAATCTTTTTGAGTAAGATCAAAATGAGAGTGAGATAAGTTTGAGTGAAATCCAGGCTGGTAAGAGTAGCGTTTGCGTTCAGTAATGGAAGGAGAGCGAGCTCTATGCGTTGATAAGTGTCGAGAATGGTCTTCATAATGAACAGTTGAAGGGGCGGCGGTGCTTCTTTCAACTGAGTGTCTAGTGACTTTAATAGTACCTATGCTAGGAGCCGATTCTTTCTCTGAAGTACTGAAGCGAGATAGTCTACTTGTTCGCTTCATATCCAATCCAGAAAACATCTGTGCAATAAAATTTAACGTTTCAGCTTAAATTTCAAACAATTTATTTTATTAAGATTTATATTTATGCAAAAATTTAAAATTAATATAAGATATTTTCAAATAATCATTATAAAAATTTGCCTTGTTGACGCTACAGAATCGAACTATATAAATCTAAACATATGAAGACCCGAAATATAGAAAAAGAAAAGAGGGGCTTTATAAGCCAAAGGACCCTACAAGAATACTGCTGTTGCTTAAGCCTTCAATCTATGATAATACTCCTAACGCCCACATTTTATCTTTTTCAATTCCCACAAAAAAATACTTTTTAAACATACAATTCGTTCCATTCATGAAGCTTTTTTTTTAGTTTTAATTAGATTTGAAGTTGTTTAATCATAATTGCCCATCATTTATGATGCATTGAAATGTATAGCATACGCTTTGGGATAAACAAGCTTTTCCAAACTTATAAGCAGTTAAGCATAAGCAACTGAAAGCATTAACGTATAGAAGTTAAACTTTTATTCACTTATATTATTTTTAAATGTATCCTATATATTTGAGCAATTTATAAAATGCATAAAAGCCTTCGATTTGTTGTTTGAAAAAATCACAAATCTTTGACTATTAGCAAGTACTTTCACGTATTCTCTGCAATGCTATCAAAAGGCCATTCTTGAAATTCTCTTGCAGAAAAACTGAAAGAAAAAATGATAGTATATAAGTGTTACTTATGCATGAAAAGTACCGAATCTGAATTGCCTTGTAATTATGGTTTAACAATGTAATAATGTATAGTGTAAAAACGTGGAACTAATTTAGTTTTTTTTTATTTGCTGAAAATTTTTTAATTTTTCATTTCGTGCTATTTTTATTGTCGGATATGTAAAATCTTATAGAAATGTTATCTAATATCTTTTCAATGCTTTTTTTTTGAGCTAAATTTTGAAACCATAATAGTAATAAGGATAACATCTTTTTATCTTTTGTTTTGAACTTATTTCGTGAAAAATGTATTAAGTCTATGTTTTAATGATTTTTTAAAGTTTTAAGCCATTTTAAAAACATATTTGAAGTAATTAGCCGGTTAAAATTACAAAATTGCACTTGCATTTAACAATTAATCCATACTTTATAAATGTTTCATTAAAATTTTCAAAGCAGCACTTGATTTGGTGAAACGTATAAAATTCATTGGAAAACTAAAAATAATAAAAATTAAAAAAAAAATATTCAAATATAAAACTCAATTATTTAAGTCATTACGAAGTTAAAGAGCTTTTTGGTACTAAATTTCAACCCTATTTGGCGCTAGATATTTACATGTTGCATCGTATTAATTTCATTTTGTGTTTAGTCTAAAGGTCTTGAATTATTTCAGAAGTTCCTCTATCGCGTTAAATAATTTTTGAATAAAAAGGAATTTCTTGAATAAAATTCGATTATACATTCAGAATTAGAAGTAAAAACCAAAATGACTTCTGAAGAATCGTCAGTAAATTTTAACTGCTTTTTTTGAATATTCGAACATTCTGAAATAAATTTAACCAGTTATATCAAATATATTTTACATTTTTTAAAGGAAAAGTGAAAATGTCAACAATCCGTGGTTAAAAGCAAAAGAAGAATTAGACAAACTGAATGCGAACAGCATGGGCGTTAAAAAAGATTTGAATTCAAGTTTCCAGGGAGCGAATCGCCCAAACGCAAATGAAAATTCTCAACAAGGTAATTACAACTCATCGGGTTTTTATGGTTATAACATGGTACCTCCTCCTTACAACAACAATCAAAACTATTTCTCGGGTGGAATGGATTATTATAATAGTAATAAAATGTCGAACCAGTTCAACAATTGTTTCAACCCATATATGCAATATTATGCAGCCTATAATAACTATTACAATATGTATGGTCTAGGCAATAGCAACCAATCTAGCTCTGTTTCAAAACCTATTCTTCCACCACCTCCACCTTTGCCAAACATGTTCCAACAAAAAAATGAAGTAAAAACTGATACTCCAATGAAAACAACAGAAAATTTCCCCAAGACTCAAAGTTACAATACACCATCAACAAGCAGTGTGAGTACAAGATCCGTAACCAATCATAAGCCAATAAAATTTAATATCAATAAATCTGGAGGAAGCTTTCATTCTAACGGAGTAATACCACCCACTTCAACAGAAAATCAATACCAAAATCCAGTTGTCCAATCTTCTCAAGCACCCCTTGACAATAAGACTTCTTCTAGTACTAATTCTTTTAGTGATAAAACTAATAATAGCAGCAATAAGAACCAAGCCGATAATAGCAGTAACAGCGCTAGTACAGAGTGGCCAGTATCATTGAAAAAGTATGTTCAGAGATGTTTTGAGAGTGTAAGTGAAGAATACAAAGACAAAATGGAGGGTAAGTTGAAAGACAAACTGACAGCAGCTTTCAAAAGCAACTTAGCCAATTCCTGGGACTGGGACAATGAACCAATAATCATTTTAACTCAAAAACCACCACAAAAACTTGAGAAAAAGAAGGTATTACTAAAGTCACCACCAACCACATATCACGCACTATCACCATCATCATACACATCGCCGTTGCCATTGAAAATCTCAAATTCGGGTCCTAAAGCTAGGAGGGTTCTTAGGCGTAGATGGGATTCCAATAGCCCACAAAAAAGGAGTTCATCTGCCTCCGAAGAAGAAGAGCTTAAGTTTGTAATTGTTATTAGTTAGGATAAACTGAAGTAGCCTGGAACAAAGTAAATTTAAATCAAACATTTATTAGCTGAACAATATGAAGCTTTTCATAAGTTAAACTTTCCTTCTCATAATGATAATGTGATAATAGTATCATTGTGATGACATGAGTGACTTATGAGAAGTTTTTTGTTCAATTAATAAAGGTGTTTGCTTTGGATTTATTTGTTAGTTTAGTTTTATTTTTTTTTAATTTATATTTTAGTTTACATATTTTTGCCAATAATTGTGTTATTTTATTTCAGTAATTTATATTTAAATAACTAATAAAATACATTCATAATTATTAACAATTGTAAATTCATTTCAAAGGGTGACTTTTAAAAAATCTACTCGCAAAGAAAAGCAAAATGCAAACAAGAAAAAGAGAAAGTTTACATCAAAATTATGGTGCCAAAACGACCATTTTTCTTTCATCAACTCTTTTATTTTGTTCCTTGAATACACTTTATTGATTAAATATTAAAAAGCACACTATCACATCGCTTATTTTCATTAACATATGTATATACCCATCTATTTAGCAAATCATACTAATAGCTTTTAAACATATATCTATTATCTATGTATTTTTAGTATCAAAGTAATATATTTATAACCAAATGATTATTAAATTGTATGCAACAAAACAAACAATATCATAAAAATACTACTCAATATAAAAATAGCTACCATAAGTACATTTCATATGAAAAATAAAAACCCTTTATTTAATTTACCCATCTTCATAGCCCACCAATTGATAAACCCATTTAGTAAATTGCCATCAAGTACACTAACAACCCACCTGCCTCCACCTAGCATGCAGACAGAAGGAGTGTCTAGGGAACGACTGCAGTCCAGAGCTTCCAGGTTCAACCTTGCCACCCTTTCAGTGACTGGCTATCATGCGTCAGTTTCATCCAATCAGGTGGATGTTGTTATGTTTAAGGTGTCTTACTGTTTAAGTGGGTGATTGAATCTACCATAATGTTCTTGGTTGTGGGATAATTAAGCTCCATAGGGCTCTACTATTTCTTCACATCAAATCTCTGTGTTTAACTGTTTGATGGAGTTCTCATTTTTTGGAATGTTATACTGACCAATGAATCAATCAATTGTTTCTATAGTACTTTTTTCTTTACAAAGGGTGGGGATAGTGGATATGTTGTTTTTAGGATTAACTTTATTAGGTGTGTGTTATAGATAGCTCAACTTATCCTTTGAAGTGTTAAAATGTTACAACTTATCAAGGTCTCATATGTGTTTAAGTTCCTTGTTTTGTTGCTATACAAAGTAGCATTAACATAATTAAAAATAATAGTTAATAATAATTAAATCATGACATCGCAGAAGTTACAAGGTTGAATAACACTCATAAAACAATCATTCTAGATTTTTTGAATATTTTATTATTAGCAGTAGTGGTAGTAGTATTTTTATTGTTTTTATTATTCTCATCATTATTATTGTTCATACTACAGATGGATTCAGAAGACATGGATTGGACATCATTACACATTGTAGGCACCTGCCAAGACCTTGAGAAGCCATACCTCCGTCTCACTTCTGTAAGATTTAGCTTCTTATCATGTGTGTATTGCTATCTGTGTTTGTATGCTTGTTTATATTTGTTATTTAGTGTTATGGTGTTATGAATATACTAATTTTATCAGCAAAATATAGGAATTGAAAATACCCATTAGTTAAATAAGTATAAACAGGTTACCGTGATAATTAAGCAATCAATAATAGCCAATATATATAGAATATTGCTATTTATCTAATTATGTATTTATTCAATTTATGTGTGTGTTTTTGTTGTAACGTCATTGTTATCACCTGCATGTAACTATTAAGAGATAAATCGTTATATGTGGATGAGATCAACGTTATTTTCAATATAACATGAAACACGGCATTGATTCTTCTTATATAAGTTAGCGATTCAATGATTGTAACATATGTGGGGGACTGAATAAGCTGAAACATCTTGTTGGTTTTTAATAAGCCATATTGAAATTTGATTGTTTTAAATTAGCCATCAGGTCTGCGTTGAAATACTATTAGCGAAATATATTTTTTTCCATAACCAGAACGTTGGTGATAAACAGATTAATACCATTTATTTTAAGTGATTTTTTTAATGCCATGTAGTTGATAAAATTGATTTCCATGAAAAGTGTTGTGAGCAATGGTACAATACACAGGCACCAGAAAAATCTGCAGTTCGACCAGTGAGTGTGTTGAAGAGGGCTCTTGAGTTGATAAAGAAGAAGTGGATAGAGAAGCACAACTACCACCACACATGCGAGCAGCTAAAATCTGTCAGACAAGATCTCACTGTAAGTTTCTCTTCTAGTAGTGATAATGACAACTAAAATAACTGATGGATTGTTTTATGTATTTGTTAAAGCTAAAAACCTACCTTAATAACCGTACTGCTAGTTAGATAGAAAGAAAGATAATGACTGTTAAAGCTTTATATAAGTTATAATTTAGATTACCATTGAATTTCTACTGCCTTTGTCCACCGCCGGGCAGGTGCAGAAAATTTCCATTGAAACTTCCACTACACACACAGGTACAAGGAGTAAGAGATGAGTTCACAGTGCAGGTATACGAAACACATGCTCGCATAGCCATAGAGCAGGGAGATCACGAGGAGTTTAACCAATGCCAGACCCAGCTGAAGGCCTTGTATAATGAACATATTGATGGAAACTACCTAGAATTCCTTGCTTATAGGATCCTCTATTACGTCTACACTAAGAATACTTCAGGTGGGGATTTCATTTTTCGATGTTAATGAATTGATAAAACATATAAAAAATAATAGATATCAAAATAATATGAAACGAAACAAAGAAATAATGCCGAGTAATTGTGGATAAAATAAAACTGAAATTTAAAAAAATATACATTTTTTTAAAAGAAAATCATTAAACTTCAGTCTTTCTTTTATGATGATTATTATTTTAGACCATTACTACCCACATCATAGACGTCTCAAGCACAATATCACATCTGACGTCGGAACAGCGCAGCCAACCGTGCATCCAACACGCCCTCAATGTACACACTGCATGCACCTTGGGCAACTTTAAAAGGCTTTTTGATCTCTATAATAAGCCGCAAAACATGTCGTCTGCGGTGATAGATTGGTTCCTTTTCAGGGAGAGAAAATTGGCTTTGAAGCTGATCATTAAAGCGTTAGTTGACGGGTTGAGGGTGATTAAGGTTTAGTGGGGGTCTATAAATAGCATTAGGGTTAGAATAAATCTAGCAGTGTGGTTATACGAATATTATGGCAAAATTATTATATATTCATTGAATATGAGAAAAGTCAAATAGAAATTTTATTTTTGGTTTGCTCGATTGATTTTTGAATCTTCCACTTTGACACGCTAACACAAAATATAAAACGCATTTACAGCTTCCGACCTGGTTTATCAATAGCCACTATGTCTTCCTTATTAGCATTCAAAAGTAAAAAGTCTTGTATAGAGTTCTTGGACTCATTTGAACTCAAACATATTGACCTGTTCTTCAATTGCAAAGAAAACATGTCGAATCTAAGCCGATTATGAGCTCGCCAGGTGTAATTTATTTTGATTTATATTACTTTTTGTGTATTATTCACCTTTTTATCACTATGTACATTTATTTTCAATATATAATTGAATTTTTGATATATATATATATATATAATGTATATGGAATATTACTTAATGTATTTTGAGAGTTGTACATTGTAATTAATTATTTCAAGGTTGGTTTTATTGGAAGTTTTTTTATTTAATTGTCGAATTGATCAATAATAAATAAAGTCTTGAAATTTTTAATTCTGTCAAAAATAAAATGCCTCAAACGGACTCAAAATTAAAATTGAACGAGTTTAATATTTAATGGAGGTTTAGTTGCGTATACTAGTATTATTCTGCGGGTGGTTTATAAGAATGTATAATTTTTTTGAGGGCAGTTAATTGTGAATGAAGGGAATTGAACTCTTCCTTTTCCCTGGTGTGGTCGTCATTGTTGCTTAGGAAGGCGTGCTCGTTATATATAGGCTCCAAAAGTTCCTGTGGCGTTCGTAGTGTTAGGTGATCAAGCAAAATGTGGCACAAAAAACAGTGTTGATTGAAACGAGCATCTAAATCGTATATTAGCAAGTTTATGAGAAAAACAAAAAATTGAGATTTAGCTAAATAGCTGTAGTAGGCTAGCAATACATGTCAAATTTAAGTGAAAAATTGAACAAATCTAGACATACATAATCTTAATGAGCTTGCTAAAAAAAGTTGGAGTACAAAAAACTTACGCACCTTCTGCATAGTCTGTTTGAACTTCTTGACAAGGGAATTAAAATATTTGAGCCTGTTCTCAATCCTGGTGTTCAACAACGACAGCACCTTGTACTTCTGCTCAAACTCCTCTTTGGCTGCCAAGTACTCGTCGTTGCTTTGAATCGGTGCCCTGCTGGTGGTTGGTTGGGTGTTAGTTTATAAGCTTAAGGGCTTATTACTTTAGATTTTTCAACGTTATCACCATCTTGCCTTGAAGGTCTAAGCACTTTTAAATTTGATACCACTATAACCTAATAATATCATCAGCTTGCCTAGAAGGTCTAAAAAATATTGAAGCTACCTGCTCTCAATGAGAAACTGTGCTTTTTTAAAAGCTAATATAATAGGCTAATTTTGTGTTGGTTGTGTGCCAAACTTGGGTGATGATAGCTGAAGGAAGACAAGACACGATTATATTGTTATATATGCCAAGATATTTTAATGGTTTTAAAGATTTATACACTGAGGTTTTACGCTATAAAAATTAGTCACTTAAGTAATTACTCAACAGAAAACTATGTAACAAAGTTATTTTTATTTGAGCATTTAAATTATATTTAAAAAATCGAAAGAGTCTTTAATCTGATCGATAAATACAATGAAAATAATTGAGTGAAGAATTGTGATGAAAGGATTTCTAGGCCAATATTAAAAATAACATCAAACTAAATAACTAAAAAAACTGGTGAATATTAAAATTATTTAATAATAAATGCAATCTCACCTGGTTTCTTCCTGTACTTCCTCCTGTTTGACAGCTGTAAATCATTGAATGTCATGAGCAAATGATGGCATAACAATCACGTAGTTCAACTTGAAGCATGAATTACATTACTATTTATGGTATTTCTTTTTAGATTGACCCTGTTTCTTTATTACATAAAAACATGTTTATGTTTAAAAAATGCCTATTAATATTTACTAAACACAAACATGGGGTTTATTATACTACGAAGGTTTTCGTAAGCAAAACATTAAGATTATGATTCATACCATAACTACTGTGATTGTGATGTTTTCTAAAATGAGAACTATTATCACTGTGATGACTTTTTAGCATGAATAGTGTTATGACTACTACGCATGAATAATTCAATTGATTATTATTACTATTATTATTGATATTGTTTTTATTTTAATTATTAATCATCATCATCACGGGAGCACTAACGTTGGATGGCAGCTTCTGCAGGATCCTCTGCAGGTGGCATCACTTCGGGCATCACAGGCTTCTTTGGCGCTATCTTCTCCTATTGTCATTTATTATTACATAGAGTAGTGATTAACCCATAAAGAAATGTACAAGGAAAAACACCAGAAGGTATTTTTAAAACTATAGGAAGATTGTCAAATAAATTTATATTATTGTGATAGAATCAAGATAAAGAGATATGGAGGTGTGAAAGCTGGGTGAGCGGCATTGTTTATAGAAACAATGCAAAAAAATTAAAAATAACTAAGAAAAAATTTTTATATGGTTTTTGCGTGGTTAACTAATTTTAATAACAAGACGATAAACGCTGATGATGCCCTATATGCTTGAAACTATTATGGGTGACACCATTAGGAGCATGATGACTAATTTAATTTGAGAAAATTGAGTTTTTGACAAAATAATTTGATGATTAACTTGGTGTTTCTAAATACTTCACTATATGAGGGATAACTAACAACTTTAACTGGTTCTTCTTTCACCGGGGCTTTGATGATTTTGTGTGGAGGACGAGGGATGGGTTTTCTGATGAAATGATGATTTATAATGATATGGTATATAAGATATGATAGATTAATTCGTTTAGTGAAATCGTATGTATTTTATTGTATTTTTAAAAATAGAAAAATACTAACGGAAGATTTTCATAAAATAAGAACAACTGCCACTGACAAAAAACTATGGACAAAACATATTAGACAATGTTTTTAACTATATTTTTTTCAAAAAAATGAAAGTTTGAAGAAATAAATAAATACAAACGTTTTATGGTAAGGCTAAACAGAAAAAATTCTAGCTTTTGTTTTTATAATGGTATTGAAAAATTTCTCATGTTTGATATTTTTTTGGAAAATATTAGTTCAATGACAGGTTTACTACTGATACTTATAACTAAGTTTACTTTTAATGTTTACGATGAAATCGATGGGGGTTATTGTTGGGGAAAGATAAGAGACTGATAGTATCATTTAATTTAAAAAAATTCTATTTAAATTCGTTTAATTAGTCGATAAAAATAATGAAGATACAAGATTAATAAATGACTTTTGAAAAAAGTGAAATAACAAACAAATAATATAAAAAAAATGAATAAAAATTTAAATAAATTGAAAAATGAATTAACAATAAAAATGAAAACGTTAAAAAACATTAACAAAAACTATGATAATGATAATAAAAAACCAACTTCGGCAAGAATAACAGTAAAAACAATGATAAAATTAATAATATAATAAAAAAATAAAAAATAGACTGAACCTATCAGCGGAATGGAAGGAGGCATCATGGTGTTTTTTGTCTAAAGGATGACCAGATCGGGACTCTTTCAATTTCATCAGCTTGGCATGGATGCTGTTTGAGTTCTTTGGATGCACTTTCAGTTTGATTTCTTTAGTACTGGATCGATTAATGTGTGAATGTGGACATATGATTAATGAACAGATAAACAAAAGAAAACTAAAAATATATTGATAAATGGTAAATAGATTGGTAGGAAGATAGATAAATTGATGAGTGGATGATAGATTAATTGATAAGTAGATAGGTAGGTCTAAAAATGGGTCCCGAGAGTCTGTGGACCGACCCCGTAAGAGCGGCTGAGTTCCTCGACCACTGGACGGTTTTGATGGGGACATGAGGAGCACCCAACAGGACTAGGGGGCTCGCGTAAAAAAAATAAAAAAAAAATAAGTATAAAACTACAAAAAGATAGATAGAAAGAGAAAGATTGATAGTTAGAAAATTAGATAACTACGAAATAAAATAGATAATCATAAAACTTTTAGATATAATTAAAAGATTATATTCAAAAATATTATTTTAAAATCGTCAACTGATAAAATTTAAATAAACATGATGCAGAAATTTTAATAATAGAAATTATTAATAATAAAAATAATAATGAAAGAGATCATAATAATAATAATCATCATTGCCATCATCATACGATGAAGGCACTTAACATAAATAGATTCATACAAAAAATTTTTGGAAAAAAAGTTTGTGTAGAAATATGAAGGAAGGTTTTAGAAGTTCGGAGAAAACGTAAGTTGAGCGGAACGGCTTACAGATGCAGAAGTTTAAAGGAAAGAGTGACTTGAAAAGATATTTGAAAAAACTCATATGCAAGAATCTAAACGGTTCATAGATAGGTCTGACAGAAAAAAACATAAAATAGGCTAGCTAACCATAATGAGTAAAATTGTTTTTCCATGTGATAGAAAACTATGAAAAACTGATAATGAACAAAAAAATTGAATTGACAATTGAAATTAAGAAAAAATTTCTAAATTTTTAAACTGAAATAAGCTTTCAGTGATAAGGACTTTATCAAGTTTACATACTTGATAATGTAAGTTAACATTCTGTTAAAAGCTCAGTGAATTGAAATAAAAAATTAAAACAATGCTTCATCAGCCATAACATTAATACAGACTCTACCAATCACAAAAACTAACAAAATAAAGCAAATAATTACTAAAATATTCAAAGTATTAAAAATTACTAGTGAATAAAATGCAAACCAATTCTTTTTGATTTCTAAATTAGTATTGGAGATTTTCTCCATGGTATTTTGATAGACGTCTTCTGAAGCTCTGACCACTATCTTTTGATTGATTGTACCTATGTTTTGGAAACACTTTTTTCTGTTGGATAAGTAAGTAAGTAAGTAAGTAAGTAAGTAAGTAAGTAAGTAAGTAAGTAAGTAAGTAAGTAAGTAAGTAAGTAAGTAAGTAAGTAAGTAAGTAAGTAAGTAAGTAAGTAAGTAAGTAAGTAAGTAAGTAAGTAAGTAAGTAAGTAAGTAAGTAAGTAAGTAAGTAAGTAAGTAAGTAAGTAAGTAAGTAAGTAAGTAAGTAAGTAAGTAAGTAAGTAAGTAAGTAAGTAAGTAAGTAAGTAAGTAAGTAAGTAAGTAAGTAAGTAAGTAAGTAAGTAAGTAAGTAAGTAAGTAAGTAAGTAAGTAAGTAAGTAAGTAAGTAAGTAAGTAAGTAAGTAAGTAAGTAAGTAAGTAAGTAAGTAAGTAAGTAAGTAAGTAAGTAAGTAAGTAAGTAAGTAAGTAAGTAAGTAAGTAAGTAAGTAAGTAAGTAAGTAAGTAAGTAAGTAAGTAAGTAAGTAAGTAAGTAAGTAAGTAAGTAAGTAAGTAAGTAAGTAAGTAAGTAAGTAAGTAAGTAAGTAAGTAATACCACTATAACCAATACAAACTTGTCGGATTGTAGGAAACAGTCAGTAGATGCATCATTTTGAGGCAGGGAAGATAGATTGAATGAAAAACTTCTGGCATTACCCTCTGCATTAGGAACACTTATCACCTATTTCATTTGATATCAAAATGTGAGACATACTAAATTGTTAATTTTTTAGAGGTATGTATAATGATATACACATAATGATAATAATGGTAATGACAAAAAATTTTATACTAATGATTACAATAAAATAGAAATAATTTTTAGAAAAAGGATATTTGACCAAAAATAACAATATAAAGTTAGGTGGAAGAGTAAATAATGCCAGAAATTATTAAAGCTGGTTTAAAAGAAAGATGCTTCAGATAAAAAAAAAATGAAAAGTATATAAAATTGCATATGAATTTGTTTGACTAAAGTAATTTTGATCACCCTCAGTATAGTGGAAATAAAAATAGATTCCCAATCTTGGTATTTACTAATAATGAAGAAATTTGAAACAAAAAAAATTTTTTGTTATATGATAATTTTTATGATTCTCTTAGGAAATTTGTGTGCTATTTTAAACAGAACTATTTTGCAGCTTTTTTAAATTGTAGATAATATATAACAGGTATTATGCTAGCATAAGTTTTAGGAAGCAATTATACAAAATACTATTTATTTAAAAAAAAAAGAATAATTTATAGATGAATATTATAATTATTAACATGGGAAAAGTAATGGGTTGAATATTTAGAGTGAAATTATTCTTTAATCTAAACTTTCAACCATACCCCTTGGTTCGGTTCTAGTTTAATTTTCATTTGTTCTGGTAATTTCTGCAAAAAAAGTTTAGAAAAAAATAAACGTTGCTTTATGTATACAATAATTAAGTGATTTTACTTTTTTAAAATGTTCAATACGGTAGTTCTCAAGGCATTTTAATGAAGAGTCTGTTAGTTTAACATGTAAAACAATACAATTTGATGGTACATCATCAAGAAGAGAAAACGTTTCAGTTGTCATAGTTGCTTTTGTAGTTTATTTTCTAAATTCAAATCAAACTTTTAAATATGTATCAGAAATAAGAGTGTAAATGAGTGAATAAAAAACTAAAAATAAAAATTCAATTACTGAAAAAAAAAATTCTTAATTAAAATGTTTTACTATTCAGTTAAGTTCTAATTAATTAGAGAAAACTAGAAGATTGGAAACTTAAAGACATTTCAATAGGGATGGATGCATTATATTTATAAAAACTTATGCAATTAATGTTAGGATTCTGAAGTTCTATATTTTTTATCATACTATAAAAATTATACATCAAAATGTTTTATTTCAGTAATTTATAAAAAAATTATTAGCTTAGAAAATAAGCGTTAGCTATAGCGATAGGTTTAGAAATAAGTATTCTGAAAGATAAAAAAATGAATGATTTGAGTAAAATTTATTTAACTTATTCAAAAATTAAAAGCTATAGTACTATTGCGCAAAATAGATTTCTTCTTTTTAGTTCGATCTGGAGTAATAAAAGGAAGCGCCCTGTTATTGGCTAGGCCATTTTAAATAGGTGAGTTGTCCTTTACCAAGGAGCTTTTCTTGAATCTTTTAGTTCATTCTTAACCATATCCGTTTGAATAAAATCTTTTGATTTATTAGATTTCTCCAGTTATAAAGGTTTATAGATGTTAAAACCTCATTTTTTTAGTTACTTAACCATTTAATTACAGCTAAAATTTTTTTTTATTGAAACTTGATTTTATTTGGTTTAACTAAGAGCATGAATATACCGCCGCCTACGCCAATGACCTTCTACTCCATTGGCGTTTTTAACATTGACTATAATATATTCACCGATCATCTTAAACCTGTTAATCTAAATAATTTACCATATTGAAAAGTCACGAACAAACACTAAAGCGTCACATAAACAGTTTGTTTATTTCATACTCAAATTTGATTTGAAATCTTTCGAAGGCTACAAACGGATCTAGAGGACAAAAAAAAGAAGCATGAAATTACTTTCAAAAACTTTCGGAACAATGGCTCGTTTGGCGAGGGTCCCTTGTATGTTTAAAAACCCTCAAAATTTGAGCCCCTTGTTTGCTAGTTCTCGCCAAAAATCTTCTGTGGGAAAAGAACCCTTTATGAACGGCGGTTCGTCTGTTTATATTGAAGAAATGTACAATTCTTGGCTACAAAATCCTACAAGTGTCCACAAGGTGAAATTTTTGTTTTTGGAAAAAAATTTTTGAATTATACTTATAAATATTCCATTGAATTTGAAAAAAAGTTCAAATAAAAAACCCTTATTAACATGATAAATTAAATTACAACATAACAGTCTTGGGACATTTTCTTTCGAAATTCAGCAGCAGGAGCTGCTCCGGGTACAGCCCATGCTACAGCACCTGTTCCTCAACCATACCAGACCACCATCGTTGGTGGAATGAGTGGTGTGCCCGCTATGGTGCCACGATCAGCCAGTGCTGTTTCTCATGGAGTTGATGAGAAACTGATTGATGACCACTTGGCTGTCACTTCTATTATCAGATCTTTCCAGGTTATTATTGCTGGTTATGTTTTAGTACATGTAAATATCATGATGTAAAACCTGATGATGATGTTGAAGTCTCTTTATGCAGTTTTATAAGTTTTTATAATTTTTAATTTTTTGCCTAATATATGCTAGAACTAAAAAAATAAAAAGCATGGCAATTATTCAAATTCTTAATTTAAATTTATTTTTGTAATTACTATAAATATCATCTCCATTAATAAGCACACCACCGTCATTATAATAACAGGTAAGAGGACACAATGTAGCAGAGTTGGATCCCTTGGGAATCTCAGAAGCAGATCTTGACCCTTCTGATGTTCCTGAACTTAGAGTCACCAATTATAGACTTGGTGAGTACTATGTATAGTAGATAGATAAGTAGATCATTTAACTCAGCTGATGCTATCATTTGGAGTAACTCAGTAAAAACTATTAGGGGTAGATAGATTTATTGAATTGCTTGAGATCATAAATGGGTAAATGAATATAATAAATGAAAGTGAAAATGTAATTCAAACAGAATCAAGCACATAATGATATAAAGCATTGACACATCATCATCATTGTTTATTGTTTTTATAGTTGCGTTTAAATGAGTTTAGAGATTATATAATTTAAAAAATATCAGTTAAATTGTTTCATTTGTTTTTATCTTAGTTCGGGAAGATAGATGAATAGATAATTAGATAGAATAGGATAGATAAAATATATAATTTGATATCATATGGGGGCTAGATGAATAAATGCCAGCTTTACTAACTTCAAAGAAATTTGAATAAATTCATAAATGTGTAGTTAAATTATAATAATGGAAAATTTGATTATTTAAACTAAGTTGTGGAAATGGGTCTAAATCAAATATGAGAGCAATCTATGCATATATTAAAATGTGGATCATTTTCAACTTAAAATCAGACATCACCATGGCAAGTAGAATTAATACTATAATACCTGCAATTATTTTCATCACTGTATTTTCGTAAGCTTCTTTTTAGTAAAATCTGCCATTAAAAGGATTAACTTAAGAAATGAAATATAATCGTAATTGTTCTATGTCTTTCTATGGTTTGATGCTGATAATAAAATGTTAATAACAATAATGCTAATAACGAAATAGTAATGTTGATAACAAAATATTAAAAAATTCATTTACCTCAAAAAATTCATCACAACATTGTTAGTTTTATAATTATTCAAATGAAAAAAATTTATTTGGCTTGAAGAATTAAAAAGTAATGATAGCATTAACAAATTATTGTAACTCAAACCAAACAGGGGAGAATGATCTGGACAGGGTGTTTCAGCTACCTCAGACCACATACATCGGAGGCAATGAGAGTGCTTTGACTCTTAGAGAGATAATTGACAGACTTGAGGTAAGTATCTAAGCTTAATAAGCCATTATTAGTCTTCTGGATGCATGTAACTATGATTGGTTAGTTTGATAGTACCATGATCATTATTAGTTTTTATTAGTCATCAGTTTTCTATATGTTCATGTACTTATGATTGGTTGGTTTGATAGTTAAGTTTTCTTTAAAAACTGCTGTAAGAATAATATATATAGTCTTTTTATAACCCGTTTTCTTCTACCAAGGATAATAAAAAATATATAACTTTAATATAGCGTTATTCAAGCGGGTTTTAAGGTCATAATTTTAAGTGAGGTAACTAAAGTTTTTTCTCAAATACTTTTGTGTTTATAGTGTTGCTTGTTTTCTTCAAAGGTTAGATATACATTGAAACAACTGATTCATTATAAAAAAAGTCTTTTGTGGGTGGTATATTGCAGCTACTGGTACAGACTCTGTTCATACATTATCTAATAAACTGTTTTGTGTGTGACTTTTCCGTTGTAAGACCCTTATCTTATTTGATGTTTATGTTGAGTTTTTGGGATCCTTGTTGTTTTGCCTTCAATGAGAGGGAGATTTTTTGAAAGGTCTATGCCAGTCAACATCCTCACTCAATTAAAGACATTTGCACTTGGAGTGATATATGCAATTATGTTGAAATGATGATGAACATTTTTAATGATTCTTAAGACTCTCTAATAAAAATAGATTTAGATATATAATTTATTAATAAAAATCGAAACAAAAATCATAAAAATTCAGACAAGTGCTTGGCGGGAATTCACTAAAAAATTTACTGGAATCTAATGTGAAACACTAAAGAATTCTAAAAATTAAAGCAACTATTTTACTTCCTTTGTATATAGCATATGATCTTGATACAACAGTAACAAACATGTCAGCTGGAAGCATTAAAATACTACACCCAGCCAATCAACCATTTTTTTAATGCTATTATCCAATCAACAAGGACCTGTGATTTCTAATGTTTACTCATCAAAATCCATATTTCGGTAGCATAATTATAGACAACTAAGACCAACTTACATCACATAAGACTACACTGCGCATGATATTAACACACCCTATATACAACCTTTTGCAGAAGATCTACTGCCAGCACATTGGAGCGGAGTATATGTTTCTGAACAACTTGGAGCAGCAAGACTGGATCAGGCAGAGGTTTGAGAAGCCCCACATCATGGAGATGTCCAATGATGAGAAAAGGACTTTGATGGCTCGACTCATCAGGTGTGGTAGGTGTGAAGGTTTTTTTGGTGGGTTGAAACATATTGAGTTATGTGGTGGGATTAATCTATCTTTTAATGTTCAGTTTCATGCTAGCGTGAGTTTTTGGCTTTTAAGTTTTGTGTTTAGTGTTTTTATGAAATTAGTTTATGTTAAATTATCATTTATAAAATAAAATTTTATTTTGAATAAATACAACAGATCAACCCGTTTTGAGGAGTTTCTTGCCAAAAAGTGGTCTTCAGAAAAGAGGTGATTAGCATCAATCTCTCATACCCATTTCTGTACTTGACACAAAAAATTATACAGAAATATTAATAGATGCATTGGTAGTTAGATAGTCAAATAGATAAAAACTTTAATGAATAGATAAAAAGATAGATGGATATATAGATAAATATATATTTGCATAAATAGATACAAACAACCATAATGCAAATCCCCAACATGCACAAAGGTTCGGACTGGAGGGGTGTGAAGTGTTGATCCCTGCAATGAAGAGAGTCATTGATGCATCAAGTGCTTATGGAGTGGACAGTTTCGTCATTGGAATGCCCCATAGGTCTGTCTTGTTTATTTATTGGTGTTTAGGATTTGCTACATATTTATGTGTTTAAGTAAATTATTAATTTAGTTTTTTGTTATTACTATATTAAATTTAAGTATCATTTTCATTATTTCATTTAAGTTACTTATCACCACCACAGTTGATAACAAACTTACATATTTGTTGATTGTACCCTTTAAACACATACCTTGAATCACCTTCATTCCTACCCCCTTACAGAGGTCGATTAAATGTGCTAGCAAATGTATGCCGCAAACCTCTTGAGCACATTTTCTGCCAGTTTGACTCCAAACTGGAGGCGGCTGATGAGGGTAGTGGTGACGTCAAGTACCATTTGGGTATGAGTCATGAACGTCTGAACAGGACCACCAATAAGAACATCAGGTTGGTGTTGTGTGTTTTTGTTTGTTGAGTGGTCTTGCTTTGATTGTTCCTTGGTGTTGATTATTTCAACTAATAAACTATATAAATGAATGCCTTTGTAAAATTCATAAAGAAAAAAATCTGTATAGTACAATTTAAAAAGCATGAACTTACATACAATAAAATGTGAAATATCATACATGCTAAAATATAAAATACCATACACAATATAATATGAAGCAAAATCATATATTATAACCGTTTGATATTATATGACAAAGCAGACAACGTACCTTTATTAATCATCAGACTGGCAGTGGTGGCCAACCCATCCCATTTGGAGGCAGTAGACCCCATTGTGCAGGGCAAGACCAAGGCTGAGCAGTACTACAGAGGGGACACTGAAGGACAGAAGGTGATGATGATGCTTATTATAACAAATAGTAATAATAATAATGTGAAAATATAAATAGTAATAATATTGATAAAATAATGTTTCAAACCTTTTCTTAAAGAAATCGACTAAAAATTCTATAAAGATAATTACAAATAATTGATAATCAAATCAAACTCAGTGTGCTTTTTTAACCATAACAAAACAATAATCAGATAAATTGAAAAATAATAAAAATCACAAACGACCCTCAGGTGATGAGCATTTTGTTGCATGGTGATGCAGCATTTTCGGGCCAGGGAATCGTATATGAGACATTCACCCTCAGCGATCTACCCCTCTACACCACTCACGGAACCATTCATATTGTCGTCAATAATCAGGTTTGTGGTTGTTTCGGCTGTTGTGTTTTTCATGGATATTATAAGGATTTTTGTGCTAATATTAACATTATTATTTCATTATTAATAATTAATCATTTATTCTTTCAACCTGTCACCACACTATACCCTAATGGTTCACATTGATTTGATCAAATCCACTTCAAAAAGTTTTCTTTCTCAATCATTACATTCATCACAATGATAACCCTTTTCTTATATAAGGAGTAAAGCTCTTTATATCATAATCATCATAACAATCGCCACTACAATCATCATCATCACCACCATCATAATAACTATCATCATTATCAGCACCACCACGCAGATCGGCTTCACGACAGACCCCCGTTTCAGCAGATCAACCCCATACTGTACAGACGTGGCCAGAGTCGTTAGCGCTCCCATTTTCCACGTCAATGCTGACGACCCAGAAGCTGTGATGCACGTGTGCAAGGTTAGCCATGTTTTTATTGGATGATTTTTTTGAGTTTTTAATTAGATGCGTTTTGTTAGTCGTTCATTGGTTGGTTTTTTTGAATGAATATTTACGTGTTTATTATTATAATTAGTGTAATTTATTCATGAAATCCATATATTTTAAACCAACAGTTATGTATACATCTGTATATGTGTATACCCATTTTAAATAACGTTTAAATATAAAATTTTCAAAGATTATTAGAATTAGATTAGCTAAAAAGGCTGTTACCATGAATAGCTATCTTATGATCTAACATGAACATTAGCCTTGTGATAATATGCACTTTATATTGTGTCAATCATTACTATTATACAATTGATACATTAGCTTTTTGAATTTATTATTCATATAGTTGGAAGGGCTCTTTCTATAATAGTTATTATAAGTGTTACTAGTAATAGTAGTAGTAGTGGTAGTAGTGATAGTAGAAGTAGTAATAGCAGTAGTAGTAGTAGTAGCAGTAGTCGTAGTAGTGGTAATAGTAGTAATAGTAGCATCATAATTTATTTGCTCATGACCACAGGTGGCAGCAGAATGGAGGTCCACATGGGGCAAGGATGTCATCATTGATTTGGTACGTTATTATTTTTTTTTTGGTTTTTATTATTGGTATTAGTATCCTTACGTTTTTCTTATCAATATCAAATTTTAGTTTTATCAAAAAAAGCTTCAGTTCTGTCTAAATTAATAATTTTATTTAGTGAAACAAAATTTTTCTAAATTTTTGTTAATAAGTACATATAATAACGATAATAACAATAATAATAGTTTAAAATTAATTGGATCATTCGATCTTTCTCCCAGGTGTGTTACAGAAGGAATGGACATAACGAGATAGATGAGCCTATGTTTACCCAGCCGCTTATGTACAAGAGGATCAAGGTTCTATCTATCTATCTATCTATCTATCTATCTATCTATCTATCTATCTATCTATCTATCTATCTATCTATCTATCTATCTATCTATCTATCTATCTATCTATCCATCTATCTATCTATCTATCTGTCTATCTATCTATATCCATCTCGCTATCTATCTGTCAATCAACCTACCTACTTACTGTATTATATGGTCACAGGAGCAACCAGTGTTGTTGAAGAAGTACTCAGACAAGTTGATATCTGAAGGGGTCATCTCAAAGGCAGAGTTCGAGGTTTTGTTGTGTTTGTCATTATAGTGGCGTATAAAAATAACGATTTTTTAAACCATATTAACCATCATCATCTTTCCAGGAAGAGGTAGCTAAATACAACAAAATCTGTGAAGAAGCATATTCAGCAGCTAAGAAAGAAACAGCCATCCAGAACCGCTTGTGGCTCGACTCTCCATGGTCGGGATTTTTTGATGGCAAGGATCCCATGGAGTTGCTTCCCACTGGGGTGCCAGAGGAGACCCTGCAACACATTGGCAATGTGCTCTCCACCGAGCCTGGTGGCGAATTTGTGGTGCATAACGGTGGGTGGTGGGTGTGAGTTGTATAACGCGTATGAGTGGATGGGTGGATGGATTCTGTGGGATGCGTAGTGGGGTGGGTGTAGAATTTTGTTGATGTATCATAACAATATGGTGAATGCCAGAGTAGATTTTATATGCTTTCATTCAATGGTTTTTGCTCAAACTTGTTATTGATAATCAAAAAGCTCAACTAAAAGCAAAAACACCAAAATAAGTATTTGAATTGAGAATAGTAATAATAATAATGAACCAAAACCACAGGAATCAAAAGAATCTTGAAAGGGCGCAAAGACATGGTGACAAGCAGGCAGATTGACTGGGCCATGGGGGAGGCAATGGCTTTTGCATCGTTGTTGAAGGATGGTATTCATGTGAGACTCAGTGGCCAAGATGTTGAGAGAGGCACTTTCAGGTGAGTGTTGATGGTTTGGGGTAGTTATTTATAATTGTGGCGAGTGTTGCTTGAGTTGGTCACCATCATCATTTTAATCCTGTGTTGTCCCAGTAACCAAGATAGCTAGTAGCCAGCTAAGATTCTGGTACTGTGATGCAAACGATCACGATATCCAATAACGATATTAATAACTTTTTTTTCAAACTTCTAATAATTTTTATAAATATTAATATAAATTTTTAATAATCACCCTACTATTACCAGCCACCGTCACCATGTGTTGCACGACCAGAACAGGGACAAAGTGACCTACAACCACCTCAACCACATGTATCCAGACCAGGCTGAGTATCTCGTCTGCAACTCTTCCCTCTCCGAGTTTGGAGTTCTTGGTATGGATTTTTATGTTTTTGTCGTTGATTTCATTTAGGGGGTTTTGTTGAAGCTTTTGTGGGTAGAGTTGTGTTGAATGCTCATGATGATCTTCATCATTGTAGGTCTTGAAAGTTTGATTCATTAATCGAATATAATTTCCACTATCAACCCAACACTATTTTCAGCACTTACTATTAACCCATCACGGATATTTATATATCAGCATGAAAAACTAAAGCAACCACACACTACAGGATTTGAGTTAGGCTGGTCGATGAGCAACCCGAATGCTCTGGTGTTATGGGAGGCCCAGTTTGGAGACTTCTCAAACACGGCTCAGTGCATCTTTGACCAGTTTATCAGCAGTGGTCAAGCCAAGTGGATCAGGCAAAGTTCCATTGTTTGCCTCCTTCCTCATGGATACGAGGGCATGGTTGGTTGAAGGGATGAGTGGGGGTGCTTTGGTTGGTTTATATAGTTTTTATTTGTTGATACTATGGATTATATAGCGTTTTGGTTAAAATGTTTGTATTTAAGTAAGCTATCAGTCGCCAAAATTGTGGTGAAAATAGTTAGCAAAGAGCATTACAGTTTTAGAAAAAGTTTTACAGGGATTGTTTCACTTACATTATCAACTACTTGCTAATGTACTAGTGTCCAAAACTGCTTGATGATGTAATATTAATGCTAATAAGAGTTAAGCATCGTCTTGTTTTAAGTTTGTTTTGAAACCTGATGATATCTCGGTACTATCTGAAAGCTAGTACATTTTTTGCATTCCATTATCTAGGAATAATAATTATTAGTATATAAATAATATTAAAAATAACTACTAATGATTCAATAATAACTAATAATGATATTATTTATCAAGGGCCCAGAGCACTCTAGCTGCAGGCCAGAAAGATTCTTGCAGATGTGTAATGACGATCCTGAACACTTTCCTGTATGTTTTATTATTTATTACCAGAAAAATCATTGTGATTAAACCTATTATCTTGTTATTCTTATAATTATATTCAACTTTATACAACTTGAGGTTGTTATTTATAGTTTTTAATTGATTTGACGATTGTTGTTGTCTAATGTTTTATTAATATTTTATTTGTTTTTGTTCAAACAATGCTAGCATGTAAACGAACATAAAATGATGGCTGGGATAAGGATTTTTCATTCATCTATTGTTATATTCTACAAGAAGTGCTTTATGAAATCATACAATAACCCAACTCCAAGTAACCAATCACACAGCCCGAGAACAAGGACTTTGAGATGCAACAGTTGCATGAGACCAACTGGTTCATCGTTAATTGCACCACTCCTGCCAACTACTTCCATGTGCTCCGTAGGCAGACCACTCTGCCCTTCAGAAAACCCGTGCGTTTTGTATTTTTATTCATGTTGTTTTGGTGTTTTTGATGGCAGACGAACATCTTTTTTTGTTTTTCTTGTCAAAAAAATTTCTTGAACCACTTTTGAAGTCTAAAAACTCCTACCATTACGACCTCGATCACAACCCAATCAACCCCCTTTTCGCCTATATAACGCTGACCACTACTCTGCAGTTGATAGTCTTCTCACCCAAAAGCTTGTTGCGACACCCTGAGGCTCGTTCGAACCTCGATGACCTATTGGACGGCACCTCATTCAAGAGACTCCTCCCTGATGATGGACCACCCTCCCAGAACCCAGATGCTGTCAAGAAGGTGCTCTTCTGCACTGGCAAGGTAAGGATGGTGTTGAGAGTGTGTGGATGGATGGGTGTTGGTATGGGTTTGTGGGTGTAAGGATGTATGGGATTGGTGGGTCTGAATGAATGTTTTAAGTTTTTATATGACTGTGTCTGATTAGTGCTTGTAATTCTTATTAATCTATTATAAAAATTGTTACATATAACCTTGAATTAATGTCTATAATACAGTAACATCATTTTATTATTGTTATCATTAATATTACTACCATTATCACATCACTCACACAGGTATACTACGACTTGAAGAAAGAAAGAACGCAGAAGGAGAGGGAGCATGATGTGGCCATCGTGCGTGTTGAACAACTGGCTCCCTTTCCCATGGATTTGATACTAAAAGTAACTTATTATTATTAGAATTTATTATTCTCCTAATTATTGGTATTGTTTTTGTTGGTTTTTTCATTCTATTCACAGTCGCTAGTATTGTTTCAGGTATTGTTATTCTTTATCGGTGTTTTTCCACTATTGACGTTTTACATCCGGACGCAACATTAATTTCAAACTCTCTCTTCCAATACTTGATTTGATTGCATATTTATAATCAATCATTTTTCATCACATGTAGGAGTTGCAGAAGTACCCCAAAGCTTCACTACACTGGGTGCAGGAGGAGCATAAGAACCAGGGCTACTGGAGTTACGTGCAGCCTAGGATGGACACCATCATTCGCAAGGAAGGGTCCAACAGGGAAGTCGAGTGAGTTGCGTGTTGAGGATTTCTTATTGCGGTGTTTCAAAGCGTTTTTCAATGGGGGTTATTGCTTGGGAAGGTTAGTTAGGAATATTATAAAAGTTTTATGTGTTTTATAAGGTTTGTTCTTTAGGAAGATTTTTTTTGTTTTTTTAATGAGTTTTTCGGGGTTTGGCATATTTCAGATTTTTCTTAATGATTAGAAGATCGTATTTGAATATATAACATTCATCAAATAAAGCCAACAAACTTATTTTTTTTTGGTTTCAACATACAAAACTGGTTCTTGTTACCCAACACACACTCACACCCGCACAGCTACATCGGTAGGGACGTGTCGGCAGCTACAGCCACTGGCAACAAGTTCACCTACCTCATGGAGCTGTCTCGCTTCTTGAGGGAGGCTTTTGAGTGAACATGTGTGAATAACTAACACTATAGATACGTCTGTTATAATTGATTAATGTTTATTAATTAATATGTTCATAAATTCTATTCGTTTTTCCCATTTCGATCTTTATTTTTATTTTTATTCTGTTTATTTCTATATAAGCCTAGAAGAATAGTAATAATTAGAATTTTTCGTTACTTTAATAAATTTTTATTACTTTATTGATGTTGAAGCGCTATACACATAGGTCAATTCATATTGATATGCATTATATATTGTCACTTGATAGGTATCTAGTTGATACCTATGCATTATAATGGCTTTAAGAGTTGCAAGGAGTTGCAATTTTGCTTCGATTCGGTCTCTGGTTAAATACAAGCAAGATATAACGATATATGAACATTTGAATGAGGACAAATAGACTAGCGATAAGTATGTAGGTAGGTTTGTGTTGTGATGGGTTTTCAAATATATATATGTGTTGATTTTAGATCACAATATAGATTGTATTGGTAAGTTTTTTAGATATGAATCAATTGATAAATCAATAGTAGATATATCTGTTAATTTTAAAATGATAATAGATATTTTCATCATCACATGCTTTTTTATAGATTGGTAATATGCTTGTATTTAATCGCGCCAAATTGGCTTAATACTATGTCGAATACAAAATTTCGATTTTCCGTATCATTTAATTTTCCATATAATATGAATCTCGAAAGTGCTATCATCAAAATTTGTAAGGTTTAAGCTCTAAAAATGTATTCAAGTTTTTTAATAGGAAATTTTTAGGAAATGTTAAAATTTGTACGTTTGAATGATGACTTTTGAGATAAAACTTTTTTTGTCAATAAAGTATTAAATGTCTTATTTCTACAACGTAAGCCATAAAATTCATTATCTTTTCATAGGGACTAATGGTGACGCAACCTAAACTTTATTGAGTATTTTATTTTATAAAATAAATTGTCTCACTATTAAAAAAAGTTCTGTGTTATGGTATAAGACAAAATTTATTGAAGATGGTTTGTAAGAAAATGGTGCTCTAGATAAAAAGACATTGAAATTGTGACTAAAATTGAAGATTTTTTTAGCTTAAACAAAACCTGCCACTCTCTACATATGAGAGGGTTAAAAAGCTTAGTATTTTTGTTTTTGTTATAAATACGCCTATAGATGGTTTTTAAAATTTGCATCAAACTAAGCTTGAGACAAAAAACTTATTCGCAAAAGTCCCTTGATAACACCATAGTCATTATAATGTGGCACTTTAAAAACATACATGTTTTCATAAAGTTTGATCGATTAATCGTGCAAGTGTAAATCGTATAAAATAAAAAAAACTAGTATTTATATGGCTATAAACAATTCTGAAAATAGTATCTGAAAGTTTAAAAGAATTTGAATAGGTATATACATAAAGTTACTTATAAAACAAAAATATACCTTAATTAAGAAATATTGTTTGCACAACCGCTACAAAACAGTCACACAAAAATGAATAATGAATTTAATGCAATTTTCACAAAAATGTGTAAAACTAAATCGACAATGTAAAATAGAAGTGAAAGAAATTCGGATATACAAAAAATACTTCAACTGTTCCAATTAGTGGTTTTCTACGTGAAATAGGTAAATTTTTCTACAGTAAACAATCTTTACTGTAAAGTACGTACTTGAAAATGTTACTATGTAAACAAAAAGCTTTGTGCTTTGTAATAAAAGCATTTAGTATTCAGAAAACTTATTCCACAATTAAATTTAGCAAATGCGCACTGTTCGATAGAAAAGTATAAAGATGCGTGTTTTCATTTTTGTGTGTCTATACTTCTAATTGAAATTGTCTTGGGGATGTCCTTGAGTCTTCTGAAAAACATTTGATTTATTAATATAAATTCAATATTATTTCATTCCTAAATATTATTTTACGTTATAAAATTTATAAATAAAAATTTAAATTATTTGGTCCACATGGAGTTAGCGAATTTGCTGAACTATATCGTTAAAACTACAAAATTAGGTAATTTGTTACATATTTGCATCTCAAAAAGATATATTTAATAGTGTAAACCACATTAGGTAATGAAATCTCATCAATAAATATAAATATAAAAATAATTAAAAATCATAACCAACCATAGTTTTCTTTTTGACATTGCTTATATGAGTCTTTTCTTTCGTTTTTAGGTTTGTCAAAGATTTCTTTATTACACTGACTTCCATTAGTGTTTCTGTTAAATGTATTCAATGAATTGCTTTGCTTAGTAAAGCTCCAGCTCTTTTTACACCTATTATTGTGTAGTTTTTTAGAACCATTGTTATTGTTTGCATTACTGTTCTTGTTGACATTGATATTACTATTCTTGTTGAAGCCATTGTTGTTACTTTTATTAACATTGTTATTGTTATTTTTGTTAAAATCATTTTTTTTACTAATGTTATTATTAGCGTTTCTACTAAAATTATCATCATCATAAGGAATAATTCTGTTTTTTTCTACGTTTTTCTTTTTCTTATCATCAATCCAACTCTGCACACTATCTTCCGATTTTCCATACTCGAAATGCTGTCTGGGGGATGAAAGCTTGACCCAATTTTTTTTGGGTACTGTCACCCCCAAAATTTGAGGAAGATTGGTTGGGGGAGTCTTTGATAGAAAAGTATCGCAATATTTCATCAGATCTTTCCTTGTGTACGTTATCCGGGTTCCTGTTATTTGAGGTTTGTAGTAGCTAATATCAATATAAATATTTTTTGATAATATAACACATTTTAATGATGGTATAAACTACTTGTTATATCTGGACCAAATGATGTATGTTTGTCTATAACTATACTGAATCTCAGCTCTATAAATACAAACCAATGAATTTACTACACAAACCGGTTTAATAATAATAATAATAATAATAATAATAATAATAATAATAATAATAATAATAATAATAATAATAATAATAATAATAATAATAATAATAATAATAATAATAATAATAATAATAATAATAATGATAATGATAATGATAATGATAATGATAATGATAATGATAATGATAATGATAATGATAATGATAATGATAATGATAATGATAATGATAATGATAATGATAATGATAATGATAATGATAATGATAATGATAATGATAATGATAATGATAATGATAATGATAATGATAATGATAATGATAATGATAATGATAATGATAATGATAATGATAATGATAATGATAATGATAATGATAATGATAATGATAATGATAATGATAATGATAATGATAATAATAATGATAATAATAATGATAATGATAATAATAATGATAATAATAATAATAATAATAATAATAATAATAATAATAATAATAATAATAATAATAATAATAATAATAATAATAATAATAATAATAATAATAATAATAATAATAATAATAATGATAATGATGATAATAATAATAATAATAATAATAATAATAATAATAATAATAATAATAATAATAATAATAATAATAATAATAATAATAATAATAATAATAATAATAATAATAATAATAATAATAATAATAATAATAATAATAATAATAATGATAATGATGATAATAATAATAATAATAATAATAATAATAATAATAATAATAATAATAATAATAATAATAATAATAATAATAATAATAATAATAATAATAATAATAATAATAATAATAATAATAATAATAATAATAATAATAAACATAATTATTATTATTATTATTATTATTATTATTATTTATATAGCGCCAAAGAAAGCAACTAAGGCGCCCCCGTGTCAAATATTGTTGAAAAATAGTCTAAAGAGGTTTATTAGGTCTTGAAACTGAAACAAACTGTTAATAAACCCTGCAGCTAATAAAATTTTATATTTCTTTCTTCAAAAAATTCTATAATTTTTAAAAAATGGGCTACTAAAACTTTATCCGACTACTATCTACCTTAGTAACTAGAGCACGTATAATATACTATGAATAAACAAATGACCTCCAGGCGTGGTAGAGAATATGGTGCCCCCAGGAGTAGAGGTGAGATTGGGGGGCAAGGATGAAAGTTCCTTCAACTTCATTGGTACAGTTTGAGCGGCCATCTGCAGTGAGTTATAATTATTATGATTTTTTATATTATTATTGTTGTTATCATTATTATTATTATTATGATTTTTGTTTTTATGATTATGCTTTTTTGCGTTTTTCTGTTGTTTGAGATCATTTTATTTTCTCCATTTCCATCATGTTTTTTTATATTTGAAAAAATTTTTGCTTGTTTACACTTTTTTTGCGATTTTGCTTTTCTTATGGTAATTTTTACAATTATAATCATATGATTATGACCGTCATTTGTCGTATTTATTGTATTGATCATTGTTTCCATTGTGTTCTTATTGTTTTAGTACGTTTTATATCATCGAAAGATAAATTAGTCATCAGAGAGATTGAACTTACCAGGAAGTTTAAATGTGAAAAAAAAATTAAACTGAGTTAATCCTATAATGAAAAAAAAACAAATATAAAGCTTCATATTTTTTCTATTATTAATAAGTACATTGAAATAATTTCACTTTTTGGGGACTTAACGTGTGTTTTTCAAAATATTTCAGTCAGAAAAACAAGCTTTTGTTTTATAAATGACAATTAAAATTAATTGTATGTTGCTGATTTTTTGAGCTGCGGTGCAAATATAGTCTTAATACAAGCTTTAATTACATGTTCAACTTGTGAAACTTCAAAAAGTGGGTATTTTTTTGATTGATGAGTTCGAAAAGATTAAGTATTAAATGAGATATGCTCAAAATATTTGGAAATAATTTGAAAATTGCTTCAAGATTATGTGAGCTTAAAACGTGGCAGAACGCTTAATAAGAATTATTTTCAACATTTGAATAAAGAAATGCATGAAAAAAACTGAAACAAAATTATAGATTACTAAGAACAATAATGAAAAGTAATATTTGTTAAACGTTATTGTGGTCTTAATGATTGGTAAAGAAATAAGATGAAATGGAGATTTTGTAGATAATACATTTTGAATTATTTAAATAAAAATTGTTAATAAAACACAATAAAAAAATGAATTCAATCATTTAATAAGAAATAGTGATTAAAAATTAAGCCTTTCTACAAGTTTATAAAAAAAATAACTATAATTATTGATAACTTTTTGATCGGGTGAAAGAGCATAAAAAAATCTTCAATAGAATTATCAAACAAAATAGTTTTCAAACTGCAGAAAAGATGGCTTTTGCGAAAACAAATGTTTAACCAAGAGGTATGCATAAAAATAAGTTCAAAACGCATAAAAAGGCGTTAAATAATACTATTTAGTATATGAATCACTGGAGAAACCCTTTCTTCATGAACATACAATGAACACCACATGAGTCATCTGATATTATTGATGCTTTTGAAATAATGACGAAGTGTGAACAATAAAAAAAAATTCTTTTTAATAAAAATAATATTGAATAATGGACTAATAGCGCTATTAAATATATAATTTTTATATAAAAAACTCCTCACTTTCTTCACAAATGAATATCAGTTTCTAATGATGCGATGTTATAAATCATTATAAAGTTATTGATGCAATTATGAGTAATCTTCAAAATTCTAAAAATAATTCGACTATTACGCATTATTTGTTAACAAAATAAAATTTCATGTTTAAGTAGATTGATAATTACTGTAAGGAGTGTTTACAGTTTCGGTAACTTAAATCATCTTGTAATATAGTTTAAACCAAGAATTTTATGAACTGAGAGACATATACGAAAATAGATTATATTATATGAAAATGCAAATTTATTTATCTAACGTTAAAAGCTAAAAAAAGAAACTGTTTTGAGTTTTACGATCTATTTAATAATCATTCGATGGATCTAATTGTTTCTTATTAAAATAATATAACTAATAGTGGCGTTGGTTTTTAAATTGTTTATTTTGTATATAGTGTACACCTATGATACAATTTTGGCAATGCAAGAAAAACATTTAATTAAAAAATATTTTATAGAAATAAAACAATTAAAAATAAATATATTTATCCTATACTAAGAATAAAAAAACAACTATCCAGAGATAAATGTCTTATGCATGAAAATTTAAAATTTTCTTCGATAAAAAACACAAAGAGCTATCTTAAATATATTTATATAAATATTCATATAAATAACAGGCAATCAGCTGATAACGTGTTTTTCTCAAAGCAAAACTATGGGTTGACAATGGCCTTTTATGCGGCAACACACACTTTACATGTATCTTTTTACTACATTCCCATGACAGATTTGGTAGTTTTCATTGGAGATTGAAGATTCAGATTAATTTAGATTGAAAAGTAATAAAAGAATTAGGTTCGCTTTTTTATAGTGAATATGAATTTTCAATGTTAAATTTGTATTCCACTTAGTTTCAATTAAAAAATGTGTAATTTATATTAATTAAAATATTTTTTTTGAGTTATGAAAAAAGTTTCATTTAACTAAAATTTTTGATAAGTTCAACCTTATCATAGGTCATTAGTGAGAAAGTGAAATTTATATAAAATTTTATCATTAAATGGTTGTGAATGTTCTATAAAGTATTGGAATCTACGCAAGACTTTTTGTTTTAGCTTGTTGGTTTTAATTTTAATGAATTTTAAACGAAAAACCTACATGAGATTAGATTTGACGATTAATTTCAGTTATTTTAACAAATAATCAGAGAATTTATTTGATTTTAAAATTTATTTAGTTAAGAAAATATTAAACCAAAAAAATTTAAATCAACGAAATAACATTGAGCAAATATGTTAAAAAAAAAACAAAACAAAAAACCTTTGCAAAAAGATCTTTTCGGCCCAAATCATCAACTCCTATTTATATACTGCGCAAGTTGCAGATTACGTAAACATTCGAACCTAAATACATATTAATGAGACTATTTTTAAACATATTTGTAAATACATGAATATACAAGTGAATTTTTTTTGGAAATACTTTTTGGAAGTAGTTCAAACATGCGTAATTACTTATTAATGAAGCTATTTTTAGTAAGGTGTGTATTTAAATGCATATTAAACGGTTTATTATTAGTATCTGTTGTTTGTTATTATTCATCTTTTCCAAATCCTGTTTTTGTTTATAACTGTTCTCAAATTATATTAAAGAGAAAAAACATTTGAAAAAAACAAAAAATGAACTTTTCAGGAATACAAATTCTTGGAAACTATTAGTGTTGCTATACATCGACTTTAAAAACATACAATTCCTCAAAAAACTACTAGTAATAATGTTAAAGAGGTATACAGCTTTAAAACATCGTATTTTATCGAATCATTTCTTTTTCAAATATTTAATGAAAATTAAATATATAGAGTTTTTTGTATTTAATTTTGGTTATTTCTATAACATTTTATAATATATTAAAATATACAAACTGATTTAAAGGTCATTATTATATTTATTTTTTATAAATTTGTTAAATATTATTATTAAAGTTTTTCTTATTTTTTATTTCTACTATTCCTATTATCTAAACCATAAAAGTGACAGTGGTATTGTTTTAAGGGTTCGAATACTGTGCACAAACACATGGCAATATGTGTACTTTATTTAATTATTTCTATGATTTTGTTTATTAATATTGTTTTTTTTTGTAAAAGTTATCATCTGGTATTATTTCGACCGGTATTATCGTTTTTTTATTGTATATATTAGTTTTAATGAAAATGATAATAATTTTTGATTATTTCTGATTTCTGGATCACAAATAAACAGTTCCGTTTTGCGGTAATGTTTTCTGCGTTTTATAATAATAAAATAATATTTATGATCACAAACTAAATAAGAGAGAAATAACAATAAAAACGATGAAAATAGTTAAAATAACAAAAAATAAATACAAAGACAAAAATAGAATTAGAGTAATACTAAAAATAATTGTGTTACACAAATACAAAGACCTATGGTATTCAATTGAATATTTAATTTCTTTGCTTCTATTCGATTTTTCTATTGTTACAATAAATAACTTACAGATGAGTAAAAGAAAAACTTACATATAACTGTATAACAATATACTGAGATTTTATAAATAAACTTTTCTGAAACTCTTTCATTAACTCAAAAATGTATAGTCTTTTAACTGAATACATTCAAACCATTAAGGATACTAGGCTTAAGGTTAAAAGTATGTGATGGTAAACAGTTAATTGAAAATTTTTCAAATAACAACCATCAATCAAATTTTGAAGACCTGCGTGTAACAGTTAGAACGATAATATGATTATAAAAGGTATATAATATAAAGAACTATATATAATTATAAAAATATAAAATTGGTTTTTTTCAGAACAAATTATTAATTTTATGTGTCTTTTCCCAATGCATATATTAAAAAAGTTATAATTCCCGATAAGTTTAGTCTTGTTATGAAACTTTAACTTTACGAGTGTTAGATTAGCTTTAAAAGACTCGATCAATCTTATGCCTCGTTTCACTGACGTAAAATAATAATAATAACAATAATCTACCAGGCTTATTATAGTGATGTTACAGGGAGTTTCAAGATCACTTGTAAAAGCTTGTATATTAAACATACTAAATCAAATATATATGATTGAAAAGACAAATTCTTTTGCTTGAAGCTTTGTATTATTGTGAACTTCTAAATCAAATGTCAAGTTGAATTGTTAACATAATAATAAATCTGTGCTTCAAAGCTTCTAGCGTTAATGTTGGGTGTGGGGTATTGAAAATAGTCCTGATTGCTAGATATAAATATAGCAGAACTTTATACAAAACCATAGGGTAATATTGAATGAAGTCTATAATGAAGAATGAAAGCTAAAAAACATTTTAAAATAATGATAACAATATGAAGTATAATAGCCTGAATTTTTGATAACAATATATTTATTAAATTGAAATATAACTTTATGATAGGGATAATTAACCCTGTAAATTTCAAGGTCCCAATGATTTAGAAATATTTTATTATATAAAAATAATATTATAAGCATAATACTACTGGAAAATCAAAAGTATTGTATAGACCATGGGTTTTTGATGGTTCTTATATTCCACAGGAATAATGATTCTAATATGAGTAATTCAACTGGTGTATTGACTCCGTTAGGAATGCAGTGACGATTAATAAATATTATATATGAGGCAATAGATATTATATAGCCTTATTGCAATGATTTGATGGTTGCTTGTTTATTTTTATTTTTTTTAGTTGTAAGATAAAAACTATATTAATTTAATTGTCTATTTTAGATTGTATTGCTCTACATGTCCCAGTAACAGGGATTGACGAAAGTCTGTCTAGTTTAATAAAAGTAATTTATCGTAGTTTTAAATATGCTATTTTGATTTAGATAAATTTTCAGCTACTGCCAGCTTGCTTCAATGTAAAACTCGGAATCGCCTTTCCAACACTAGTTTGTCTTGCTGTCGTCAACTAAGATCATCTGGAAAGCCAAATGACAACGACATCAAAATATCAGTTTATTGACACCTTCTACAGAGTCTACTGTCGCCCAAATTTTGAAAAAAGCAGCTTGTAAAGACAAGCAATTTTATCTCGATGTCCAGGACATATAGTAACAATGAGCATGACAATGAGAAAGAGTACTTCTAATGAAATAGTCATAACAAGTTTTGATCGTTCGAGAAGTTGCCTTTCAAAATGAACTATAAAAACGCCTTTTAGGGTTGAAACTATTAAAAATTTATTTATGGGCTTGAAACGTAAACGAAAATGTTATGAAAATTAGGTAATCGAAAAAAAATTCAAAGAAATTGCGTATATTTTATGTGTTCAAATTTATAATTTAAACAGAAAAATTGATCTAGTTATTTATGTAAAACATTTAAATGAATTTTATGAAGCTTTCTACAAAAATTTAGAAATAGGGATACATTTACAGCAAAATATTCGAACACAACAAATAATTTTATGAAGTACAAAGCTTTTAAAATGTTACTTTGTTAACCAAAAGCTTCGTACTTACTAAAATTACCTGTTGTGTTTAAATTTATTGCGGTATTTACTTGGCTAAAGAAGATTATTTTATAGAGATACATTTATTTCAAATATTTTTTTGATAAAATCAGGTTAACCTCCACTTTCGAAGAAAAACCCGGAGAAATATTTCAAAAAAATACACAAAATATTAAAAAAAAGATATTTTTTATTAATTTTATTTGACTGACCATGTTTCTATAAATTACTTGTTCTCTAAGCTACTATATCAGACATTAAAACTAAAGGTACCAGATTCAAATACACTTTGAAAAACCCATTGAAACCAATTTAGTGTAAAACCTCCAACGATGAAGAAGTCATAGCCACAAAAATCGAATTTCTCATTCAGACTCTCCAAAGGTGCAAGCAAAAACAATGCACTAAACGTAGAGTTGTCAGTCTTCAATAAAGCTCTGAGGTTTATCCTTATTCTGGAGTCAAGAATGGTACAAAACACTACTACTATTAATACTCCTAATAAGGGAAATTTGAAAAGTTTTCTGAAATATGGTTTTGAAACTTACTAATTTGAAAACCACTATAATAAAATTTTTACATTATTATAATAGATTTTCAAAAAATGATGAGATTATATATTAAAATATACCATTCTTATTGATTCTTAATTAAGTTAATCAAGAGTGAAAAAGAATGAAACTTTAAACGGAAGGTTTCAAACTAATGCAAAATAGATTTCTATTTTCAAGTTACGAGATGATGTTATTAAAATATTTATTTCAAAGATGTAACACTGTAGACATTCCTTGGCTTTAACATCTTTTATATAAGTAAGATTTATGATTAATTTTTTTTTTATGTTATAGATGGGACGTGTAGTTTTTTTTACGTTGTTATATAAATATAATCTTTATACGATGTAGAAGTTGTTATGATGATGGAATTAGAAATAAGGATTTTATTTCATTTTTCTTACCACTAGCTCTTGACATCAGCATCTTCACCAACAGCATCATTATCAGCATTCTTATGATTTTGACCCTTTTTTTTCATGTTTATCCATAAAAAGATTAATTATGAACTAATTTATCAAAACACTTTTCTTTTTATTATTAGTTAGTAAGCCTTTAGTTTTTGTAGGATTCTCAAACCAGAAAATAACTTATTTTCTGAGCCCAGCAAAATTAGAAAGATCTCATATAGGATCTTTTGAAAGGATTTAAAATTTATTTAAATAGTAACCAAAGATGTTGAAAAGAATCTACAACACCAGCAATATTCGATCATTATAAGCCTAAAAAATTGTGTAGAACAATTTAGCAACTAATTACAGTTTTTTCTATTATGTAAACTCAAAAGGTACTCATCTATTCTAGAAAATTCAATTTTTGTTTAATAGCATTAATCGTAAACAAATTTTCCTAAAATCACCAAAAACTGACTATATTTTTATTCCTCTTAAAACAAAAATACTAAACAAAACAAAATGAAATGTGATATAAAAGGGGATTCAAATGATAGTGTGCTTAATAGATGGCTTCATGGCAGCTTGTGAGGGGTTCAAGATAATTGTCGTTTCAGCATCATTCAATTTGGCTTCTTTTATCTCTTGTAATGAAAACCTTGTGACTTTCTTGTTCACTACTTCTACTGGTTTCAAGTGGGTTTTGAGAGACGGTAACTTGAACCTGTAGAGTGGGAATTATCATTAGAAATACTAACAGTTTTTTGCTGTTTAGAATCATACAAGGAGAGCTCGTGCGTTTTATCAGTAAATTTTTAGTTTTTTCAAATACTAATTTTTAAAAATTACCATACTTAGGAAAAACATACATGATGAAACTAAACCTACAGTTTTGTGTAGTTTTTAACTGAATAAATTTATTCATATTTTGATATAACCCCAATCCAATTATGATTCACGAATATCTCTATAACACCTATAACAATGAAAAACTTTGTCATAAAACCCTATAAAATACTAATAAACTGGAAACATAACACCTACTTTTTTTTACACTTTTCTTTCTTAGTCCACGTTAATTGTTTCTCTAGCCTGCTTCTCCCACTCAATGCTTCGAGGTCTGTGGACTTTTGAGGGGAGATTTTCGAATGGGTCTCAAGTGTTGGTGCGGGGAAGAAATAATCACCGGAACTTTTCTTCAGATCCAGCGAACTCACATCCCAATCTGTGTAAGATTCAATTAGAAGCTATTTTAATTACGTTTTTAGGCATTAATAGTAGAATTTTGTAGGAGTCGATTATAAATCATTTCATTTATTATTTAAAAATTAAATATGAGGTTTCAATAGTATTATGTAAGTTATACCATAAAGGTTAAAAGAATAAAAAATTTAGCTTATGTAAACGATGTTGTATTTGGCAGAGCCCGTAGCAAAAATTTTTTTTTTCAATCAAAATATAATACATCACATCATAAAAAAAATACATCACAATTATTTATAAACAAATGGATAATATTATATATATCATGATGATTTTTTATAATAAGTTCACCATCAAAAGAGTATCTGTTTTCCATTGTAAAATTGTCTTTTCTAGAAATTTCTTTCAAGTCTGAACATTTTTTACTTTTTTGCCTGTTTTTTTCGCAGAAAATGTCGTTTTCAAGAGTCGTCTCATTATGATCGTCTATCTCTGGTGTTTCATCTTTCGCATCGTTGTTGACTCGATGCTCAGTATCATATACATATTGAGGGTTTTTATTTTGTTTCATGACGTCAAAAGAGTATTTATCACGTTCATCATCATCATCGTCAGAATGTATTTTTAACACATCAGGTTTGACATTGGAATTCATGATTTTTAAAGATCTGTTAAATGTTTGTTTTAGGTTACAATAAATGAAAGATCAGAAAAAAAAATAAAAAATGAAAAAAGTATAAATGAAATTTTTTCAATAAAAAACTAAACTTTACAAAAGTTAATTTTTGCTTGAAAGCCTTCAAAATCAACATAACTGGGGTTCATCTAATCTACTTCCTAAAGCACATGAACAACTGATCAAATGTCAAAAATCGTTGATTTTGACACTAAATGACAACCAGTTTAAAAGATTAACAGAATGCAACACTAACTCTTGTAAGTCTTGTCTCATGCTTTTTATTTCTTCATCTAGTGATAGACCGTCGTCAACTTCCTCGTGGCTTGTATCAATAACTTGACTTATTTTAGCAGTTCGTTTAGACTTCAGCATTTTCGCTAAATTCCCACACACGACATTGCCTACAGTTTTAATATAATTTAGTATAATTTATCAGGTATATCGTATGTATTTTTTGTAATATATATTTTAGCTTAATTTTTAAAATTAATATTTAAGTATTTTGGAATATATTCATAGAAAAAAACTAAGCTTTTTGAGAAATTTGGCCTTCTTAAAAAATTAGTTATTTTAAACTATATATTACTCAAAATTAGGTTAACATGTTAGGATAAAGCTAAACTATCGAAAATTTTAGCTATCTTTTTCAACTAAACGAAACCACAACAAGAACCTCTTGACTCGAGACCTGAAGAAGGTTCAAAATTGCCTAACTTTTTTCTATTTATTGGCTCGAATTCATCACAAACTTTCTGAACATTGAGTCTGAAATTAACAAGTAGAAAATTTTGACGATTAAATGAAAAAAAAGTTGATACCTAAGCATTGAATTTTTTGTAGAAACTTGTTTACATTATAAAAAGTAGATAATTAAAGCTTGTAAGATCATAAAATAGAGAAAATTTATTTAGTATTCGTTTCCACGCAACAACACGAACCTATCTCTTGTTTCTTTCACCTTGAACAAGTTCTCATCATACTGTAGAGATTTTAACTTCGAATCTGATTCACCACTGTTTGTGAAAATACCATCTAATAGCTTAAGCTGGTCGCCAACGTTTTCTAGTACAGTTAGCCTGTAATTGTATTCTATGGGGGTTTCTTCGTGAGGGTCGGGTTTTGTGCAGATAGGGTTTCCTTTAATGGTAAGATTCCAAAGGTTTGAACACAATGATAAAAAAGAGAGTTGAGAAATGTCGTCTATTTTGTTGCTATAAAAATAAATATTTGTTTTAAATAAAAAAAACTACTATTCAAAAATTTTATTAAAAAAATACTAAACTATCATTTCTATTTATTTCATTTTTAACAGAACAACTACATCTATACAGAGCATTCATTAACTAAAACAGATGTCATTAAAACTCAACTTTTCAAGATCCAGAACAGAAAGATGCTGTAAGAGAGAACAAGAACTGACGTCTCGTAAATGATTGCAGCTGAGATAAAGTTCAGAGAGGTTCGTAAGGGAGGGTAGACCGTCTAAATCTTCCAAGCCACACCTACTCATCCATAATACCTTCAAGTTTTTATAGTTCGATCCGAGGTTTCTGTGGGTTGGTGGTGTTATTATGGGGTTTAAATAGCGTGTCATTTATATTGTTTGTTAGAAGAAAATATGGTTTGTATAGTTCATGGTTGTTTGAGGGTATGGAATTGGTTTGTACCAGTTTCAACCACATATCATTTGGCCTATTTATTAATTTAAATATAATACTGAATTTATAATTTAGTAATTAACCATTAAATTGATTATTACTCTACCTTAAGGTAAGTATATTACTTTCGATGAATCGTAGCTGGATTAAATTGGGCAAAGAGGCTCCTAGGCTGTTAATAGCTGTCTTTTCTCCATCTACTTTCACTTCGAAATATTTCACCTTCTTCAAGTCTTTTTTTCCTGTCAGAAATTGCTGTGTTTTGGGTTTTTAATGGTTTTGATTAATGATGTGATGATGTATGAAGATATAAATAATATTTTTCAAGTTAGGTATATAGACGAGTGCTTTTTACGATAAAAACGTGTATCATATTAATAATTATCTCCAAATAGATTCAGTTTTTAATGTAATTTTAACATTTTTTGAAACAATTTCAATTATTACTATTCTTTTATTTAAATTTTAAGAACTACTACAAAAAAATGAAAAAATTTAAGCAGTTGGAAAACAAATGGTTACGCATCTGAACATTTAACAAATCATGAAATAGCTGGGACGCAACAGTCGTCGATACTTTTTCCAAGTCCCACATTATCGCCAGCTCCATCGAGTCAGGATCCAGCGCAAAGTCTGCGGAAATATTAAAAAGCCGCAAATATCAGGGCTTGGTGGGCAACTTCCATTTTCAACCCGTTGCATTTGAGACAACGGGCTGCTGCGGACCTTCAACCAGTAGTTTTGTTGAGGAGTTAGGTAGAAAAGTTATCGAGGCGTCAGGGGACCCTTTGGAAGCAGTATGGTTGCGCCAGAAGATTTCTCTTGCAATTGCCCGCGGCAATGCTACCAGCATTCTTTCCTGTTTCCGTTCTCTTTTCTCTTTCTCTTAAGTGCAGTTTTTTTTTTTTTTTTTTTTTTATCTCAATTTTCATTTTCACCATGTATCACTTGTATATTGTTTATTCGCTTGTTCTATTAGTTTACGAAAAATAGAGTAACTACCAGAATATAGATCCACATTGAAAAATAATCATTATAAACATATAATATATCAAAACTAGTGACCATTTTGATTACTAAATATAAAAGATAGTAAAAGCTGTAAAACTACAAGCTTGTATGGAGAGAGATAGTTGCCAAGAAGGTCATCATCAAAATGAACAGGATCTGGGTTGACTTTTTTTTCTTTTATATCTGTTATTTTAACACCACGTAGTAGAGCGCTCTTTGGTCTTTCATTGGAAACTTCCTCAAAGTCATCTATGAATGAAGTTGATGCATTTTCAAAAAGTCTATTATTATTCCTATTAAGTAGTTTGTTGATGTTATCAAATGTTTTAGAAGATATCAAGGTTGGTTTTGACTTGTTCACTTTGGTATCTGTATTCATATCAGTTCAGCAATTTATATCATCGTGAAAATATAAACACAATTCTAAAAAGTTTCCATAGAAACGTAAGCTAATGGTTTAGCGTCGTGTTTTTATGAATAATCAAATTATAAAAGTAAATTTCTGATAAATTCCCATTTCAAAGTAAGATGTTTTTATATTATAAATTTTCTTTGAGTTTTTTTTTATGTAGATATTCTATATGCCCTGTTTAAATCACAAAACAAAGTGAAATAAAGATTTTTAAAAATGAAGAAATTTATCAAGTTTTTCGAAAAAATTTTTTGAGTTTGTTTAAAGTACAATGTTAAATAGCAGTCAACTTGGCATTTATTGAAAGTTTAAGAGCGTTTGTATCATGCTCTAACGAATACAAAATAATTACACAGAATACAATTGAGTATCGCATATATACTTCTAAAACAGTTAATGAAGTTTAATTATACGTGTTATCTCAAATTGCTTTTATAAAATTTCATATATCTTTATCTCATATACTTTTTCTTTATCTTCGAAACGAAAAATTTCATCTAAGCATTCTTCTAAAAACAGTTAACCCTCAAAAGCTATAAGTTAAACCATATCATACCACTTTAGACATATACTTGAAGGTTGAAGTTGAAATAATAAATTTATTTAAAGACTCTCCCTTGAAATTCAACTCCGTGTTACGGTAGCAGCTTTCGATACAATACACTCCACGTACAAGCGTAAAGAAACGTTAAGTTTAGCTCAGAAAGTTGAGTTAAATTAGAATAAACTAAATGAAATTCAATTAATAATTGGTTATAATAAAATAAGCTTAAATTGAGAAAAAATTAATTATAATAAATTAAATCTGAAACACAATAAGTCAAGTTTATTATTCTAAAAACTGTTCGATTTAATTATTACCTATTATATTTTTTAACACCAAATTCATACTGTATATAGCAATTTTCGACTGCACACCGGCAAAAGCACACGACTACCGTTTCACACTACTCCCTATCGATAACTCTGTTTAAAAATCATTATTTTTTTATAATCGATATTCTTTATAAGCACAAAGCATTGTGTTTTATGAAATAGAACAGCCTAAAAACATTAGTTTACACAACTCTAATTTATAAAAAATAGTGTAAGCAGCTTTTTGCAAAAGCGAATTGAATTGAGTACAAAAGTGGTGAAAATTGAGTGGTATATATAGGTACAAAGATGTTTCAACACTCCATAGTAAATTTTTTTTATCTCAACTTCAGAAAAAAATTTACGTTGTGTTTTTCACAACCATTGCTTTTGTCAACCAACACTACCAGTTGTCACCAAATTTTGACAAAAAAGAAATGCTATCCAAAAAAAGAATTTTAAATCAAGTAAAAGATTTTGATGACCAGCTGTACTAGATTTAAAAACGTGAACCACAAAACAAACACAGAAACAGTTATCTTGATAACATTAAAGTTTAAAACAGCTTCTCATCTCCACTTTTGAGCGCCCATGTTTCGAATTTAAGTTGGGCTTCATCAACATACAATGACATCCCAATAGAGAACACTTTATGTAGTTTGAAGTTGAGACCTAATATCGATGAGATTACATTTGTTAGTAAAACGTTTTATTATCTTCAACTATTCATAGAAAAACCAACATACTTTTAAAACATCCAACACTTCTGAATACTCATATATCGCTATCTACGTTATTGCCATCCGCTAAGAATTGTTTTCTGTCATATGTTAAAACATCGCATACTAAAATGAATCATGATGTGTTTGTGCAAAGATATTGAGCATATTTATGAACTTGTTCGAGGAGAATCATATTGGAATCAGTTTATATATTTTAAAGTGTTTTTTATGGATAGTAACAATAATTTCTCAAACTTTGATAAATTTTTGGCATATTTTCTCATTTCAGAATAACTTCAATAACAAATTCAAACGGTGATAATTTGACTCATAAAATATTGACATGTAGTCACATTATAATGAGAAATACAGACCGCTTTTATGTCCATTATATTAAATACATGGATACATATATAAGTATTCGCCAACCAACCAATCTATATAAATATAAGACAGATATAAAAGCAATTGTGAGCGTACAGCCTTTGAATCAAATGAATGGAACAGTGTGTTTGTGTTTTTTTGAATTTTTAACCACCATGACTACCCTCTAAAACTGATTAATTGTATATTTTTTCAAAATAAATAACATTATTTTTTTTGTTTAATATAAAATGCTTATAAATGAATCTGAAATTTATAACACAAGTCATATTGTTGGAACTATAGCCAAAAACACTCCTAGTTATAATGATAACGTTATATCCTCAAAAACGACAAGAAAATCAAAAACTTTTTCAAAGTTTGAGCCTTCAAAATCAAAAACTAATTTGGATAGACACTTATTTAAATCTAAGAACCTTATAACCGTTTTCATAAATCAAATAACCACAAGGACATCAAACCATAATTTTGATACAATATTTTTATTCTTCTTGGCCATTTTGTTAAGCCTACTCCATGAAACAAGTGAGTTGGTTTATTTATTCTATATATTATCAAGTTGTTAAGATATTATCATATATTTCGTACAGTAAAAAGGTACAAAAGAATATACGATGTTTCTAAAAAACTATCATATAGTGAAGTGAAGTATGCCGAGACAACAAAGGCAGTTTTAGTGGAACCAGCTAGAAGCGTTTTAATTCAATTAAGATTTTGGAAATAGCTTAAGTGAGGGTATTCAAAACAAATTAGCTTTTTGCTTGAGCAATAAATGTTTTGATACAACAATAACTATGGTTATAGCATGATTCGAGAATTCAAATAGAATAACGAGCATGAGTATAATGAAGTCAACTAAGAGTCTTAATACAATAAATAATACGATTGTATTAACATCAAGGCAACAAAAATTAAATTATATTAATTAACTATAAGCATAACCATACAATAACGAGTATGATTACAGTGGCTCTAACTTCAAGAGTTAATACAATAATACACAATATATTTTGCATGTATTTGCTCTCATAACATGATAAAAAACAATTAATACTAGGCACGGTACATACAAAATATTATCATTGATCGATTCATGAATATATTTAGACTGTTTGGGCTTTTAGTTGTTAGGGAATGTAACTATTGCTTATAATTACATGTATTTATATATATAAATGTATTTTGTACGTAAATACAGAATTTTAAGCTTTTGAGAATTTCAATTGTTTAGGAAGTATATTAAATAAATAGATAATTTATTATATAATATAAATGGGATAGGAATTCTTTGAAGCAAAACTTCTTTTTTGAAGGTTAACATTGTTTAATGAACAAAGCCTAAAAAATGCAGAATTTTAAAATCAAATTTATGTAAAGCATTTCTTTAATACTTCGTTACAGGTTCGTTTAAAAGTTTCTTGAAATTGAAGAAATACTTAGGAAACTTTATGGATTTTTAATTCATTTTCTATTTTTGTTATGGTTTTTAAATTTTTCATATACTATATTTCATTGTCTTAAATTATTCCATTTACTTGTAGACTTTTTCAATTTATTAAAATTACATAATAATGTTATTTAAAAAATCTAAATCTCCACAGTAATCCATTAAATACTTATATTATTTTATCAAGTATTTTAATATAATAAAAAATGTATTATCATCTTCCTCCATTATTATTCATAAATCTCATCAATTAAAACCCCTGCTCTTCTACAAAATCAACAAAATATTCTTATTTTTTTTAAAGCAATATTTCCAAATACTCTCTCTCCTTGAATACTCCATGTTTCACCACTAAACGTTCTAAAACCATTGATTATATATCCAGGTGGAAGTGGATTATTGATAAGTGGGCGGAGACAACATTCTACTTCCGGTTTTTATCCACAAAAACTTGAAAGGGTGAATAAATTTATTTAATTCATGTGATCTTATCAAATATTCTTGGTATTAAAAAAAATTTTTTTTTAAATCCATTTTTAGTTTTTAATTATTTTATCCGATAGAAACCTATAAATATTATTATAAAAAACTACATATATTTGTTTCATTTAAACTTTTATAATATATTGAGTACAAATAATATTTTCATTGTATACTTCTCAAAAGAGAAAAAGATCTCTGGCAAGAACAAGCCTTGAAGAAAGACTAGTGTTAGAATTGTATTTGGCTAACGACTTAACTAGAGTGAGTGTTGTTTGGATTCATAATTTGCTATATTCTCTACTAATTTTTGGACGTTTCTTCCATATCAAAATTTTTTGTTCATACTCTTTAATTACTTCAATTTATAACTCTTTTTCAATTGAGATTTCGTATAAATCTCAAGTTTTACAGCCCACCATATTATATGAACAAGAAACAACACATTATGTAGCGGTACACATCAAATATTAAACAGTATCAACTTATATTTTTATGAACTTCAAGCATTATTATATAGTTACATACATATATTATACAGTATCAACAGTATGGAGAGGAAGCAGTGAGTGATGTTGTGAGAAGTAGTAAGGAGATTGCCAACAGAGTTAACTTGGTAAGAGTATTTTTTTTTTTCAAACTTATATTTTTTCGAAAAAAAAATATAGTTAAGAGCATTGTCAGTTGCTAATGAGTTTTTTCATTGTTTTTGTCAGTGGCAGTTCTTAATTTGTGTAAATCTTCCAAGGTATTTAAATTGATGTTGAGGGATTTGGTAAAAGCATGATGTAGAAAATATAATAGCTTGGGGTATCCTTTCCAAAATGAATAAAACTGCATATTAACTATAAGTAAAGTGTTCGAAAAAATTTGATCCTATAAACATTAAATACTTTGACTAAAGTAGAAAGAAGTATTTCAACTTATAAAGCATTATGTAACTAACCATTTGAAAATGATCTGCTCAAAGTTTGTTTTACAAATAAAATTGGTTCAAATTGTGTTTGTACCTCTTAAACCCAAAGCAAATATCACATTGTTCTGCATAATGATTTATTGAACCTCATTTATTGTAGTTAATATTATCTTGAGAAATGCCAATAATTAATCGTCTGGCATCTTTAATTCCCACGTCATTATGCCTTAAAAAAGCTTTTTTCAGTGTTAAAAAAATTTCTAATAAGATAGAAAAAGAGTCTGTAAAAATGAAGATTTTAAGTTTGAAGCGGTTCAATGTTATAAACGAAAATATAATGGAATAATACGAATAAAAGTTGATCAGTTAATTAGAGTGAAGATAATGCAGTACAATAAACTATAATTGAAAAAAAACTTCATGTAATAATAAAACTAACATAGCAAAACCGCTAAAAACCAGTTGTTCCAGCCCCTGGGAATCACAGTTCTTTTGGTGGGAGTGGAGGTGTGGGCAGGTGCAGACAAAACCATTATTACTGAAGATATAGATTTGACGTTCAAAAACTGGATGCAATATCAATCTACTTATGTAACTACTCCTACTGATGTTGCATTTCTTTTGACGTTAGTTGTTTGGTTAGGTATTTATAATATAGTTAAAAGGAAGTGTGTTTTTGAAATTATATTCTATGAGCAAAATTAAATTGATAGATGCTTCATCTTATAAAGGCCACACAAAAATAGAAAATGTATTTCGAAATATTAATAGATAATTTTTAATTATAAAGACGAGTAGATTTTGGCTACCTGAAATATGGTAAAGTCAATGTGGATTCTATATGCTCTAAATCAGACTCTGTCGGGGTATTACGGGTTAGTTGAAGTAAATATAATACATTATATGTCATTTATAGTAAATTTGTATACTATATATAACAAAAAGTTTATAATTAGCATTTTATGAATAAATGGAGCATTTTTCACTTATATGGCACTATTAGTTATTCAAACGATCATGTTACTAAAACAACGGAATGCTTAGAGTACAAGAAAGTATTTTTTGAATGAGTTTAATTTTCCTTAAGTACCTTGAAAAAACAAAGCAAAAAATCCACTAACTTTACTTTCAATCATTCACACCACTAACAAAGGTGCTAGATGACAGATCAGAGGTTACAGGTTCAATTTTGGCTCACTATATAGGCAGGGTCTTTAATATTTCTGTAGATGTGCCGGACTGTGAATGCCGTGATTCAAAATGCATCATGAACTCTCAGATACCGTTAGTAAATATAATATGTGCAATATTCTGTATTATGAATTTTAATATATTGTATTTTATTTTATAAATTATTGCTTATAATTCATCATTTTACTTAGCCTATTATATTGAATGTTTTAGAATAAAATCTTTTTCATGGTAACTTAGAGCTAATGAAAAAAATTCAATGCTTGTAATAAAGTAAATTTGAAAATTTAATTTAAATCAGAAAAATTTTTATTCATTTAAAAAAAATTGTATTTAAGAATGATTTTGGGACCAGAAAAATTTTCTCAGTGCTCCATAGACCAAATGAATTCTTCTCTGGTGAAAGGTAGTGAAATCTGTTTACGTAACATACCCAAAGTTTTGGACCAGTATTTATCTGTGTGTGGCAATGGTATCTTGGAAAACAATGAAGAATGTGATTGTGGCAGACTTCCTTCTCATGTTAGGAATCTTTGGCTCTTTAGTACATAATCAAAAAAAAGCATAATTTAACAACTGAAACTAATTTTTTATTTTGAAATAGACTGTTAAAATACATAGAAAAAAATAAAACATCGCACAAAGGTGAATCGATCTGAAATTTGATCCACTCATTGGGAAAAAACCTTATTTAACAACTAGACCATTAACTAATATTTAAGAACTTATCCAGTTAGCATTTTGAGAAAAAAGATGGAAACTTCAAAATGCATCTATAAACTACAGATTTGCAATCAAAAATGTTGTGATGAGGAGAAGTGCACACTGAAAGGCCAATGTGCATACGGAGACTGTTGTGAAATAGAGTCATGCACCTTAAAAAGGACAAGCCATCTATGTAGGCCCAAAACTTTAGAAGTCTGTGATATTGAAGAGTATTGCAATGGAGAAAGTTCTGTTTGTCCTGTGAACACATATGTGCAAGATGGAACTAAGTGTGAAACTAATGGAGTAAGTCAAAATGCCACTATTTTTTTATTTTTTTGCTATTATTGTTTTCTAGCCTTTTTTATTTTTCTCTTTATTAATTCTAAACGTTTAATGTTTTTTATCTCATTTACATCATTACTATTCAAAGCTCACAAAATTTTAACTCACCGAATATTCAATTTGATTTAAGAAACTTTTAAAAATTTCAACCCATAGAAACCGGGTTCATGTTTCGGGGGACAATGCACAAACAGACACGAGCAATGCAAGCTTTTGTATGGAGACACAGCCGAGGATGGGTCGATCGAGTGCTACAACTTAAACACCCAAGGGACATCCGATGGCCATTGTGGTTACGATGCTGCTTATGATAACTACATGCCCTGCTCTTCAGTGTATGCTCAGAATTTCATAACTTTTCTGCTTTATTTAGCATTATTTCAATTTTTGAAACAGTGTTTTGTTTTGATTAACTATCAACTTAAGATCAAAAACTTCAAAACTCAAATTCCTCATAAAATTATTAAATAAAATCAATTCACAGAAATGTTTTGTGCGGTTCTTTGAAATGTAATGCTGATCTGCAAAACTTGAGCATAACTCGCAATATTGTATCGAGGTCTTTCAGAAGAATGGCCTCAATAAACTGTTTTAGTGTCACCTTCGACTATGGAACAATCCAGAACAACCCAGGAATGGTGGCTGATGGTTCCCCCTGTGGAGACGATAGAGTGAGCTTTTGAATGGCAACATTGGATTTAATACGTTATGGTTAAAAATAACTAAATAAAATTTTCCAAATAAAGCCTGGAAAACTTTTCAAAATTTTCAATTTTTTATTTTAATTTCCATTGACAAATTCAAATTAAGAGCCATTTTCATTCAAAATCAACTTATTCACAATGGAAAGTACCAGTCATGTACCACTTCAAAGGTATGCAAAGAAGGCCAATGCTTGAGCAAAGATGTTTTGGTGACGAAGAAATGTCCAATATGCGACAGAGGGGTAGGTTTTGTGCATCTATTAAAAATTATTCGAATTTCGTTTCGTCATGTAGCTAAATTTAATATAAATTATCGTTTTTATTTTTCAATTTTTTTACAGCATATAATATCTTAAAACCAACTAAAAAGTTTAAAAAAACTAAATTTCATCATTAAATTATAGTAAATTTGTTTATAATGCTTTTGAAAGTTTTTTTTTGATCATAAACTAACAAAAAGCCTATTTATAGCATATGATTTCCTCTTAGATCTGCAGTAATGATGGGACATGTATATGCGAAAAGGATTTTACTGGAGACCAATGCGATACATGGGCATCTATTCCTAAAAGTAATCAAAACAATTCATTCAATTCTTAATTTTGTAATAAGAACTTCACTATAGTAAATATTTTATTTAAAAAAAACCAGAATTTTTTTGTATGCATCTATACACATACATGACTAGTTTTCATATATCTATGTTCATAAATATGCATTGAATTTATGTCTTCTTATTTCTTGCTACCCACCACAGACCAAGATGGCCTCATCATTGGCATGTTCTTCCTGGTTCTCATACTTGCTCTTCTCACTGCATTGATCGTTTATGACTGCACACACCAGAACCGTCTAGCCACCTTGTTGAAGTATAAAAAGCTCAAATTGTAAAATATTTTAATATTAGTATTTTGACTAGGTTACTTATTTGTAATAAAATATTTTTTAAAATTATAATCATTATCTTATTTTCTACTGCTTATAATTTTAAATGTAAAAATTTAAAAGTTTTATGTATGGAATAATTTTAGAAAGTTTTATCATTAATTATAAACTGAGCTGAAAAACTAGAATACTTCACAACAGTTGTAGAAGCAAACTGCCAGACGAGACAACCATAATAACCAACTCACCAAAATTCAAACCACCTCAACCACCTCCTGCTAATTATAAAGAAATCAAAGAGAACGAAAGAAAATCAAATTCCCAAAAAAAATTTAGAAACAAAGTGATGCCGTCTAGACCCGCTCCTAAACCTCCAAAAAACAACAAACTCTTCAATACTCCCATAGATCTCACAAACAATGACAATATTAAACTGTCTAAAAACGCTTTCAGCAACGGGGGCTTCAACCATCAGGGTGAATTCAATCAAAAAATGACATCTAACGCTCAACCAGAATTCTCACGTAACAAAGACTACAATGGTTTGTCTACTCAAAACAACTACAGAAATCCTTTCAATGAAGCGTTGTCAAATAAAAAGATTGCCTTTAAGAAACCTCATAAGCCACGTGGGGTTAATGACGGAGTGGTTTTGAAGTTTAATGAATTGGATGATAACAACGCTTTCATGAGACAAAAATATAAGAACAATGAATCTGTGATCTGATTTTGATGCCTTGTTTTATGCTTCATTCTCTCTGAAGTTTCATGCTGAATTTTTGCATTTATTCATTCATTGTTGGACATGTAGGAAAGTTTTAGTTTTTGTTTTCGAAGCTGTCTTTCAAACCACCAGATTTTTACGATAATTTTTGAATATTGTATTGTTAATTGCATTAAATTTTATTTTTGTATTATTTACAGTATGAGTTCCAAAAATCTAGGACGACTGCTGTCAACCCAGTTGTTGGGACGCATACAGCAGTATAATTTAAAATAAACTTGTTTTAAAAATAAAAACCTCAAAAATTTTACAAATGCTTATCATTATGGTTATAAACCAACCATTTATTTTCATGACAAACAGTCAGAATGACGTTTAGAACAATATCTTACTTTCTTCATTAAGTAATTAATGTTTGGTTTTGTGTCTTTTTTTCCATTACAAAATTTTTCTGTGATGGGAAATAACTCATGAAAAACCCGCCAAAAGCATTAAATATAGAATCTAGGTAATTTTTTAGCAATATCTCATGTACTTTTCAAGGCAAAGATTAATGGATACTCAAAATCTTCAAAATGAGAAAAATTTCAAATGCACTCTCGTTTTGAGAAAATGAAGTTTTTGATGAGTTCAGTCTTCATAAAGAACTAGCAAAAACTGGGAAATTTTTTGAATATATAAAAATTAAATCATAGATTTTCAAGGCAAGCTCAAAGATACTAATTTGAGCAAGTTGATATTTTGAAAAAAAAATAACAGTTTTTATAATAAATCTTAATGTTCTCTTTAATGAAGCTTTTCTTCTGCGTTTTTTGAGTTCTAAGGCATTTTCTTGGCAATCAAATATAACAGGTCAAAACATAAGTAGCAAAGCACGCCCGGATCTGTAGGACTAGAGACATAAACCGGAATAAACAAACAACAGTGAAAATATATTCAGAAAAAAAGTTATAACATTTAGATTAAAAATTTCTCATCAAAAAGAGCCCAAAAACAACAAGGAAAACGAAAAAAAAAAGCTTCAATGACCCAAAACGTACAGTTAGGTCTAATGCGTGGAATCCCCTAGTGAAAATAAAAACTTCAATAAACAAAGGTGCAACACTGAGTTACATATATTTCACATTTTGAAAATTTCATATTAATATACTTCCAATCTGATCCTCAACAACTCATATAAAAATTTTATTTATTAGCAAAGTTATCAAATACACGAGTTTCATGTAAATCATCAACACATCATGACACACGGGCGTCTTACAACTTGATTGCTTTTCAATGTTACAGATTAATAGGCAGTTCTCGTGAGGTGTTAGTTGTTTATAAGTTTCAATGTTACAAATATCCAACCACGCTGACTAAAATTGAGATAGTGGTTTGACTAAACAAATGCTTTGTTTGTGAAATGATTTTTTGAGATTATAAAATGAGGAAGTTTTTATCTATAATTATAGTTTCATTTGTTATATAAAATATAACTATTGGTTTGGTACCTTGAAACAAAAGATTTTTGAAATACATATGCGAATTTTTAAAAAAGTTACATAATAGTCTCCCCTCCACTCATCATAAGGACTATGTAATCATTCTTGAATACCTAATAAAGCATGACTCACAATGATACTTCATTACTAATAATGTAATGCATTAAAAATAGTAGATGTACAACCATGCAGTAAATATGGAAGAACTCGTGACACGTTGAAATTTATTCTAATCTATTATGTGGGTATATACGTTTAATCGGTTTTAATGACATTTAGTGTTCTGAAATTCATAAACTTTGCGTCAATTGAGTAAGACTGATGAAACATAATTTTTGAAATAATTTAAGGATGCAAAAAACTTCAAATGTAATTTATTAACCTAAAGACTATTTTGTGGTACTTGATGTGAAAGTTAGCCTTGAGAAGTTTTTGATAGACATTCAATGCTGTTCAACTGCATTAAAAATGAAGTTATTAGAAACGTCGAAATTCCTAACATTGTTATAAATTTACGGAACGCACTTGATAATGTTAGTCTAAGAATGAAAATATTTGTGTTACTAAAAATATTAAATCCACTCACAGTTTATCGATAATCTTTATCTAGTCTTTTAAGCTCAATCATGTTGATATTTTGACTTGAGATTAAAAATTATAAACATAGCTGTTCGTAACTAAATTTAGCTGGGAAATGAAATATTTTTGGCTTTGATTAGGAAGTAAGTTAGTCAAAGACTTTAAAAAAATGGCAAGAGCATTGAAGATTTAATGTTTATGAATCAATTAAAAAACAATAATTAGTTTTATCAGGTGAAAATATTATATATCATTATATTATATATATATATATTATATTATATATATTATGAATGACTTCAGTACTCAATTTAATTATGGTAAAAATGAAACATTTTAGAAAAAATATTTTTCTATGATAATTACCTACCTGTGGATGAACTTATATTATACAATGATGTGTTTTTTATTTCTGAGTGTTGTGAACATCGCTGTAAAACTTCATCAAAAATTAGCGCATTTAGTTGTAGTTCATTGTTATAGCCCGGGTACCAGTAGAATCTGGTAGCAGGTGTTGATAAACTGATATTCTATTATCGTTTTAACTTGGCTTTACAGATGATCCTAGTTGATAACGACAAAGCAAACTGTTCAAGTTTGAAAACGGCTAATCTTGAATTTGTACTTCCAAGTTTGAAATTAACTTTGGCCGGCAGTATTGAAAAACTTTTTCAAAATAAATGGCTCATTTTATAAACAACTATCAATAATCTAAGCGGACTGCTAAACCCACTTACTGGGACATATACAACAGTACAGTGTAATATTGTTATTATAATAATTCAAAAAAATAAATATTTTAAATATTGTATAATCTTCCATCTTTTTAGGCAATCAAGGCTACTACAGTGAGAACAAAAACACATAAAAAGGCTAACACAAAATACTACCGTCATGAGATTTCTTTAAAAAAAACTTATCATTTAAATGATATCTTCTTTTTCAGCTGCATTCATCCACCTTCAGGCAGGTGCAGGAAGGGTATGTGTTGCTGTTTTTTGACATTTCTTCTTATGATTCGGCATTCTTTGTTTTTTGAATTTATTACCACAGAATTGGCAAATTATTGTTGTTTGAAAGTCAGTGGTGTGTGATAGTCTGATGTGATTCACTAAACCAGTCTTGTTAAGGCAGACCTTGTTGCGTTGAAGACATTTCAGATCTGTTATAGTCCCTGAGTTTTCTTTCTTGCGGTCCTTTTTGTCCTTTTCTTTATCTTCTTTGAACAGGTTTAACTCATTCAACTTAACGTTGACCTCTTTTCGCCATTGGCTTCTGTTTAGGGCTTTAGTTCTCCATGATGAAACCATATTTAGGCTTTTTAGGTCAGCATTCATAACATCATGCCATCTTTGACGTTGTTTTCCATGAGGTCTTTTACCTTCTTCAAATTTACTGACTAATAATTGTTTTGGAAAACGTGTATTTTCCATTCTCTCGATATGGCCAAGCCATCTAGGTCGTCTACGCTGGAGTATTGTTTCAACGCGTTCGATGTTTGCACGTCTTCTTAGGTCAGTATTTCTTAATTTGTCGAAAAGCGACAGACCAAGTATTGTTCGTATGCAGCGATTGATGAAGGTATTTAAACGTTGAATGTGATGATTAAGTGGGGCTCAGGATTCACATCCGTATAATAAAACAGGGAGTATCACAGCCTTGAACAGGCGGAATTTTGTACTGTGTTTGATTGCAGACTGGTACCACACCAGTTTATTTAAGCATCCAAAAGCTATTAATGCTTTATTGACTCGAGCGTCCACTTCTGCGTTTAGTTCTACTTTATCTGTGAGAATAGCTCCCAAATACTTGAATTGTTTCACTTCTATGTTTTTCAACAAATTGTTAATAGAAGTTTGTTTTGGGAGTTTTTTCTGTTTTAGCAATATTTAAATGATATAAATCAATATTTAAAAAAAACTTTGTATTCAAAATAAATTCAACAAAATCTGAAGTCTTTTTTTGAAAATAAATAAATAAAAACATATGATAAATGTAGTACGTTTGTGCTATGAAGCTTAGTACATAGAATAAGATCTGTGAATCTTTTCAATATAAGTTTATATAGTAAAAAAGGTGCAAAGCCATATTACCAGAGTGGACTTCAATGATAAAAAATCATGGAAAAAGTCCTTTATTCAACAGAAAATCGGTAGCAACGAACAGCAAATAATAGAATGTCATTCACTCATGGTTGAACAGCTTGAAGTAAAATAAAGTTTATAACTGCTTCTTCAAACTTATGACGGAAACATAAAGGAATTGTATAAAAATTGAAACAATGACTCAATTAATAGAACATAATTTTTAGTTAGTAATTAGCAAGTAAGTTAATAAATTGTACTTGAAAACGTATTGATTAATATTCTTCTATAAGTTGTGATTTCATTATAAAATTATTGTACATCCTAATACTCTTAATTCAGGAGTGTAAAATGATTATGACAATTTTAGTATGAATATTAAAACGAAAAATAATAACATCAACAACAATAATAATAAAAATGAAACATAATAAAAAAAATAACGAGAATAACAATAGAAATAACAAAAATGAGAGGAAGTTAGTAAGTATGTACTCACACGCCATTGTTAGCTTAGTTGCACAGTGATTTGGTGATTAAGTGTTATATAAGAAACAAAATTAAACTGTTGAATTCTTAATGCTTACAAGATAAAATTTTCTTCTATAAACAGTATTGCAAAATTCAAACTTGATGTTAAATATATACAATTTTGAAAAACAATTTCGAGTATAGTAACACAATTTAAAAGTTCTTGATTTTAACTTATTTAAAATATAATTTTTTTATAATGATTTTAGCTTTTATACAAAAATTGATCTTTGTTTGTTTGTTACTTTCAATTGAAGCCAATTGTAAATACACCATAACTGTAACTAATGGCAGGAGTGCTGTTAGAGCCTTGAATAAAGTGAGAGATTATTGTAACTGAAAATTCATTATAATTTGAGAATACTCACCAAAATGCCACTATAGGCATAATACAGTCTATAATGATACTTCATTATATGATAATTTTAATTATATGGTAATATCTATTAAATTAGTTTTTCTAATAATATGAAGCTATTTTTCGATATAAATCTCTGACAATTTTTGGTATAAATTTTTTCATAAAACTCAATTACGTGGAACTTCCTCATTAAGAATATACAGATTGAAATTCATAGTAAATTAAAATACTCTTTATTTTGGAACTACGCCATTTTAATGGAAACAAAGAATAAATATATATCAACTTTGAAAAAGTCAAACTTATTAAAAATAAAAAAAATGAAAAAAAAAAAAATAAAATAAAAGACTGAAAGATATATATATGATGTTATTTAACTTCATAGAGAGACCACCCCACAACACTGGTCCTTTTGGTCAAATATGAAAATGTCTCATTTCATGTCGATCTACATGTCAACACGTTAGTAGAGATGGGCGGAAAGCTTATATCAATATTCAATGAATAATTAACTTTTAAACGTTAATTTGTAAACTAATTATACACTGAAAACACAAGAAAACTTGAATTTTATCGTGTTCTTTAATGCTGACCATTTAATTTTATGAGCTGAAACTTTGATAGTTATAATGATAAAAAGTTAATTAGCCTACTTGGTTGAGACGAATATTACTGATAATGAATATTTATGTTGGATTTAACTTTCTTACAGCCCTAAAAACATGATGTTCATTAAATTTATAGAATAATGTTAATAATACAAAATTCAAAATGGATTCTTAGTTATCAAAGGGTTTGTTTAAAATCTTAATATCATGATACGGTATTCAAATTTGTTTAGAATCTTCAAACCATGTGAAAATATTTTTTCTATTATATTATTTTAGTACCATATTATCTTTTAACTTTTTATTTCAATTCGCATACAATATACCGTTTTATATTATATAGTATTTACATTCTTTAATACATTGAGCTGTCTCTAAAAAGTTATATTACCTTCTATAGAATTTTTTCAAGCCAAGGTAAAATGGAAAGCTTTTTAAATTGTTATAGTTTGTATCTAAAGTACAAAGCATTTCGTTATTTTTTCGTTTTATGGACATTTTAACGTATACTTGAAAATGTTACATTTATAACAAAAAGCTTTAATAGAAAATATTCAAAATCTCTTAACATTATTAGTTTATATCATTGTATGCTATTAAAATCATTAATAAAATCTCATCACCCATTAGTTACTTCAAACAAAAAACCACAAGCACAAGCTTTTTATATATTCAACATCCCAGAATGCTCTTCGCAGCAACATATGTAGAGAAGGTGGTCACGAAGAATGGGTCAGTTGAAGTGAAGAATGATATGGTAAGCTTTTGTATTTCCCATTAGGTTAGACTGTTTTATTATCTTGTGTTATATTGATAGTAATGATATCTATTGATGAAAACGTTATATACACTGTTTGGGGTGGTTTTATATTGTTTATGAATCTTTGTAGAGCGCTAAATGCCAATGCTACAATGAAGCTAGTTAACTATTTGCTATGGTGGAAAAGCTTGGTTGAAGTTTAAAAATTGAATGTTTTTGAAAATTTAAAAAAGTATTATTCATGAGAATAGTAAAAATAACTTTTCAAACATTTCATTTTTTCAAAAAAAAGGTTAATAATAAAAAATATATGATAAGGCTAAGCTTATCGAAATATATAGCTGTTTTTTGGTTTAATAAATTCAATAAAATCCTTAGATGAATCGAAGTAAAAAAAACTTTTTATAATGAAAAGAATTTTTATTCTTTTTTCTTTTTGTAGAGCAAAAACTCATGCTACTACGTGGGCTCAGTAAGGAACGAAGAAGAATCCTCAGCTGCTTTTAGCACTTGTGATGTTTTGAGGTTGGTGCGGGTGAAAGGATGGGTTGAAGTTTGAGATGCGTTTGTACCCGGATTATTGGGAAAGATAAAAAAATTAGAAAACAATTAAAATTGACATTATTCTTTTAAAGAAAAAAAATTTTCTGTATTTAAAATATAGGTTTGTTCACAAACATAAATTCATTCAAAAACATTAATTCATTAGAAAAGATGAAAAATAGTTCAAAAACATATTAATTCATTAGAAAAACACTTTAACTTATTCAAAATACGTATAAACTTGTTTTCAGAGGATTCATTAGGGTGAGAAACGACACTTTTCATATCACAACCACTCCCAACAATACATTCAAAATCACTAAAGAAAGCAATAACAAGATAGCTTTGTGGTATGATGGTGAGACTATTTTAAAAATTATATTTCTATTCAAAATGTTCCAAAACACTTTTGAGACGAAGAGTCTAAAATTGAAACTATATGATGGGATTCCCACTGTTTGGAAGCTTGTTTTAACATATAACAGCGCCTCTGAATCAAGTTTTTTTGTAAATTGTGCGCTATAAAATATTTAATAATAATAAAAAGCTATCATGAAAAATTATATTTATATTTGATAAAAAATATCAATAAAATAAAGTATGATTATTTTCATCTTTCGAATATATAATACAAAATATAACAAAGTTTTTATAAACAACTTTGTTATAGCAACCATTAAAACTATGTGAACTTCACAGGCATTTCTTCATTGAAACGAAGCGTCTTGGACAGCTCTAGCAGTAGAAGGGTAAGTATATATGAGAGCTTAATAGAGTAGAACTAAACATTGAATGGGAGAGACAACAAAAAAAAATCACTTATGTGATTATAGTGGCATAAATTAAAAGTTATTTTGCCAACTTAACTCATATATATATAATGTTTACAATCCTTTATTTGGAATTTAAAACACTTCCAGAAGAAAAGAAGCATCCAAAAAGGAGGCCTGGAAGACAGATTGGTGATTGAGTTATACATCGTCAATGACAAAGCTATCGTGAGGACTTTTAAAATATTTTATGATGAACAAACACGAAGTATTCATCAAATAAAACTTCACAATACTTTTCTTAAACAAACTGACATTTTCAAGGGATCATACTCAACTAAATATCATATTTTGTCATTTATTAGTACTTTTTGCCATTCGTGAGTACTTGGTAATTTAAGTTATGCTTACAAAATCTTTGTGTTTGAGTTTATTGAATATTATTGACTAGTTTTATCGTTTATAAGAATTACTTTGAAAAAGAAAAGAGCTTCTTTAAATAATAATACCTTACAGCTATTACGTTCATTTTTTATATTATGTTTTTATTCAATTTCGATATTCTATTGTATTTATAGCAAGTTGTTTTTGCTCATGTACTTTCCCTGTTTTTTTACAGCTATTCACACGAAATTTTATTTGGCTAATTTGTTTGCAAATACCTATATTAGATTTTTATATTCATTCTATTGAATTTCATGGAAAAAAAATTTAAATCTGTTTCGTATTAAAATTTTTTAATTTCTCTCCAATCAAGTTAAGCCAGAATTTTAATCAAACTTTTGAAATTTCTAAAATACCTTTCAATAATAGAAAAATGTTTGTTACGTGATAGAAAGCTCTATTCAATAAAATTCAAAAAATTTAAATATTTCATATTTTATCCATAGTACCTTGCCAATGACAAAGACCACAACAAAGTTTTTGGCAACACTAAAGAAATAGCCAACAACGCAAACTTGGTTGGTTTTTATACTAATACTAACACAAACATCAATTGAATTTTCAATGACTCTGGCTTAAATCATCATTAACAGGGCTATTAATATACTCATAATCCTTATTTGTCGATCTGTAAAGCATTGTCGGCCCCTATAGCTCAATGGTTGAGCATTAAACTAATTATCTAAAAATGCCGGGCTTGATCCCGCGTGGGCTCGATAATGAATAGTCCACATGGAGTAGCGCCCTGTGGAACCAATCAATTGCGCGACTGAAACCCCAGATAAATGCGGTCAAATGATCGACATATTTTTTCTTAAAGCATTAGACCAATCGGCTAAAATTTCCGGTTTCGATCTCGTGTAGGCCGACAATAAGCACCTGTTCCACAGTGTGTTTTTGCTACATTAAATTTCTAGCAAGTGCTTCCTACTATACGAAGAAGCGCTTTATAATTACATCTCATTACTGTATAGCAAGTAAAACTCCCACCATTATCACAGCTTTATGAGACCACAAAAATCCACGTCATATTGGTGGGCGCTGAAGTGTGGGTGGATGAAGACAAGATTCAAGTTTCAGCTGTTAGCGGAGAAACTTTGGATAACTTCTACGTTTATCGCTTCAACAACATCCCCACGTATAATGATAATGCTTACTTAATAAGGTGGGTGTATTTATATTATTTTTATAGCTCGAATGATTATTATTCATTTATTATTAATGGATAATAGATTTGATATTGTTTTAAGTGGCATTTCGTTTAATGAGAGTGTGCTAGGCTTGGCTCGTCTCGGTACCATGTGCTCAACAATTTACTCTGGAGGTATATTGATGGTTAGTAACATTTTCACATTCAGTTGCGTCTCTTGAAACCTGTCGATTGCGTTTTAAAAACCGCAGTAATGGGTCATCTAATGGTCTAAAATCTAACTAAATAAAGAAATTATGACTGAAAATTCAAGTAGTTGAGTTTACTATTAATTTTTATTTATTATCATTTAATTGAATAAAAATTTTGATTATGTAATTTATTATAAGTATACAAAAAAACGCCGAGTTTCTCAAATTTTTAAAAGAGATCAAAATAAAAAGGATTTTATTGAAGCACTTCTTCACAACTTCATTTTGATTTCCCTCTAATACCTAATTTTCGTCAAGACTACCATAATACTGACCATCCTCTTAATAAAAACCACCGTATAATTATTAAAACTACCAGCATAACCACTCACCCCAACCAACATTATTATCCCAACCAACATTATTATCACTACCAACATTATCGCCATAAAAGCGTTGCAGCTACCACCACAAACCTTCATCTAGCCTTCAGACACCCACATTTTTTGACAGGGCATAAAAAATCGTAACGATGTTAGCGGAGCAATTTTGGCTCACGAGATTGGCCACAACCTTGGAATGCTGCACGACGATCAAAGTTGTGAATGTGAAAGCACTACTGTAGGCTGCATCATGAACAGGCACGCGTCGTAAGTCTTTATGTTTGTTTTGTTGAGAGACACTAGGTAAGAAAGCTAGAAGTTAAAGTAAGTAGAGCAGTTAATAAGTAAGTCAACCTATAGTTAGTAAGTGAGCAGACTATTATTATAAATAAAGTCGATTATGGTAGTTTAAACCATTAAAAAATATAACAAAATCATTCGAAATAAACTATTTCATATAAACTTCACCAAAACAACAGAACTGTAAACTCGGGAGTATTTTTTTCTTCGTGCTCAAAACAGAAGTTGAGCGACTTAAGAAGCACTGGCTTTGATATTTGCCTACATAACATACCTCGTCCCTTAGATCAATACTTATCTGTCTGTAACAATGGTATTCTAGAAAATGGAGAAGATTGTGATTGTGGTAGACTACCTTCAGATGTTGGTTATTTTTGTATCATTAATTATAGTAGGTGAAAGATTATCTTATGCGCTAAGCCGCTATGGAATTGCCTGATTGCCAATGAAAATTTGTCTTGAAACAGTTTTTTTAGAATTTTTTTCATATAATGAAAAAATTTCTAGATACACTTATTTTTCAAACAAAAACTAAAATTTTCGACAAATTCAATTTTGTCATTCATTAATATAATTCTAAAAAAGTATATTTTGAAACAGTTATTATAGGAATTAAAAAACTATTAACTATAATTTGAAAATTTTTACAAATCCTTATACCTATTGCAAAATATATTAACATGAAACAATGTAGCAAATATAACTAAAAAAACAACCAAAACACTGGTTTTTTTAATAAAAATTGGTCATTTTAATTATAAGGATTCAAACAACCAGAAAAAATACCGCCACAAACCCACGAACACCGTCATCTCAGATATGCAATAAAGCGTGCTGCGTGGACTGTAAGCTGACTACTAAAGCCAGTTGTGCCCAGGGAAAGTGTTGTGATGTGGATACATGTAGTTTGAAAGCTCAAAACACGGTTTGTAGACAAGCCTCGTCTCAATGTGATATTGAAGAGAGATGCGATGGTCAGAATTTTTTGTGCCCATTTGATGTAACCGCACAAAAAGGCATTCCATGCAATGAAAACAATGTGAGAATTTATTAAGTTTTTGAAATGATGTATTCGCGTTTGCAGAAGAACTTATACAATTATTCTTCATTGTTTTGAAAATTTATATATTTTTCAATTTTTAATATTGAATAATTTATATTTTTTTTTTGTTATTATTCAATTATAAATTAATTTTTTCTAGAAAGAAGGTTACTGCTTCGATGGAATCTGCCAAAATAAAGATAACCAATGTAAAACCTTGTATGGACCAAACGCTAAAGAGAGCCATATTAATTGTTATGAGTTTAACAAGGTTGGATCAGCTCATGGTTTTTGTAGTAGAAGTTTTCAGTTCAACAGGTCTCTCACTATGGAATTCACTGGCTGTACCGAAAGGTGACAAACTTTGTTATCAAATTTGAAGCATATTTTAAAATAGTTTTTATAATCTTATTTTTGAATATGTTTTAATTTACTTTATTGAAGTTTTATCTATTTCATTTCATTGAATTTAATGAAACAGCTTTGATTATATTACACTGTTTTCTAGAACTATATGAATAATTATGGTTTTTTGAGAAACGTAAACCTATTTATATATAATTTTTTTTAAAACTTAATTTAATTTTAAACTAATAAAACACTCTCTCAAATCCAACCTTAATAATAAAAAAAATCTTCTTACAAATTGGCAGTAAAAAATTATGTGGAGTTTTACAATGCGATGCTTTGCCGAGCCAACTAGTAAAGAATTACAACTATAAAGCAATTTCCCAAAAGTCATATAATAACAATAACTGCATGAATATAATATTCGACGTTGGTGACGATGTTCAAGATCCCAGCTACGTTCCTAATGGGTCCCCATGTGGGCAAGATAAGGTGAGGTTTGGTCTAAAACAGTTGTTCAAGGGTCGTTTTCAACTTTTTATTGGTCGTTTGTAAGATTAATGAAAATTAATTTGATTGGTTTTGAAGATTGTTTTTAATAACATCATCCGAACTAGTTTGAGTAAAAAAAAACAATAAAATTAAACAAAACTGCGCATCAATTAAATAATTTATTCAAATACTTTACAGATGTGCTATAACAAGAATTGTTTGTCTGCTTACAGTATTCAGAGTACTTTCCGATGTGAAAGATGCATCAATGGGGTATGGAATGCATCAGATTGAGATTTAAATATAGAAAAATTCATCTACATGTCATCAGTCAAGTTAATGAGGCGTTTATGAATTAGTTTGAAGTTGAATTAAGATTTAGTATATAGTAAAAAGTTTTTTGTAATCATGAGTGAATTTTAAAAGGTCTTTATACAGACTCTATTGAGAGTAAGGAAAACAAACACAAAGTATTTATTAAATGACACGAAGCTTTTAGTAAAAGTGATAATCAAAGTTAAAATATTTCAACCTATTTATACTAGTTACTATTATTAATGTATAGCTTGAAATAAAAGAGTAGGGATTAATTGCCAGTATTTCTATTGTTAATTACGACATGAAAAGAGAATTAACTAAGCTTATAATTACTCAGCTGTTAAGTTAAAGCAAATCGAAACAAAGTAAGCGACTTTATGTTTAATTGATCATTTAACGTGGGTCACTGTGCTTTGATGTAGTAAGCTTCTAAGATCTTCCTTTTCCTAGCATTGGTGGAGGCTCTGTCCAGGATGCTCCAAGTGGTTAGGATTCGCCTTGAAATGTTTGGCGGGTTTGGAACTACCCTTGTCCGATTCATGCTCCACCCATCTGATACCGGAGTTTCTCAGAGTTTCACCAATATACGTTTTCTTGCGTGAACATTCCCTTTTGTAGATAATATGGTGATGATGTGTCAGCTTATCTTTAATCGTAAAGAGAGTACGGATTTTGGTGGTGAGCCAAGAATACGAAATCTTAATGCTGTGATTCGTAAATGACTCAACTTTGTCCAAAAGTTTTATGAACGCGCTTTTATTTTTTGGGCAAAAAGGGATCTTAATAAGTACATTAGATCTTTCCTCGAAAAATCCTTGTGGAATCAAAAGCTCCTTTCTAGGCACTGAAAACTTTTTAAACTGATACATCATGAATCTTAAGGGGTAGCCAGAATAGGAGAACTTAGACTTTATTCTCTTCATTTTAAAGTCAAGTCATAATTTACCAATAGAAATTCTAGAAATTTATCCCTACTCTTTGTCTCAAACTATACATTAATAATAGTAACTAGTATAGATAGGTTGAAATAACTAACTTTGATTATCACTTGATGCTGTAAGCTAGCCTTACAAAAAGCTTCGTGTCATTAAATAAATACTTTGTGTTTGTTGTCTTTACTTTTAGATTCAGGCTATTAGGCTTCATCTATTGAGAGTGTTGTGTTACATTTAAGTTAAGCTTAATTTTAAAAATATTACTTTTAATGTATCTTTTAATCAAACTAAGCTTTGAAAAAAGCATAATCGACAGTAATGAAATATAGTAAAAATTTGATAAAAAAAAATACAATGGCTTATAGGTTTCACAAAGCTTTTTTGATTTACTGTGAGATCACCAGTTGTTTAGAGTAATATAAAGAAAGAAATTTTAAAAATTTAATCAGGGATAAATTATTTGATAGAAATTCAACTGATCAAAAATATTAAATAAGAAACATTCAACGAAGAAAAATTTTATGATAGAAAAATAACTGTTAAAAATGTAATAAAAAAAAATTTTAAAATCAAAAATATTTAATAACAGAATTTTTCTAAGGTAGAAATAAATTTAATAGTAAAAATATTTATAATAAAAAATAATAATAAATGTTAAATAAAATAATAGTAATTATGAATAATAAAAAAAGATAAAAAATAATAACAATGATAATCGAAACAATGTTCAAAATAATAATAAATATAATAATCTAAAAAATAATCCAAATAATACTAAAAATAATATGATAATATGATCAAAATAACACCAATCAAAATAATATGACACTCCAGCAATGTGGAAGTGACGGCAAATGCCACTGTAATGTGAACTATGAAGGAGCGTCATGCGAAGATTTATCAGAAGTCACACCCAGAACACCTGCAGGAAAAACTACCACAGCGACGTGGATGACTCCAGGTTCATATCCAAGTTCAAGTGCAACCAAAATACCAATACAGCTTCCAGACATCACGTCTTCTGGTGGTTTTAATAGTTAGTATTGGTATTATTTATTTCAATCAATGCAATTTGAATATAAACTCAATTTATTATTTTTATCGTGTTTATATGTGTTGCTTCTCATAAATGAAACCATAATTAAACATTAAGGTAAAAAAAGATTTTTCCAAAAGTTATTTATTGATATAAATAAATCCTTTGAAATAGTTTTTCTAAGCTATTGTAGTCACGTTAGTTTTTCCTATAAGGTGCAACCAGAATGCCAACACAGCCTCCAAACATCACGTCTTTTGATGGGTTTAATAGTTAGTATTGGTATTATTTACTTTAATCGATGCATTTTGAATATAAAATGAATTTATTATTTCAAACAGTTATTTATTTGTATAAATTTATGTCAACAGTCTTCAACATCAATTTATGGGAAAAATTTAGTACATTTATTGAGCAAAAATAGCTGAAATTTTTAGGTAAGTATAGCCTTACCATACGTTAGCAACGTTAGATATTGCTTATAAGTACATTAAGATGTCTCAAAAAAGTTGTATAAATAAATCCTTCGAAAAAATTTTTTTTAAGGTATTGTAGTCATGTTTGTTTTTCTTATAATAGTGAAGCTTTATTTTGTGATTAAAATTTAAATAACTCTCCAAGATTCGAGAAAATATGAACCAAAATACATCGCCTTGATTATCATCCCTCTAATTTTGCTTATCGTTGCCTTTATCATCTATGACTCCACTCATAAAAGACATATCAAATCCTTCTTTGAGTAAGTTTTCATGATTTTTAGGGATTTAGTTATTTCTAATTCTTTGACGGTCTGAAAGTTTTTGATCAACTTTTGAAACAAAATCATATTTAATATAACCGCTTCTTTCACTATATTCATGACCTATTCTTATTTAATTAAAAAACTCACTAAAAATCTTGAAAGAAATAAAAAAGACAAAGTGGTAGCGGCGAATGTAAAAATGAGAGAAAATGGGAAACGAGACGACATAAAACGGCTTAGTAATCATGGCTTTGAAGAAGATCACTCCTACGTCACCATGCCAGGCGTTAGCACTTCATTTTTTTTCATGACATTTCTTTATTTTCACCGCTTATTTTTGGTTTGTTGGAGTTTATAAGATTTATCAATTTATTATATGTCTTGAACAGGAAAACCAATTAGTATACGCAAACCAACAAGAAGTGGGCAGAACCGGAACATACTCGTATGAGCAACCTTCTCCTGCTCTGGAGATCATTAACGCAAACCTCACAACACCTCAATCATCATTCCCACCTAGTCTAGTAGAAGCTTTTAAAGACCAGGGACCCCCAAAACTGATTTTAGCCTCCAGAGATAGCATGTGGCCAATAGAATCTTTCAAGCCACCTGTGCCTGATGCCTCTTTGAAACCAACAATTCAAACGGAATATGAATTTATCAACAGCTCTATTCAACCATTTGAAAAAATAAATCAGTATGGTTTTGAAAGTGAAGCTTCTTATAGTTCTGGTAGCGTTCAAACACCCAAATATTTTTCAGCTGGTTCAACTAATATCTCAAGACCTAACAAGCTGGAACTGAGGCGTGATTTTCCCTCACCAACTGGTTCCAAGTCCCCTATTTTCAACATGAATGCTCAGTTACAACTGCATCTAACTGAGTTGAATAACAATCCGACTTTTGGGAAAATCAAAGAAAGACTCAAAAGTAAAGATTCTGTTGCATAATAGTGTTTAAGCATTTATAAAAAATTTTTCGGTGTAGATTGTTTCTCATTTTATTTTGTACTGTGCAAATCAATCGGTGAAAACTATTCTTTGATTCTTAAAATTTTGGTATAAAACTTTTTCTTTGCATGTTTTATACTGCAAAACCAAACATATTTTGTGTATAACTTTTATTGTTTGAACTTTTACCACACGTCTACCAAGAGCTATTCACTTCTTCCACCTAAAAGTGGCTAAAAAACGATGCTTTTAAACCACTTATGTATTATTTCATATTGTTCGACTCTACTGTGATAGCAAGTTTTTATGAATTTTTTTGAATTAATAAAACATAAAGTCTTGTTCGCACCTAGACGGCTAGCAAACATACTTGGAAACGTAGGATTGTGATATACAAATCTTTGCACTTCAAACGCATTTCAAAAAACCCTAGATTTTAAAACTAGTTGCAAATCATCAGACTAGAACAAAATCACAAAAAGTTAAACAGCACAAAAAGCTCGGATAAAATATTGAAGTTTACAAATGAATACTCAATCAAAAAATCTTTAATATTACAATAGCATTAAAGCATAAGCTTAATATAAATTTATCTACTTTTCTATAAATATAAAAAACTACATTATCCAATGATTTTTTAAAAAGCCACAATAAAATGAGTAATATTTAAGAACACTTAGTAGTTTATTAGGATACGAAGCTTTTCGTAATCAATATAACATTTTCAAGTATATATTACCCTAATCCTGTCAATGGTTCTCAATTGAAACGGCCTTCAATGCAGAATTTTCAGGGTTTTAATCTGCTGTTTTCATGCTGTCAAGTGTTTTTGAGGATGGTGATATTATCTAGGTACTGTTTACAACTTTTCAATAAAAACTATTAGTAAACAACTTTTAAAAGCCATTAAAAAAGTCTGTATATAGTGAGTTTATATTTTATTGCGAAGTATGCTCATTTTGATTTCTTAATTAAAACTTGTCACAAGGTACGGGCATTTAAATAAGCAAATACTATTTATCATTAGATTGTTGTGATAGATTGTGAAAATAACATAACCATTTAGGTGGAAAATATGATAGTTGAGGAAATTTGGATAGAAAATTAATTTTTGAATTTAAAACTAACTATTGAATAATAGTTTTTCATGTTAAAACTTAGTAACTCCATGGTAAAGTAGAATAAAATGAAAAACACAATTGTAAGAAACAAACACAAATTTCATACAAACGAAACTTCACAAAGCTATTATTAGATTCACTTCACGTCTTCAAGAGAACTTCATTTTTAGACAGTTACAGAAGGCAGTTATCTGAAGATGATGTTCGTAGCATGCCAAAGCATATTATAATGAAAAATTAAATAAACGCTCTGTTATCTTTGTTTTATTTGTGATAAAAAATTTAAAATTTTATTTATAAAAGAGAGCGTAATAAATTTTATTTAATAACCATCTAAATTTTTTTAAAAATTCTATAAGATTAATAATTCTCCTTTCAGTCAACTATACGAATGCTGCATACCTTTGATGACTTAATTCATAATGGGCGAAAATTCCTGATAATGTCAATAGGAACACTCATTATTAGTGCAGTTGTATTTTTGATTTTTCATATTTTCACGTTAGTTATTAAAGAATAAAACAATCTTAATACAAAATCACCTTTTGAATGAAAAATATTAGCAATTTTTCCAAGTGTTTGCATTTTAATATTTCACGCAGATCAACGGAAAACTAACAGTGGCAAAAACAAGTAAGCAAACACTGCAAATTAATGAACTTGAGGCAATTTCATAGTCTTTCCATTATTTCAAATATCTGTACTTAATTAAAAATAGCAAACAACCGAAATAAAAAATAATAAGCAATTAGCTAAAAAAAGATAATAAAAAATACAAATAATAACATGAAGAAAAACAAAAAAAATTTTGTGAAGCAAAACAATAAGGAGAATAAAATTAATTATCTGATATTGATAAATATATTCATACACACAATTCTGTACTAAAAAATTTTGCACCAGTGTAAAGTTAAACCTCGCTTGACATAACGCACCAATAACGCTAATATTGCATTTATTCAATTATTATTATTATTTTTCTTATTTAGGTTATTATTATTGGCATTCTAGGAATGATTATTAGTTTAATAAATTTTAATAATTGCTATTAGAATTATTGTTATTATTATTTTTATTATGAATTTATTTTTTATTAAATGCTTATTATTATTTTATTTTGACTATTTATAGGGTTTTATTGAATATTAAGACACCAAGACGTCACCATTAAACTGCAGTAGTTTATTTTACATAGATAAGTCAATGTATATCTTATTCTGTAGTCTTTTAAACAATACCAATAAAAAAATATCAATGTGTTTAAATAACACTTGAGTAAGAAAAAGCAAAATAAATTATAAAAAATAGAATCATCCAAATGCCAAAAAAACTGAATAACCAATTTAGATTCGGCGCCAATAGAAAGATTTAACGTCTTTATAGCTTTGTTTTATTGTAATTCTTTCAATTTTTCTTCAAATAGACACTTTTCATATAAATTTATTTCTAAAAATTTATTCTAACAACAATTAACTATAAAAAATTTAGACTTATCATAAATAATCAACACTAATGCTTCGTGAACAAAGGTATAATAATGAAAAGACGCACTGTCTTTAAAAGAGTGGTGACGATAATATACGTAGGTCAAGCATGAAATGGTCTCAGAAAGCTTTATTGAAGATGGGTGTGTTTGCTGCGGTAGGCTGTAAAACTCACATAAAAACGATTATTAACGATTAATAATGGATTTATGTATATAAGTAGTAGTTACTAGTACTTATACTAGTGATGACAATAATATGAGAAATAGTTAAACTGATATATGAAACAATGAAATAGGATATAAATAAGGCAATGAATTTTGCATTTTCTGTAAGAAAAAAACAAAAAAAAAGATATCAATAAAAGAATAATAACAATAATAATAATTTAAAAAATAATATTATAAAAAAATAATAGGAAAATATTTTTTATGTTTGAAAAACAGGTCAAGATTAAATAAGTTTATTAAACCACAATTTTCAGTGGGTTCGCCCCAAGAAGTTAAAAATTAGCATTGAGAAATTTATTAATATTATTACTTTTTATTTTTATTATTCTTCTACAATAAGACCTTAAGTGAATGTGAAAGCTAACATTGTATAGCTGTTTTGTAGTGTTCACCATCACAAATCTCTAATTCCTTTTATATAAACCTATATATACTTTCTTTACAATAAAAAAAATAATAATATAACAAAAAAAATAATTAAAAAAATGCGAATTTTTCCAAACAATTCCCTGCTGTTTGTTGCTTCTGTATTAACATTATTAACTGATTTAGTTTTAAACTTGTTTCGTTTGTTGTTGTGGCTATACAAGCATGCATTTTTTTGTATTTTGTAACCATGAAAAATTCATATAAAAAATTTTATGTATTTATCAATATTAAAATTTTTTAGCTATGTATTAATCATATATTATTATATACGTATATAAAAAAGTTTAATTTGTCGAAAATTTAGTTTCTGTTTGAAAAATAAATGTATTTAAAATTTCTTCATTATATAGAAAATAAATCAAGAAAACTGAATGAAAAGGATACATAAGATGTCCTTAAAGAATTTCATGCAAAATATGTCTTTTAATGCCAATAAATTTGAACAATTTTTTCACTAAATATTATGCAAAATGTTATAACTTATCCTATACTCAAATTCTTCTTTGATGACTTATTTTTAAAAACATTTCCCTTCAGTTATTGTGTATACATAGTTTTCTAATGCTATATAAATGTTTGTTTCAAAACAAATGTCCCCCAGTTATCTATAATTTTATCATACTATGTTATGCTCATACTATATTCCACTCTTATAATGGTTTAAGATATACCACTTCATATAATAACTTATAATAGATCTAAGCTTGTAGAATACCTTTTCAGTATAGGTATATATATTTCTTATGGAACAGCATTTACTATATATAGTGAAACATATATATAATGTTATATTATAAATAACCTATCTCACCTGCTTATAAGATCTAGAATAACTAGTTATAGAAGGTTGTAAGTTTAAAGCTTCAGATTATTTTACGGTATAAACTTCAAACAACTTTAAAGCTTATGGTAAACTGTAAACAACATGGAACTTTACGATTGATAATTTCCTTAAAACTATAAAAACCAGTAATTACTGCAATTCAAACTATTGCATGTCAAAAACTAGTAAAACTTGCTACTCAAACAGAATCTAAACTAGGTTTAACTATGAAAAGTGTCTTGAAAAACTCAATTGCTTTTCGTAGATTTTTTTGTGAGATTCCCCATTGAACTATAATTATTCTTTAGAAACCTTTTGTTACATATTTAGGTCAAACACTTCTGAAGTTTTCAACTTTTCTGCAATGGATAGTGTAGATTACCTGTTGCATTTTGGGACGGATGAATACAAAAAGGTCTTTTTCAGAGGTTGGTTTTTCTTCTTAGATTTTTGTTGTAGTGAATATGAAAATAACGAAAAATTTATGATATTAATATTAATTCCAACACATAAAGTTTTTAACAGTTTCTTATCAAAATGAGGTCAAGATTGTTATGATTGTTATAGATAACATATATAGACTTAACGTTGTCAACATTTCTAATGTACTGTGGTATAATCATACTTTTAATAATTATAATTTTGTTTCAAAAATGCATTCATCTCTTATCTAAAAAAAAAGTTTCCAAGTATTCTATAAACATTTTTCTTTTTATTTATGTGACCACTTTTGACGTTGATATTATCATGAAAATATTGAGTTTAAAAATTTAGAATAATTATAAATAAAAATTTGAATATTTCCCAGTTACAATCTTCCAAAAAAATTTTGCTAAAAATCTTTTAACTTCAATTACAAATATGAAATAAATTGATCAAAAAGGCTTTTTTTAATTTGATATTATATGGTTTCTATGGTTTTACATACCCTTTATAGTTGGTACATTTACGTTTACATGCTTTTAATTATTGGTTTTCGTTTTGAGATTTTATATACATTGTGCTCCCAATGCTTAAAAACACAACGTTTAAAAACTCTAGCTACGATTAATTAATATAGAGAAAAAAATTTCGATTAACCAATCAAAAAACAGTTCAAATTTAAACGTTTCAGCAACATGTGAAACATTTGTATTGAATTGAAATAATTAGTTCAATAAATAATAATGATACAAATAGTTAACCATATCAAATAGAATAAATACTAGAATAATTTGAATTGCATATTCGATATTAACTGTAGTACTGGGTCAATTAAAATCCCTCTGACACAATAATAATAAAATCAAAATTAAAAATAATAACAACAAAAATAATAGCAAAAATGCTTATAAGATTGGTAAAACATACAATAATTAAAAAACAACCAAAAATGACATAAAAATAAATGTTGATACAATGAATAATATCAACAAAAACAACCATAACAATAACATATTATACAAAACAACTTTTTAGAGACATCTTAAATTTACTTTTAAATAATATTCTAAAAAATTTTTACGTCGATTTATGGAAGAACTTTTTTGCAAATGTTTTAGGATAAGTCTAAACTTATCGAAAATTATAGCTGTTTATTTTGCTCAATAAATTTACAAAAATTCTTCCATAAATCGACGTAAAAAAAATTTTCAAATATACAAAACAGTAATCCTAACCTTCAGGTAAATAGCATCAAGTTATTTTTAAAGATAATGCTACATCAATAAGATTTCACGGATTCATAGCATATAGACTTAAAAAACAATTAAAATTCTTTATAATGAAGAAAAAACAATAAGTTTTAGTTAACAGTTAGCTAACCAGACTATGAAATCTTATATTAATCCTGCTATAAAAGTAACAATATTTGACCTCATCTTAATCATGAGGTACTTTCAAAAATCCTTTTAGTTTCTTATTAAACTTCATTTTGTTTCCAAAAGATTATGCTTTATGTTGATCAATTCCATATTAAAGTATACAAGTAATTAAAGATTTTGATCAATTTCAGTTGTTTAATAGAGAGATTTATAAACACTAATAGTTTTTATTGAAAACACGAAACTTTTCGCTATCAATGTAACATTTCAGTAGTTCATTTAGTAAGTTACTAAAGTTATTGTTAAACTGAAGTACCTCAAACCATAAACTAATCATTAGTAATGAAATAATACTAATTTCATCCATACTAAAATATCAAACCACCATTCTACACTTCTACAATTGAACCAGACTTCGAATGCTCCATGGACACCAAGGAAGAAATAGTGAAAAAGACCCAGCACATTCAAACATTGAATCAGTTGATGACTAGTTCTGTTGAAGGGCGTTTGAAAGCAGTTAATATTGTTAATAACTTTGAGGTTTGCGGGGGTTTGATGGTTTGGTGTGGTGCGGTGTAATATGGTGTGGTGCAGTTTGGTTGATTTGCTGCTCTTCTGGTTCTTTTTCTTATTTTTCTACTTTTTTTCTATTTTATATTTTTTTTGTTTATTCTACTTTATTATTTTTCGATTTCATAATTTCATTATATTTACTTCATGATTCATTATTATGACTAAGCTCTTATGGTTAAACTTGAGATGAATAAAATTACTAAAAGCCTTTTGGAAACTTCGAAACTGATATGAGTATCTATTAATAAGCCTCTATCATTCAACTGTTAATAATAAATGAGGAATATTTTTAACATCAGAAAATTATTGATAAATTATTATATATAAAAACTAAATAAATAAAAAAAAGATGCTTATAACAAGATTTGAATAATAATTAAAAAAATAAATAATAATTATTATTACTATTAAATTTAAAATAATTATTAATTAAAATGAAGTTAAGATGAAAATAAATAAAAATTGGTAATTGATAAAAAAATATAAATAAATATTATAAAAATTATGAAAATAATGAAAAAAAATAAGCAAATAAACTAATAATAAATCACAAATGAAATGGCCAGGGTTTTAGTTAATTGCTTCAAATATTTGAAAATTTTTTACAAAGAGTACTAACAGCCATAAATAACAATTAGCTAACTATTTTTTAACGACCAATAAACACTCAACCAACAGAAATGCCAATCAAAATACAAATGGATAGAGAAAGAGCTCTTAAGTATGATGTCAGAATCTAATCAGCTCAAAACCTATACTAGCAAAACAGAACGCAACGCCACCAAAAACCCCTATGCAATCAAAGAAAACTACACCAAAAAAAACTCCTGTTTAACCAAAGACTACAGTTCACCCAAAGAAAACTCACTCGCTAATGACATCGACTACCTCTACATCAAATCTCTTGTGATTCTTTTACAAAACCTTGTTGAAGGTTGTAGTGATGTTACTGAAAGGAAAATCATTATACAAGAGTTGAATGGTGGGTTTTTTTTATTAGTTTTTTATTGATTTAATTGGTTTTTATTTTTCGAAGAATAAAAACTGAAATTAGTTAGTTCAATTCAAGCAACAGTTCTTTTATTCTAAATCCTTGTTTCTTAATTCGTTTGAATTGAAACAGACTCACACAGTGTTCAAAGCTCTTATATGACCAACCAAATTTATGCACTAAACTCCCTTTTTTCAATCTTTTAGTAATAGAAGTTTGAACATTGAAAAAAAATATGTCCACTTCAACATTCGAAATTAAGTTCTGGACATCTCAATAGATGCATTTGAAGTAAATTATTTTGTAAATGTAGAAAGGATTTATTCAAAAATGTTGTTCTTGAAGGTTACATTTATATAGCGTTTAAAAGTTGTTCACAAAATTATAGATACTTTTTGAATCCAAAAAACCCAGACTATATTAAAATCGCACCAATCTTATCAAGACAAGTTTATTGTATTTATTATACATTACTATCTTCACTGTTGTCTTATAAGTCTACTTATTTCTTTTTAAAATTTTCACTTTAAACATTTAAAATATAATATTTATATATTTTCTTAATTAAATTCTCAGTATTTATACAGGTTATTCAGTTATCAAAAAATTCTTTTTAGTAGTATGGGTCTTTTAAAGAAAAAAAAATGCTATTCTTCTCAAAGATATAATTAAAACATTGAAATTTATCATTCAGTACAAAAGAATGAAACTAAATAAATCAAGATTAAGATGTACCCTGCAATTAACTCGCAATTAACTCTGTAAAAAAAATTCAAAAATTTTGTACTTATGGCATTTCTATATTTGAAACTCTCGATTGAAGCTATGTAACTGAATAGGGATAATTATACATTTTTGTTTACTTCTTATCGATTTTTTGCAGTAAGAGTCATATTTTAATTAGCCAAAAAGAACCGCAATGAGTGATGAAAAAAACGATTTTTATAGTATTTAAGATATATTACCAATAAAAAAACTGAATGTATTCGAAAAGTTTAAGAACCTTGTAAATATACAAGCTTCACTCGGTCACTCCTTGCAGGCAGGCTTACGGGCATGCACAAGTCCAGTACACACATTCCTAACTAATGGAAAATTACCCAAAACAATAGTTATAATTACTATGATGAAACAAAAGCACTATGCACCTATTACTAAAATTAGTGTTTCAAGGAAATACCTTAATGGAATTCACATAATGAGACGTATTAACATATGAAACTGTTGGTCAATTTCTCGGTGTTCGATGCTAAGTAGAAACCTATGTGAGAAATAGATTTAATAAAGAAGTCATGGTTTTGTGGTTAAAGGTATTTAATTTTATATAAAAGTGTATAACATTCATAATAGCATCAACGTTGACGTTTTATATGATACAATATTAAACACTTTTGTATTAGAACAAAGCATGAAATTTTTTACACTCTATTTTTATTTAAAAAAAAATTGAAACACAATGAAAGTTCTTTCATATAAAAACAGATCCCAAATCGCTATTATTTTAGGTTTAAAAGTTCAATAAATAAAAGTAAGCAAAATATGAAGATGCGATAACAATGCAACAGTCATCGAGTATGCAAAGTATTTACAAGTGTCGTTGGCGCTCTGTAAATTAACCTTGTTATTAGTTATCCGTGTTATTTTTATTGTTAGTAGTTATTGTTGGTTTTATTTATTTAATTTATCATTTTTATTCTTATTATTGTTATTTTATGCTGTTGTTTTTATCATTGTTATTTATTATTGTTATTTATTATTGTTATTTATTATTGTTATTTATTATTGTTATTTATTATTCGTATTATTATTGTTATTTATATTGTTATTATTCGTATTATTATTGTTATTTATTATTGCTATTATTCGTATTATTATTGTTATTTATTATTCGTATTATTATTGTTATTTATTATTCTTATTATTATTGTTATTTATTATTGTTATAATTCGTATTATTATTGTTATTTATTATTGTTATTTTTATTGCTATTATTATAGACAAATTTCATTTTTATTTTTTATTGTTCTTTCATTAAGTCATTTTACTCAAAAATTTTTGGAATTTTTAAACAATCTTTCATTTATTATATGTTTAAACAATAAAACTATTTTTAGTTTTTTATCATCCATTCATTAACTGCAGTTTCGCAAACATAAAACCTTCTAGACACGTATACTTATTAAGGCAACCTAAAACCTTTGACAGGCTCCACCAAAATATAAAAATCTTAGTATTGAAAAATTCTAATCTATTCTATACATGAATCTTATATCAAATACTAAGACAAGCTGAATCTTCTTACTTAAATAACTTTGGGTATTTGTTCAAGTGGTTTATTTTTAGCTTGTTGTCGTTTGTCGTTGTTATCTACAAATTATTAGCTTATTTGTTAAAAATGGTCAGTTATTTGAAACTCTTCAAAAGCAATAAAGAAACAATTTTTTATTATATCGAACTGAAATTTTTGATGATTTCAGTTCTATCATGAAACATTGATAAGAAGGTGAAAAAATTTTCTATTTATTCAACTTTAATATTCAAATAACACATTTTGTATGAGTTGAAATTATCAACCATTAAAGTTCGGTACTTGATGATGTGAGTAAAACTTATGAAAAGTTTCGTATTATCGAATTAATAAGTGTTTTATTTGAATCGTTTTTGTGTAAGGTTGAATAAGTTATTAATTCTAGTGTTATTCAATAGAAATATTATGTATTATTTGTGCTTCTAAAAATTTTATTTGAAAAACTTGTTTTAAAAATAGCAGCAGAGCTTCTGAAACGAGATTAATTAATTTCATCACACGTTATTTGAAAAACTAATTACAATAGAAGCTATTTTTACTTAAATCAGAAACAATTTTTTTGTTGCTATTTTTAGAAAAACATGAATTTGAACTTTTTAATAAGTTTTATCTCAAGTTCTAAGCATTTCTTAAGAAATTTATCATTTGAAGAGAAGACTGAGTAATGGAGAATTTCCAATCTTTTTGATAAAATCATTTTTAATATCTTCTTTATTGTATATCTTCACAATTTTTCAAAAAATATACTTATTATTCATGATAAAGTCGAAATTTTCAGTGTTTAAGGTGAAATTTTCCTCTTTTGAGAACTATAAAAATTAAAAAGTACTACTAATAAGTTAAAAATTTCAGCAATAATTTATTAGCATGAAGGTAGAAACGGTTGACTTTTGTTATGCATTGTCTACCAATGAATAAGACTCAAAGTGATAATGAAAGACAATGAATGAAATTGAAATAAATGACATGACAGACTCATCCGAAGAAAGTTAGAAACAACCTATGAATAATACCCAATAAACTACACATAAAATAGGACGAAAGAATGGGAAATGAATAAAGTAAAATTGACAGACAGATCATATGAAAATTTTAAGAGCAAATATCTAATAAGAGGGCAAACGTCAAGTTTGAGTGATAAATCGTTTGAAATAATCCATAAAAAAAGCCCCGTTAGATCAATTTAATTATTGGGTCATCAAACAATTAACGTGTGTCTTCACTTTAATTATTTCTTAAGTTTTTCTGTATTCCCGTGTATCTCTACATGTCTCTACATGTCAATATATGATTTTGTTTAGTTGTGTATGCTTTTGTGTGTTTAGTTATTTAATACTTTATTATGAGTTTATGTGTATTTACATGAAGTAGAATACATGTGTTTCTATATATGTGTTCATGTCCATCTATAAATTTTTATACATATTTCTTCTTGTACAAAATAAAAATATCTATATATAAAAGCTAAAAAAAGTTAAAATACTAATAAGATGATTAATAGTTTTTTGTTATTGAAAAAATCTAAATTTGGTTAAGTAACAACAGTTGAATAAGAGTAATTAGGACATCACATGACCACAGCTGGTCGTGCCTGACCGTGTACTTGCTGACAATAAACATGTGAAGATTAATAGCAATAATAATAAAAGAATCATTAAAAAATAAAATAGCAATAATAACTATAGTAGTATAAAAATAAAAATAGAAGAAACTATAACATTAGTAACATAAAAATAATATATAAAAACAACAATTGACAATAATAACAGGGAAAATAACAATAATTATTATTGAAAAAAACAAGAAACAATATTATCAAAAAAAATAAAAATGGGGAAAAGACTTAATCAATAACAAACGATTTCAACAGACACATGTATTCACCTGCATGTCCCATACATCATTGCTAACAATATCAATAGCATTAACAAAGTTATCCTCATCACTCATCTAAGGTCAACCTTTCAGCCACTAACTCTGGGTCGATGTGGTCAAAAGCGTTACAATAGGAAAAAGATATGTTTGTGGATCGTTACCAGTATTGAAAAGGGTTTATATGAAAAAGTTAAGAGAGTGTTATATGTTTATACTACAAGCTTACTAGTCTATTGATAAAGAAGTTAATAAATAATCTAAATTTGAGTTTTATTATGTGTTTATGAATTATAACTGGACAAGTGTTTGAGCGTAGCAAAGGGAACAGATGCTGGTATTGGTGTTCTATTGGAACGAATTAATAAAGATAATGATAAACAAAAATAATATTAAAAATCGTATCAATAGCAATGATAATAACAACATTAGTGATAATGAGAAAATAGTAATTTGAATTTATATAGCGCCTAACAAACAGCTTAGATGCCTAATTACGTTGAAGGTTGACTTTATATATAGATATGAAAAACTTTAGTAAATAAGAAGATTGTTGAAGATTGAAAAATTTTTAATTTAAAAGGTAAGCTGTTCTTTGTGAACGGTGTAACATCTTTAAAAACCCTAAGATGCTACACTGCTAACGAAGGGCTTCAAATTTTTCACTTAAAAGTATTAATTTTGTGTTTGTTGCTTGAGCGAAAATTAAGTAAATTAGTAAAATAATACACTTTTTGATAATGTTAGCAGAAAATCCAATGTCTATGTTTTAAGAAAACCTTTTATTATTAGTAATAATAACTTAGTTTTCAAGTGAAGAATTAACGGTGAAATAGGTAAACAATTAGTTATTCAAAAAAACAAAGATCTAACAGTTAATTAGATTTGTGGCGTTAGAATATAAAAGAAAAACAATGCAGAATCGATTGGACCAATCTTAAATAGGGGTTTCAGTTGGGCAATCATTAGGTTAATCCTTACTACTGTAGTCGCACATATATAATAAAAATATCATATGATTTTTCATTCATTAAAAAACCTCATTCAGTAATAAATAAAAACTCAAGTACTAATATATTTCCTGACATTAAGGCAAAGTGAGACTGGTTTGAATTGTCGAGTGGTTAAATTATTAGAGATCTTTTTAAGGTTTTCAAAACTGGATTTTGCTTGTCCATATGAATTTATTATATACGTGGATGTGAAGATATTTTGCTATTATTTATATACATAGCCAAAGAATCAGTTGATAGGTAATGTATTATGTTAGAATAATAAAAATGAAACAGAAGTTTAAAAATGATAAAATCATATATTCAAAAACACAGCTTCACGGTGTCATTATCAAATCAATAAAGAAAATAGTTCAAAGAAGTTATAATTGGAAAAAAAATTTAGAATTAATTTATAATCATGATCACATGTGATTTCCATTCAAATAATTTCCTACGACTATACAATAAGCCTAGCTCCATAGTATAAGATTAAACCTCACTTTTCAAAGTTTTTCCAAAAAAAAATTATTTTTTTAAATAAAATTTATTTAAATTTATATTTTGAAATATTCTAAAAAAATTCTCGTGATTTTTTTATATTTTCGACATAGGGTTCTTATATAATGACAATTTTATATCATATATATAATTTTATATCCTTTTCATGGTTATTGCGTATTAGTACGAGTACCTTTATCGCAATCCTATATATAAATTACAAAAGCAATATTGTTTTGTGCATAGTTGACAGACAGCTTTAAGTGATATTTAAATTTGAATTCAAATCACGCGGCTAGATTTTTATTTAAACTATAGAGATTTTTTGAAGTTTCAAAGTTGAATTTTTTCCTTAATTTGCTGGTTTGTGATTAATTTTGAAGATTAATCCATACACAGATTTATAGCTGCATCATAAATAGCTTTGTTGTTGATTTGAAAATGTTTTTCATATTATATAACAATAAAAACCTTTATAGGTATAAGTTACTCACAGTTACTAATTCAAAGATCATTTTTATCTTGTATAAATCGAAAAACAATGTCGTTTTTAATTATTACCCTATAATGTATCTCTCAACCGACTTGGCCAAAAGTGTTTTGAACGTCTCAAGACACTATTGTTGCTTCTAAAACGCCATCAAAACGCGAAAAAACACCATTGTTCTATTTAAATAACGCAAAAACTCTTTTCAGACGTCAAAATACCGCAGTGCCTGGGCCTTATGAGGTGATTATTATTTTTAACTAAGACTAAAAATAATAATAAAAATAATAACAAAAATTAAAATAATAATAATATTTCAAAAACAATGAAAGTATCAATGAAAACAATGATAGTTTTATATTTAATATGAGAAGATGGAATAATAAAATTAAAGATGAGAAAAAAAAGTTCTAAAGCCAGGTTTCAATTAGTTTCATTGGCATTACATGAACACGTTGTATACATTTTCAAAGATTTTTACATATAACATTTTCATTTATTTATGATGTCACTCTTTAAAAATAAGCCTTTGAGAGCAATATGAATTATTTGTTTAGACAAAATTAAACCCAAACAAAAGTTAACAGTCAATTGTAAAATTGAAAAGGACTTGCAATGACATTAATATCTAAGCTTTTATTTACAGCAATGTTTGTACAGTTCAGTGAATTTTACGCTTATTTATGCTTTAAGTAATGTTAATATTTCCCATGGTTTTTATAGCTTTGTGAAGCAAGTGTTATGCTTATAGTAATTGTGATATCGGTCGCAATTTTTGCTATAAACCCGTTATAAGAATTGAAAAAAATAAATATTTGGACTATTATTCTATATAAGTTATTGTTTCTGTGAAACTAATGAATACATATCGGCAATTATAACTTCCCTTCAAATCAACTCTAATAAATGTATGTAAAATTGATACTTAATGCTTGAAGTTTAACTTCGAGAAATAATTTAAATTCAAGAAATAAACACCATATAGAGATGGATGCATAGAATCTTTAACAGATGTTTAATTCATCTTTGTACATTTCAAAAACTTCCAACTTAATAAATATAATTATAGAGATGAATTGCACCAAAATCAAAATATATAAGATCATTACCATCAGTTTCTGAACTAATTACAAACACCACAAAAGTATCCTTGGGGATAACCACAACAATTAATAGTAACAAAAAGTAACTGAAATATGATACATTTGCAGTGACTTGGACTACATCAAAAACTCGGAACTGCAAAGTTTTTTAAAACAATTCTTGATGAGTCTTCAAACAGTGAAGGTACAAACAGATCCTAATGATCCATACACTTTGTTCAATTCTGTCTGGACCCAAGTGAGAATTTCAGAACTTTTTTATGTTATTTTGTTTCTTTGACATAATAATAGTCACATAACGACTATATTATCAAATGAAAACACTTTTAAGAGTTTATTTTATTCCACTAAGCTTTTCGTAATTTGTACCTCCACTTGATAATGTAAGTTCATCTTACGAAAAGCTTCGTGGAATAAAATAAACTTCCAAAAGTGTTTTCATTTGAATATTTACGTTTGGCTCGAAGAATTAAAAAGATTATATTAGCATTGAAACTTTTTATTAATGTATAATTAGTAGATTTTTGTATTCATTCACGGTGGCGAAGGAAATGATTTGAAGTAGATATTTTAATTTGAAAGCTGTAAGGTAGTTTCCTGTGTGACTAATTGCATAATATAAAGTTCTTTTGTTTGAAGGTTCTTTTGGTTGGCATATTCATACACTAAATTCATTCATCAATTCAGATCAAAGACACACCTCAGAGTCGTTACTTCAAGATATTACTGCAGAACCTCCTTCAAACAGATTCATCTAATCCTCACTTCAACTTCTTTTGGGAAACAATCTCGAAATTCACTGGGAAAACAAACGTCACAGAAAACCAAAATGAACTCAAAAAAATATTTAGAGATGAACAAATAAATTTAGAAACAGATAAAAAACACGCTATGTCGAATTGTAAAATATCTTTATGTACGTGCGCTTGTCATGGGAATGCTACAGTAATTGCACCGCCACCTCCCGCACCACCACCTCCTCCACCCCCTCCTCCTTCTCTTCCTCTTAATTTGTCTAATATGAAACAACCTCATTCTATCACTGCTGACGTTGAAAAAGACAAAAATAATAACAATAATCTATCTAAAATGATAAAAGGCTGTCATCCTATTAAGCATCCAAATGACCAATCTTCGAATTCTTCTAACAAATCATCGAAACCACCATTAGCTCCTTCTCTTTCTTCTCGAACTTTCGACACCGTTGATAAAAGCGTTAATCAATTCAAACTAAAAATTCCTATCCCCAATAAAAAAATGAAGAAACTACAATGGTCTAAAATACAAACCAATTTGGTAGTAGGCAAAAAAAGTGTATGGTCTAACACACTTTCTAAGCCAGACCAACTCCTTTCCAAGCAAATCGATTTCTTCCAACTCGAAATGATGTTTGGAAGAGCCGATGATCCGGTTTCTAAAGTGAGCGTCACTGAAACAGAAGAGAAAAGAAAAAAGATTGACGAAGTACGATACGGTTACATAATAATATATCAATACATAATGAGCTTGGCTCTTGGAAAAAATTCTTAAAAGTTGAATAATACTTATGATAGATAAAAAATTTATAATTATCATCACAATCCAAAAAAATTTTATTTTTTTTCCAAGTTTTATTTAAATATACCTAAACTTCACTCCAGATAACATTATTGGACGGCAAACGGAGTCTCAACATAAACATATTTCTGCACCAAATCAAAATGACCCATGAGGAACTAATAAAAGGTTTAGTAGATGGGTGCAACGAGATACTCAGCGTGGAAAAACTTAAAGGCCTAATCAGGATACTGCCTGAAAAAGAAGAATTGGAACTTGTTAAGTCTTTCAAGGTTAGTTTTTAAAGTATTTTTTGAATTGGTTTGCAGTTTATTTAGTTAATTTTTTCAAGTATGCTTTATTAAAGACAAGCTAGATAATGATCTTCAACCAAAATAGTTTTAAACTTTAAATTGCTTAACAACCATTTCCCAATATAAGACAATATGCATACGATTGATGACCAACCATCTGTAAGTATGAAATTGATTATGGCCTATTATTTTTCATGAATCCTTTTTAGGGGGATTCTTCAAAGCTTGGGAACGCTGAAAAGTTTTACCAAGAGTTATGCAACTACCCCACGTGAGTTTTATAATTATTTTTAACTGTTTCTAATTTTTTAGAGATTATTTCTGATTATTTTAATTTTATCGAACAATATAAATACGGTCCTAGAAGGATTTTATCAAGTTTCTTTTGATTTTAAAGTAGTTTGCAAGAAATTAGAACATGATTTATGGTGGAGATTTTTTTTCAAATATTTATGATTAGAATTATTACGAGGCAATGAAAAGAGTAATTTGAAAAAATACACTCATCAAAAAAGTAGTACTTCATAATTTTTATTATATATTTTAAAAAATATTTGTAAACTATTTCAGCAACTTGTAGAAAAGTTACTGAAACCATATAATATTGATTCAATAATTATACAAAAGATTATGCTAAAATAATAATGTTAGGTGTAAATATAATTTACTTACATAAAATTAGTGTATAATAGAATATTGGAAAGAAAATTATGTACAATGTCATAAAAATAACATGATATTGAGTAGAGAATGAATTTCATTACAGTTTATATAATTTAAGCAGACTGGTTAAATACAATAGAATTCGGAATTAATACAATAAAACCTAAGAAGTTTATAAGGCAGTCCAAACATATCAAACCTTAAAAAACCAAAAAAAACTACCATAAAACTCACCAAAAACCAGCGTTAAACTACAATAATGTTAAAATTAGTAAAAAGTTTTATAAATTTTTTACAGGTTCCAAAAGAGCGTGGAAACTCACCTAATGAAAGAGGAATTCGAGCAGACCACAGAAACACTGGTACCTTCTCTTGAATGCATCTCCCAGTCCATTCATGGTAACACTTGTTTTTATCTATGTATCACGCCGTTTGGTTATATATTGGTGAATTTAGTTTTTGTATAACAAAACTTGTATAGAAAATTCCATTCAATTTTTTTGCTTGGTATATAAAGATGTTTTTGTAAGTTACTTACATTTGCCATTTAGAAAAAAGAGATATGAACAGTTTTTTTTTACAAAAATATATTATAAAAACCATTTTTTACTATTGTAAATAAATATATCGGCCCGTATAGCTCAGAGGTAGAGCATTAGACTAAATAGCTAAAGTTACAGGGATCGATCCCACGTGGAACCACAATAAGCCCCTGTTCCACAGTGTGTTTTCGGTTCATTATATTTGGAGCAAGCACTTTGATCTATAAGTAACAGCGTTTCATAAATACCCCATTAAATTACATATCATAGAAGCTTATAACTGACGAAAATCAATTGTTCTGCAGACATACGTAATAACAAGCTTCTCCCAGAGCTTTTCGAAATAGTTCTCTTGGCTGGAAACTTTCTTAACACGGTGAGGAGCTGAGTTGATAAAAAAAACCAAAAACAAAAAAAAATTGAAGATAAGGATTATGTTGAATTTTTAATTAACCACGTTTAGGGTTTAAATAAAGATCGTTTTTATTAATTATGTATAGAAGCTGAAACTAGTTTTGAGAATAGATAATAATTTCTTATTTCAAAATTTAAAAAAAAAACCCTAAAAATTGATATTTAAAATTGTGAAAAGTTTTTTGAAGGTTTGCTCAGTTTTTAAGCATCAAATAGAAATTCAAACATTTTATTGAACTTTTGATGAAGTGAAAAAAATTTGATAAATTCTGCTAGCAAAAACCCTCGCCTTTGACAACAAACTGTCTAGTCCTATATAACTCATATATATAACTCACACAACCTTATAAAAATAGCTTATTAATTTTTTACGATATTGTAAAAATCTCGATACCCAACACAAAAAAATTTATAGATACGCGCAATATAAGTAAATATATATATAAGCAGTAAAAATTAATGTATATATAAATATGAAATACAGATAAAAATATAAGATACTCGAATATATAGTATAAATAAAAATCATATACTAATGAACTGACAGGGTGGCTACGCTGGGGAAGCAGTAGCATTCAAGCTACAGTCCCTACTCAAACTCACAGACATCAAGTCTAACGTTCAGGGTATCAACCTGATGCATTACCTGGCTGAGGTGGGTGGTGGTTATGGGGTTTTACATTATATTTAGAGAGAAAGGGATGTTAGGATTTTAGTTAATGGTTTTATGGGGTTGGGAATGTTTCATCCATTTTCGTTATACCTGAATGTAGTTTACTATTATTTCAAAATTTGAATTTTTAAATTATTAAAAATATAATTTTTATTTAACAAAATAATACAAAGGAATATTTATTTATATTGATATAATAATATTTACTCTAATTTAGATATTATTTTTTTCGTCCATGATGGAATGGGTTCGCGAATAAGAAAATAACTTAAAATAATAATAAAAATAATACCAATAATATTACAATAATAATGAAATAATAATATTCAATTTGATAGACTGCAGTCAAAAACAATGCACAAATGAAAGCACTCTCACATCAACTGAACCGATTAAAAGAAACGACACAGTAAGGAGTTCAAATATTATCATTATGAATCATCGAGAGTCTATCAACCTTTTGATATTATTTAGCGCATAACAGTACTAATGATTATATTCATTCAGTGATATTAATTAAATGTTGAAACGCATTAATTATAATAATTCCGCTTATAAACCCATGGTGACACTATGAAGTTTCTGGAAGCTTTGTTTGTTTTGATGTTTGAGTAATGTACTGAACTGAAAGAGAGTTATGAATTTTTATTTGATAAACATTAATTCTGAATCACAAAATTTTTCTGTATGAATGTAATTCAATTTATTTAAACTTTCGTTAGTCTTTTTAACTATTCCAATATAAAATAACACAAGTTTTATTTTAACTGTTCTAAAAACTTTTGGTGTTAATCTTCCTAACTATTTAAATGTATAAAAAATTGAAGATCACATTATTAAATTTTCTTATTATGTTTAACAGATATTCTCTTGAATCGGTGATAGGAGACATAAGCTCCTTGAGGACAAAACTGAAAACTATGGAGGATAACATAGCTGGCTTGACTCGATGCATGGCCGATAAACTTGAGGGTTTCATAAAGGTACCATGATTTTGCATTATTGAATTAAAATTTTTGTGATGTTTCAACTAACCTTATCAATAAACACTAATATACATATTTTTTGAGCTGTTGGCACGTACGCATAACGTTAGATGGAATGTATTAAAAACTATTGGTTCACTATACTATAATATATTGCAATAATATTGTGATGAGGCTTTTTAAATTGATGTCTTATGATTATAGTCTTTACTTATTTTAGGAATTAATCATTAATATTTCAATAGGGGGCCAAAGAATCATTGGCCAAAATAGAAGAAGAACGAGACAAGTTGCATGAAGCCAAAAAAGATCTAGCTGTATATTTCTGTGAAGACCTTGTCACTTTTAAATTAGATGATTGTTTCTATACCATAAACTCTTTCGTTTTGGCCTTCGACAAAGCAATAAAAGTTAGTCGGCGTGAATATTTTATTCAAACTTAGAAAGAAAAGTATAGTTTTCTTTTTGGCTAGGTTAAATAAAAATTTTTCTAAAATTTGACGTTAAAAATTATTTCACTAACCAAAAAAATACTAGATTCTTTCATAGAGAAGATATTTTATTTAAAACATTTGTATTGAAGGAGAACGAGAAGAAAGAGGAAAGAATGAACTCCATCTCAAAAATGCATCTTAGGAGGCAAGGGTCTCTAGGTCTGTGAATTCATTTGAAACTTATTGCTCAAATCAATAAGAGATTGAGGATAATTATAAAATAGTTTAGAAATTAAAAAAATAATTAAAATAATTATGAAATATATAAAAAGATTAATATTATTTTAAAAAAGGATTACCACAAAATAAATTGCTGTATTTAATTCACCAAATACTAGTTTGCAAGTGGAAAACAGTTTTAATGTGCAGTTTAAATTGAGTTAGCTTATTAATTTGGAAATCAATTGAAATCTCTTATATTCTCAATCTGTGACACTACGCCAAGATAAAAATGAATTATGAATAACTTTTTATTTTCAATTTTTTATGAGGAATTTTTGATACATTTATTTAAAAAAAACTAAAATTTTCGATAAGTGCAATCTTATCATAAATCATTATGATACTACCAATGATTTATGATAAGATTGTACTTATCGAAAATTTTAGTTTGTTTTAAATAAATGTATCAAAAATTTTTCAAAAAAAATTGAAAATAAAAAGTTATTCAAATAATATAAAAAAAAGATACATAAGGTGTCTCTAAAAAATGAATTTCCAAGTTCGAAATCATGTGTTAATTTTTGTATTGAAAAAAATAATGAATTAAAAAATTGGATAAATAATAACAAATACTTCAAAAGATTTAGCAAGCAAGGCAAGGATGAGTAACAGACAATCTTTAAACATGACAAGCTTTGATGAGAAACCTGACGAAAGCAAACTAACAAGAAAACGACATTCTATGGCACCAACCACTTTCGATAGTAGTGTCTCATTAACTTCTATGTCTTCCGATCAAGATAACATGAGTGTTAGCACTAGTAATGCTAGTGATACTACTTCTGAGCAGTCTTACGACTTGATAGATTTGCTGAACAGTTCCTGTATCAATAACGGTTTTTGCCTAGATAACAATGCCAAGATAAGACGGAGAAGTAAATGCAGTGAGAATAAAAGCCGAATGAATGATAGGGAAAGGTATACGGGAGATTTTTCGACGTCAGAAAACAATGAATTTGTCACAAATAATTTTGATAGAAGCCACAAGTATAGAAGATCTATGTATGAACCTAGAACCACTGAGAACAAAAAGTAAGTGCTATAATTATTATTAAAAAGTTATATCTTGATGATTCCAGGGATTTACATTGCTTTTTAAACGTTTATAATATTTTTCGTTTGAAAACATTGTTTAAAAAAAATTAAAATTTCACAGAAAACTTTTTCCTCACGAGAAGAATGTGAAATTTGCGGATGAAGTTCAGAACACCCCATATAGCAACAATGTAGACTCATACAATTACAAGAACAACGCTGAAGTGCCTAATCCTAGCTGCAAAAGCGAACGTAAAAACTCTGTTTCGAGCAATGAATCCTACTCATGTGAGCCCAACACAACATTAACAGAAAAAGCCATAAATGATCACAGCAAAATGGGCTGGGAAAACAATAGTAACAGGTTTCCTAGCTTCTCTAACAAAATCGAGCATACAGGTTTGAAAAAGAGTTTCATTGAAAGTCGTAATAATGATCGACTCGGCATGATTCCTGAAGTATCTGGAAAGAACGCAGACTCTTTGCATAAAAATAAGTTGAAACATAGTGCATTGGTTTATCAAAATGATTTGAGAAACGGGTTTGTGAAGTTTGAGAATGAATCTGTATGTAGTGGCACAGACGAAGGGTTTGAGTCGATGAGGAATTCTGTAGTTAGTGAGGAAATCTACCGTACATCCCCCTTTGATGAATTGCTCAACAACACATTAACTGCTAATAATAATAGCTACGTTGAAAATCAAAATATTAAGCAAAACTTTGGTAGAAGCCAAAATAATTTGACGCATTCCATAAACAACCAACTTAATACTAATAATGACCACTCAACTATAACTTGCAGCTTGGATAGTTTGGTGAAAGAAAGTAAATTGTCTTTACCTCCCAATCCTGAAGATATGAGAGGTGCAACTAGTGTGGTTTTAGACAACCAACTCATGTTGAACAGCGCAAATGGCAACTTCTGGGGTAGTTCTGATGGCAATGCACCTAATAAGTCGAGTACCTCAACACTAAAATCATCTGGCTCTGGATTGCATTTGGAAACTTTGAATTTAAGCCCTGATGCCAAAAATATTGATTTTGAAAATGAAATCAAAAAAAATTCGATAGATTCAGCTAAAGATATTCAAAAATGCCCAAATCGTTTCCAAAGTTTCACAAGTTACCAAGAGTCTCTTCAATATGTTATTAACGAACAATCAACAAAAGAGACAAACAACAATTATGACCAAAAACAACTTAGAACTAACAGTAAAGAAAGGAATTCAAGATCTGAAACAAAACAATCGAGGTCTCAAACTATTAGTGATCTGACTAATCGACTTTCCCAGCCTAAAAAACCACCTAGTTTACAAATTTCCGGTCAATCTACTTCACCATTTCCTCCAAGCAAAACAGAAAAAATTGAAAAGCCAAGAACGCCTTCGTCGGAATCATTCAAAAGAGGCAGTTCACGGAGAGTCACTCTACCCGCCAAAGTTGCAGAAAAATACAAAAACTTTGCACAAAACAACAAATCACAAACCGAGTCACCATGTGTCTCAAAGCATTCAATCAATTCCAATACGAGCATTTGCATTAATAATCTCCCGCCCAAACCTCCGGCTAGAACTTCTTCAAAAAGTGATTTCGAAAATTCCAAAAATTCACCAAAAATTTTAGAAAATTCAAGAACTTTTTTCAATAATTCTTTCATGACACCAAAAGAATCGAAAAGATCTGAAAAACCTAAAATATCACCAAACAGTTCCGTCACAGGATTCAGCTTAAAGAAACTAATGTCAGGAAAAAGACAAGTTTCTCCTAACCCAATAGACACACCAAAACTAACCAGACCTACCAAGCCTAGAACCCAGATATTAACCAGTTATAAAAGATAACTTAGCTTATTTAATTTTTGCAGATTTTGTTGTCATTTTTAATTTTCGTGAGCCTTTTTCAAAGTTGAAAATATTTCAAGCCTATTTTCAGAAAAAATAAATTTTTTAAACCATGACTAACATTTTTCATAAAATTTTAAAAAAATTGCAAGAATATTTTTCTAAAATTGTTAAAAATAAATTTAGCAAACACTGCCTATCGCTTATTTTATTTATTTACATTAGCGTCTCAGCTGCTCTAAATTTTATAATTCAAATTTTGAAAACACTCGAAAATCAATCAAAATGGAAGTATATTTAAAAAGTATCAAAAATAAAATCTCTAAACTAACTGAGGTTAATGACACTGAAAGTTTCGATGATCCTCAAATGAAAAAGTTGATCGCGGCGGCTCTTTGTTTCAATCAAGGTTTCAACAAACTAAAAAAAAAGTTTTAAAAGTTTATTTAAAAAATCTACTGTCTTTTTATAGAATTTAAACCAAAAATTTTAATTTAGGAGTGAGAGAAGATTCCGACGAGAAGTATTCTAAAACTAAACAAATATACAAACTATTGACCAAGGACAGCCTGAAAACTCTTCGGAGTATTTTCCTTGATTCAATAACAGATAAAAAAATAGGAATGACTAGAAAACAGTTCACAGAAGCGGTCGGTTTGGTATTAGACGAATCTTTCGACGAAAAGCAGATTGAAGAGTTGTTTTATAAGGTATATCATTAAAAAAATATTGAGTTATTGACAAATTGGGTTAAGTTTGTATCTATTAAACAACATCCCTGGTCAAGTTAAATATAAAAATATGGAGTTAGGTTTTTATGTGAATTAAAAACTTTTAAGAAGTATACAAAAAATTTTATCAATTCATTTATAGATCAAAATTTTCGCTATTTAAATAACAATATCAAATACTTGTATCCATATTTGTCACACACATGAGTTAGCTCTATGTAAAACTTGAAATTACTTCACATAAACTCTCAAAAAAGTTTGACGCACCAGCTTCAATTGAACACGTCTTTTTCAATAAGGTTGACGTAAAGGATAAAGGAATGGTAACATGGGAAGAGTATTCGGATTATCTGCTTCTGGAGATGAATCAAAGAGAAAAACTCATCCAAATAGAGGACCAACTTTTGGGCAACAATATACAAATATTTAAGACTGAAGGCAGGGATTCTATCAAAGTGATTCTCTTGTTTCTTTATTATTATTCTTATTATTATTATTATTATTATTATTATTATTATTATTATTATTATTATTATTATTATTATTATTGATATTATTAACAACATCGTTATCGATAAAACAATGATGATGCTGGTGATGATGTAAAACATAATGCCAACTAAAATAATCTCACCATTATACGTTGATAATATTAATAATTTCATTTCTGACGTTGTATTTTAAATAATAAATCTTTTATCAAAAATTTAAAATCTCTCTAGGTCACTTCATCTTTGTTATTTATATATAATTGTTGTTTTCATTATTATAGTTATTACTACCATCATTGTACTATTTAGGCAAAGGATAAAAAAAATTTCAATACTATTATTTTTATTGTTCTTATATACAAGACACTATTGTTTATGGAACAGTGCATCCTGATTATACCTTTCGGAGACGAGAGTGGAGATGGGAAGACAGCCACTCTCGTTAAAGATGGTGCGTCAATATTCACTTAAATAATTGAAATTATACTTTTATTATTGAGTATAGAAAACATGGCGGTTAATATATTTATTATGAAAAACTGTGCATTTCGATATGTTAAAATATCATCGTCAAGTAATCAACTATATTTACAAATTTTTTATAGTCAATATAATTTCTTAAAATATATTTCTTGATTCATGAAAAATTTTTTGAAACAATTTTTATTCAACTAAAATTTTCGATAATTACAATGCTATCACAATTCATTATGAATGATAATGATTGTACGTATTAAAAGTTTTAGGTGAATAAAAATTGTCTACAGGCTTTCTAGAAATTCCTCATAAATTAAGAAGTATATTTTAAAAATTCAGATTTACTATGAACACCGATGCCTTTTGAAAATATTGTAAATATAGTAACCGTTGTGTTTTATTTTCATTTCAGTTAGGCATCATGTATACTGGAATATCATTTACATTATTATTAAAAATAGAAAAAATTGTTACAAAAATATGAAATTAATTTTGATTTTCAACTCAATGATTTCTGATTCTTTTCACTGTATTTTATTCAGTTTTTTTGTAACAATTTTAACGACAAACGTTTACTTATATTCGTATTATTGATGCTCTTGTCGATATATTTGAAGTAAGAGCAAACCATCACTTGAACATTGCACAGATTGCAGGTACTTCACGTGCAGTAGAGATGGTGTGATGAACTTTTGGAGCAGCAACTTCCAATCAAGCGATGTCATCAACCTGCAATCATTTCTTTCTAAGGGACTCAACTTGAGCTCTTGGGTGACTACTGCTGAGGTTATGTCTGATCAGAAAATCATCGTCATCGCCACCACTAGTTTCAGCTTGTATGTATTCAGATATTCTAGTAGTAACGAGTTTGAGTTGTGTTCTCGTATTGAAAAGTTTCCGGGAACTATCGTGTGCCTGTCTTATTACAAAGATGAGCTTCCCACTAACGCGTCATTCCTGACGTGGGGAGATGAGCACGGAGGTGTGGGTGTGATCGCATTTCACACACCCATCAGTAAAACTTCCCTTGGCAGCAACTCCAAGCCTGACATCAACAAGAAAGTTTACAACACCACCTTCCACTTCACTGACCTATCCAACAATCATGTAATCGGCATTGAAGCTAGGTTGATTTTTAATAATAAAAATATAGCTTTCAAATTAGCTCTATAAAATTAATTGTAAAAATTTATGGTTTTTCGATTAGTTCGATATAATAACAAAAATATAACTTTTAAATAGACGTTTTATAATTAAAAACTTTACTTTTTCAGATACTTATCCGACATCCACCAAAGAAACGTATGCCAAGTACGTTACATAAGCAAGTTGCATAGCTGGATCACCTGCTCCAAAGATACATGTGATGCCTTGTTTATCGGAGACTTGGTGCCCAAAATACCCCACAAGAACCGCATCTATTATAGGTTGGTGCTGCTGTCATCCTAATCATAACGTTTCGAGGAAATTTTGAAGTTTTCAAAATAGTTAGAGAACTATAATTTGAGTTTTTTTTAAACAAAACTTAAATAAGTGCAGATAATCGAAAAATCCAACTTCATTATAATTCATGAAAATTTCTTATTTTCAAGTGTGATGCAGGGTGTGGCAGTGTTTGAATACAGTGAGAAACTGAACTTCATCATCACAGGAGGAGCAGACTGCATTATAAGGTGCTAAAATCTCAATTCATTTGAATCAAAAATCAAATGAGCTAGCAGTTAATATATTTATAAACGTTCATGGGGGAAACTGAGGCGTTTAGAACATGATCACACAGCTTAATTATGATCTTAAAGCTCAATCGAGCCATCCGTGTCGCTTGCATGAATATACAATTATTTTCAAAACACAAAACAAATAATTATCAAAAATTCATTTTTATAATCATTATTAACTTATTTCGGATAAAAATTGCTTAAACAATATTTTTCAATCAAATAAATAATGATTAAAGAAACCAAATAAAACCACAAAGGTTATGGAACCCTCTATCGAAAGGACAAAAACTGATGAGTGTATTCAGGGGCCACGTATCGCCCATAAGCCATCTAATGGTGGATCAAAGGGACATCTGCCTGATATCTGTCAGTGTCAGTAAGGACATCAGGATTTTTGACATGGCGAACCAAGGGTGTATTCAGAAGATCAAGAAGAGTGCCTTCAAGGTTGGAAGTTTTAGTTTTTTATAGATGTTGTTTTATTTTGATAGAAAGCGTTAATTTTCGTTTTCATATGGAATAAAATAGCTTGAATAACAAGTGGAAAAAAAATAGTTTTGATAGTATAGATATTCATTCATTTTTTTACTAAAACAATTCTTCCCATAAATTATATGAAAAGTCGTAACAACCCCAAAGATGATGGGCAAAAAGCCATTCACAGTCTCCTGTATAAACAAAAGAAACCACACCGTGATACTAGCGAGCGATATGCGTTTAGCTCTGATAGAAGGTAAAGAGGACTCTTTGGCTAGGAATTCATTATCTACTCTGCCCTATGTCATAACTGATGTGCTTTACAATCCTCTTTTCAAGCATGTATGTTGTCATTGTGTTTTATGTTTCATTGGGGAATATTCACAAATATGTCGTTGGTGGTTGAGAGTTTGGATTGCTATTTTAGAGAATGTGTTGAAATGAGATTTGAGGATTTAAGAAAGTTATTATAATTTATACGATTATGAACATGTTACTTAGATTTACTATTTAGAAGGTCTCTAGAAGAGTTTGATAAGGATGTGAAATTACTATGAATGAGATCAGAAAGTCTTATACAATATTCTTTGATACGATGTTAACAATGCCAAATCTTCAAACCCCTTCAATAGATAGTGACTGGAGATTGCAAGTCACAGGTGATAGCTTGGGACGCGGCGTCGGGGGATAAAGTGGTACAATATTCCGCACATACAGTGGTCCAAAAAGGAAGAAGACTAGAAGTGGAAATCAAGGTTATGGCGTTTGATTCGACGTACAGGCAGTTGATCACAGGGCACAGGGATGGTATGGTGAAGGTGTGGAACTACAATGTTGGCGTTCTGCTTCAAGAACTGCCTGTACCAGGTCGATTTGAGGTTTCTGCTCTATGTTGCTCCCCAATGAAGATCTTCGTGGCTGGATGTAACAAGTCAATCTTCATGCACATAAGTGACACAGAAATGAAGAGTTATGTAACGTTGAAGCCTAGTCACCCAGACTCAATCACTACACTCTCGGTGCTTGAGGACACCTTTCTGTCTTCGGCCTCTCTTGATGGCACTCTCATGATATACAACCTCAAGTCTAACCTCCCTTTGTTGAAATTCAATTTGTCCAACCTCAACCACAAAGCTTCCGTTGATTTTTATGGACATGTTGCCATGGAATCTTATTTTCCTGAATTCCACAATTCTGAGAGAAGTAAAATCAGGAAACGCACCGTTAAGATAACGAATTTGAGTTCCAAGTATGTCATGCATCTTCAAGCAAAATTAATCGTTTCGTTAAATATTTGTTTCTATTTATAATATTTAATAATATTATTATTTAATAATACATCCAACATTATGTGCAATAACTCTATCAGTAAACCTCGTACAACTATCGGAGTGTCAAACGAAAACCTACACTATAAATATTGCGTGGAGACAATGGTGTTTCTTAAATCTCGTCCAATCACCCCCGATACCGCAGTGTTACTGACAGGTATGCATGATGGTAGAGTTATAGCCTGGCCGTTGAGTATAGAAGGTCGATGCTTGGGTGAATTCATGGCAGTGTATAAAGAGGCTGAATTGCTACATGCTATGGCGGTGACTTCGGATGATTTATTTCTTGTTACTGGTGACTCTCTGGGGTATATAAGAGTATGGGATATTCACCACTTTTACAATCCTAATGTGGGTCAATGCAGTGAAGATATCGATGCTCAGCGCAGACTGATATGGAGCAAGTTCTCGTTCGTGATGATGAGACAGAACATAAACGCCTACATTAGCAGATGGGATATGAGCAGATTGCCATCTCATATGAAGCTCAAGTGTGACAGACAAGCAGGCTTTCCTCTCGAACATCCACATTTGGTCAACCATTTTAAAGGACACGTTGCTGATATCGTTGGTATTAGGGTAGGTTAAGTGCTATTGATTTATAATAATACTGTTTTCGTAAATTTTCTACATAGAGCTCAGTTCGTGAAATATGATTGTTGCAGAAGCGCTGCTATTGATTAAAATATTTCTATTTCTCACCAGTTAATCAACACGTTGAACAATAATCTGATTGTATCGATGGCTTCTGATATGTCGGTGCGTATATGGACCCTAGAGGGTTGTATCATGGGTATCTTAGGCCAAAAGACAGTCTGGAATAATCTTGATAGTTCCTGCGGGTTTTTTAACATTAATATCATACAAAATGAAATAAGAAAGGTGGATAAAAGGATTGAAGATTGTGGCCACTCTACATTCCATATGACTAAAGATGAGGTTGGGTTATGGGGTTTCAGATTGGATAATTTTAATTATGATTCAGCATAACAAAATTTATAAAATTTTTAATTAATAACAAAGATTTATGAGCTTTCAACATATTTTTTTGGCATAGTTTAAATAGTTTGAATTTTGAACTTTTATTAAAAAAACATTGATTAGGTCAAAGTGATATCTTATAAGGAAAGCACCGAAGATTTGACCGCCAAACCTATAAAATTCGAAAAGAAAGTTAAAACGAGCGAAAGTCGAACCAGCGTAGAGAAAATGTGTCAATATATGGATAACGTCGAGCATGACGATGCGTATTTGAATTCCATCAATATGGTATCTGTTAAGGATAATTATTTAGATTCAAACTATGGAGTTTCGCAAAGCGAATCTTCCAATAGTATGGTCTACCAAGCAACCATACGAACCAGGTTAAAAACCGACGTGGCTCGTGTTCTCTTGAAACTCTGGGAGAAACACAAAAAAAGAACCCTCGTTAAGTATAAAGTACATTCAGATATAAAAAGAGTGGGTTCTTTTACTACATTGTATGTCTTGGAATCCGAATTAGGGATCAAAGCCCAGTCCAAATGGGCCAAAATCAAACATGCTTCCGTGTGGATCGTGAATTACTTGCAACCAACCAAAGACAAATTGTTCACCAAGTTTCATCTGCCCAATGCAGATCCAAGTAAAGTGGGAGTCTACTCTAACAATATAAAAGACATGATTGAGGAATACTTAACCAACAGAGCAACGAACAATATTACTAGCTTATATGAAAACAAAAGCGTCTCGCAGACTAAAACTACCACTGATAAGAAAAATATTCTACAAAGACCTTTGAGTCCATTAACCAGCGATATATTTGGACAGTTTTATAACGAACCATACACAAAACACCACCTCATCAAACCATTGTCGATGTCTGATGCAATTGCCAAAAAAGGGGTTAGAGTTGTTTTTGGTGTTAGTGTGACTAACGGTTTAAAAATTTTATAAGTTTTCGTTTGGATGTTAGATTTATTTTCTTTATATTCAAAATTACAGAAATCATTTATTTTAGCTTCAAAAAATCTTAATTCAGTTTTAATGTTTTTGAATAATTTTATTATTGCTTTTTGGTTTTTAGTTTGTTAAAGTGTCAATTTTAGTTTTATTTTAATGATTAAGACTAATTCTTTTCAAGTAATTGAATTTAAGCTTATTATATTAGTTTCAATAAGAATCGATCAAATTTCATTCTATGAAAAATTTAAGTTCATAAATATTTTTCTCAAATAAATAGCTCATTTTATAAATTACTTATTATCTATAAACTAAACCGACTGTTGCCAACTCCACTTTCTGGGGCATGTACAGCAGTGAAATCTATTGCTTAATTATCGACTGAATTCCATTATGCTCATTTCAGTTGTTTGCTTACAAAAAGCTTCCTTTGGCCAACTTCTCCACCGATAATCCCGCAGCCAGAGTTGTGGCACTCTTCCAAGAAGCTGGTGTGCAAGCTGGACTGGAGTTAGTAACAAATATCTCTTTGAAATTTCTTTTTATCTCATTATCTTTTGCTGATTATTTGTCAAATTTCATTTTAACGCCATGAGCGATACCCAATAAGCTTTTGTAAATCTTGAGGAAATTTTATCTTTTAATTTTTGATAGTAATATAAAAATCGGATTTGTTTATAATTAGTTGAAAATCTTAGTAATTCAATCTCCGTGTACAAAAATGGAGATGCTATAAAATTATGCATTATAATAAAGAATAAAGAAATAGTATTGTAATTAAGACTTCAAGAATTTCTGGAAAATACATAAAGAGTTGCTATATTATGAAACCCAATAGTTTCAAAACAACAGCATCAATGATGAGAAACACAGGCAAAGGTGCTTTTGTAGCAACAACTGAATCAGAGATGACTCTAGTTAAACACTTGAACAAGACTGGATGGAAGCTGATGTCTGATGGCACACTGGCCAGGAGAAAGGTTTCTGACTCTTAGTCTTTTCAATTTTTGTCGAAGTAAAGGTATTTCAATTTTATATAATAGTGTTTTGTTGAAAAGTAAGAATTTTAAAATGTTTAGATATTTAGCTTGGAGGATGATCCTAGTTGACAACGGCAAGATAAACTATCTAAGCGTGGTAATGGCGGTTCTTTAAGTCTGATAATTTCAAATCAGATGTTAGCTCAAACTGGCAGTACATAAGAGTTTTTCCAAATTTTAATCTCTCATTTTAAAAATAATACAGTAGTATCAATGATAAAAGCCGATTGCTGTCAACCCCAGTTACTGAGACATGTATAGGAGTACAATATTAATGGCTAATAGTTGAAACCTCGAAAAATTCTTTACATCAAATGAAATATTTTATATATTAAAAAAACTTTATTTATAGAAAGGTCGAAACCCCAAAATTTTCTTTATTTTAATTAATTTGATAACTTACAATTCATTCAATGCATAAGGAATTTTCAAAAACACTTATTTAAAATTGAGTTCAAATTTTCTACTACGAAAACTAAAGAATATGGTAAAAAATATTCTACTCAGTAAACTTTTTTATAAATTAAATAAAAACATGTAATGTTTTCGAAAATTCACAATTGAGAATTTTCGATATTTGACAAATTTCTCAAAAACCTCAATGTTTATATGTTTATTATCTTTGAATAATATTTTAATCTAATTCATAGAAATTTGGTTCTGGTTTTTAGTATATACAAATATTTCGTTATCAGTTATTTTGATGGTCAAAGCATGAAAAACACCAAACTGCAATAACTTTAAGAAAATTTCACGTCATTTTGTATGAATTTAATAATACAATATAAATTATTAGAATTGACGTATTTTATAATTTTGGAAAAACAAGATAAAATTTTTGTTTGTAAAGTTGAAGTGATTTTGATAAGTAGCCTCTTCATCTTAAACACAATGTAATTCACAAGGAAATGACATTTAGGAAAATAACAACAGGTTCCTTTGAACAGCCAAAAAACACATTCTTATCTGCCTCCGTTACTTGTTCCTGAAAACAGCGTACAAGATGGAGTCAAAAAGAAAGGAGAAAATTGTTTTGTGGGCAAGGCCAAACCACGAACAACTTATTAATATAAATTTATTTTCGTTTTATATTAAGTCATTTTTTAGATTATACTTGTAAGTTATTATAGATTTCAGATTATTTGTATTTTTCAAGTGATTTTGAAAGGTTTTAAAATTTAATAACTTTCAAAAAACTTTGATATTAGAACGTTCCAAATTTTCTTATATTCAGGAATTAAGAGTGAAATATTGTGAAAAAAATTTAAACTTTTTTTAAGAGTTAAACTTTCAAAAAAGTTTTTGAGTTATTCATAATAACCTCTCAAACTTGGTAATAAGGAGTGTTTACCTCGTAAAGACTTGGATACCATTAAGAGCACTTAATACACGTGTAGTGTTTACTTTTAAACTACACAATTGAATGCTCGATAAAATGTATATAAACCTTTGAGAAATCAAATAAGTTAAGGTTGTAAATCGAAGTTAACAATTGTTTGAAATGGAGCGTTTACACGCCAAAATCATTACTGGAATAGTAATGTTGTTTTCTATATTTATTTGTTTCGTTCTACCAATAAAATTAAATGTCTTTTTCAAAAAGAGAGGTGAACGGGGTCAGTATTATCTTGATCTTTTAACTTGTTTTGCTGGTGGGGTATTCTTGGCAGTTTATTTAATATACATGGCCCCTGAGGCTCGAGAGTTGGTAAAGGAAAATCTCATGTTGCCAAACAACATTGCTTACCCCCTTCCTGACGTTCTTATTGGTTTGGGGTTTTTTCTAATGCTTATTCTCAACAGAATAGTTGTAAGTTTGTGCCATAGTTTCCATAAACCCAAAAAAGCAGAATCATCAATCACTAACAGCTCATCTAGAACTTCTGAACAAATGACAACTCAATTGTATAATAATTCTAAACAAAATGCTACAGTTAATGTGGTAATAGACAACACCTCACTTGATAGGGTGGAATTTGATCCTAATAGTCCATATCCCCTCGCTCGAAGATCTTCAATAACAGATGTAGCTCAACAAGAATCTATGGCAAGAAGTATTGTGATGATGCTTGCTTTATCTTTTGACTCAATTTTTGAAGGGATGACAACTGGATTAAAAAAAACAACTATGGAAGTATGGGTTATTTTCATTGGAAATTTTGTTCATGAAACAATCATTGCTTTTTGTCTTGGTCTCCAACTCGTGAAGAATAATGACAAGAAGAAACTGCCAGTTATCATTGCAGCTGTGGCATATGCAATAATGAACCCTATAGGTCTAGCTATTGCAACCATATTCTATGAATTGAAAAATAGTGGACCAGAGCTTGATCTAACCAGTGGACTGATTCAAGCAATCATTTCAGGCTGCTTCATTTATGTAACCTTCTGTGAAATCCTTGAAGGACAATTACAACATCAAACTGCTTATGCCAAAATCATCAGCATGCTCTTTGGTTTTGCTTTCCTTGCTGCCTTTGCTGCTTTGCCAGAAGAACCATCATTCATTCACAATTCTTTCACAAACACAACCATCCCTTCTGTTATTTGAATCCACATTTAGTTGACACACCTTGTTAATTGAATTCTCAACAAATACAATATAAGGTTTTATTTATATTTTTGATTTTCTGCTATATAATTTTCATCAATTATAAATGCCTTATATGCACTAATGAATAGAATTATGTATGTGAATAAAGTAAACAAAAAATATTCTAAATATTTGTTTAAGAGTATCAAATATTTTGAAAATTAATTAAAAGTTTTTAAATTTATTTTTCAAGGTCTACTGCAATATTCAATGTCTTAAAGTTTGTCTATTTTGAATTATTATTATTATAGAGGTGTTTTATAATTGCATATAAAAAACTGTAAAAATTGACTCAATTTAAAAGAATTTATTTGCGATGGTGTTTGGCCATTATATTTGATTTGATTTATTATAAATTTCAACTTCATTATTATTGATAGTTCATTATTGTTATTCTTTATATTATACCTCACTATCCTCCATCTTCACATCACCTTTATCAACATTATTAATAGTAATGCTTACTTTAACTGTTTTTTGTTATCGTTTTTTATTGAAAAAAAATAGTAGCTTTTAGGTACGATTATTTTTAAAATCTATTTTCGATAAGTTCATCCTCATCAAAAAAATTGTAAATGTCTCAATTGTTATTTTATTTATTAATAGATACTTTAAGAATTTTCAATTGCTACTTTAGAAAATTTGTTGATTGTTATGAATGGTCATTTAAATAATAAAATTTTTACACTATTATATAAATTAGTATAAATAATATAAAATTAGTAGCTTTTGACGCAATTTTGATATGTATAGTTAAAGTCATTTCAATATTATATATCGTTAATTATGCCATAAATGATATCACTCATACTATTTATTTTATTTCACTCTCAGTGTAGTGGAGATAAAACTGGATTTGAAATCTTGGTATCTATTTATTTTTATAAATAAAATTATTCAATATTGGAAGTAGAAATTCACTAACCAATGAGGAGAATTTATAAGTTGTTCAATTTGATAGGTTGGTATTATTCATTATATTTAGTATTTTTTTATAGATTATTTTAGTGGATTGAATTTTAATATACGTAACTACGTGATACAATAGTTATTGTCTTTCACACTATACACATTCTCATTGATTCTAGTGAAAATTTTTTTTTATTGAATTTCAAAAAAAATTTTCGTGAATTTCATAGCGAGTCCAGTGAATTTAAGTTTAATTCTAGTGAATTTTTATTATTTCTAATGATTTATTAGCTAACATCATTTTTATTCGATTAAATTGAAGAATATTGAGATTATAGGAAATTTTATGGTTTTGTTTCAATTTTTCAATTAAATATCACATATATTTTGATTTTTTTTTTAGAATAAGATTTCTCTACTTTTTTTTGCTTCATTTTTCATTTCAAAACATTGTATAGTCTTATTATTTTGTAAATAAATGTACATAATTATGAATCATTTGATTTCATAGCATTATTTATATAAACAGAAGTACCTCTTGAAACTGTTTTGAGTATTTATTCAAAGTGTATTTCAGAAACTTTTCTTTGTAATCGAGATATTTGAAGCGGTAATTTGAGGTTGTATTAGAATTAAAATTAAGATAATGACATTTTGATAAAAATAAAAGGATAAATATTTAATACACACCAAAAAATATAATTAGAGAATCGTTATGAAATTATCGACATATCAAAAAACGATTTTCAAAGTTCGTTAAGATTTTTTTAACGGAAAATCTTCGTGTAAAATAAAGATTCAGTTTTTAAACAAATAGCATCTAAAAAATTCTAAAAAATATTTAAATAAATGTATTAATCTTCTCATCTTCTACAAACAAAAAAAAATAGTGTCTCTTATATATATAAACAAACAAAACTCATAGAGAATGAAATGATGACTCCAAAGTATTCTGCTGATTCAAAGCAAAGAGGTACTTGGCCAGTAGCTCCCTCTGCACCGGGTCGGATGGTTGTGAAGGAGAGGATTGCGATGTAGACTGGGGCACGAAGAGATGCAAGTGGTAGGGACTTATCGAGTTGTGACAGTGTCTGATCAGTGACATCACCTAGTGCGAAAGTTTAAAATTTTCAAATGAAATCAGGCATGTTTAACGCAAATTAACGTGAAAAATATGTTTTAATCAGATTTAGGAATTCACGTCATATTTTGAAGTGTCTCATTTAATTAGGACATCATTCTAATTACGGTTAAGAAGCAAAGGCAAACTCATATAGATATCAGTGAAGCACTAAATGAAACCTGAACGAATTCACACCCTTGTATTTATGGACTTAATATATATACAAAATAGATTGGCATATACATGCTGAATTGAGATTTAATTTTGAAAATTTATCCACATGAATCATATAAACTCATCATTTGAATAAAACTGAAACTATCATTAAAAATTAGATGATTTCAAAAATATTCAACATTAGATAATTTAAAGCATTTCCTAGTCTTCACCGTAAAACCACAAAAAAAACTTTCATTATTGTTAATAAATTCTATTAATCACTACCACATATATTCATGAAGCATTTCAAAATGCACGATCTAAATTATGCGACGAAACTTTTTTTCAGCGTGTGTTACGATTATAGAATTTTTAATTTTAAAAACTGAAAATGCTCTAATTTACTGATGCAAACCCTAATGACGACTTTATAATGATTTCAGTGTAATTCATTGAGATCTTAAAGTCGAAAAATGCTATCGAAAAAATAACTTGAAATATACATTTTCAAAGTTTTTTTTAATGCAAATTAGAGTTAGAATTAAATGATTTTAAAATGTGTCTATATTTATTTTTACTAGTTAATCTATTAACACTGAATTATCGGTTAACTTTGAACCTATAATATATTTTGAACTTATGAAGGCTCACATCTGAAGCTATGAGTGAGTTCAAACAAAGTTAAGTAGTTTTTCAAAAAGATCTCACTGGCCATCGTTTGTGGCAACGCTCAGGCCCTTCGTAAGCGGTCAGTTTGTAGTCTCGCTTCTAATGCACCTATTATTAATCTTTACATGATTTTTTTTTCAGTTTTTTTGGTTTGTTCAATAAAAAAAATATCTTTAAACAGGAATTTCGTAAGGATTTTAGAGGAAGATTTCAAAAACTGAAAATTATATAATTTTACAGATGTTTTTTTATACTGTTCAATGTTTATTTTCGTACTTTTTTTGTTACAAGAAACAATGACTATTTAAAAAATCTATTTTTAAAATTATAAACATAACTTTAAAATAGAATCATCTGTTCTTATAGATTTATTCTCAACATTCACGTCACAAAGCTGCTTAAAGCCATATTTAGAGCTACTCAATGGTTACTGATTAAAATTAAATTTAATATAAACCGAGGATATGTGATATGAGCTTTATTTACTTTACCGATACATTTGCAATATTAAATCCAAGAGTATATAAAAATATTTTGAGATTTTAGATGAAAAAATTTAAGATTTAGAAAAACGGGTCGAAGTTAAATGAGGAACAGTCTTTAGTAATTTACATAGTAACTTACATATCAAGTATGCATTTTAAAAGGTAAAATTGCCTTAAATATTAGTAATAAAAGATATTAGGTGCTTTATTTAATTTTATATTTGAGTTTAGGAATCGGTGTGAATTTTTGTAAGCGATATTAGAAACTTGAGCAAATCTGTTTTGAGGATATCCCTCGAGCAATATGCACAAAGCACTTTTTACCAAATTGTTTAAAAATCGAATAAATATTTAATCAATCAACCAACAATAAATTAATACATTAATCCATCATTCAACCAAGCAATATCCCATCGATCCATCCCTTAACCAATAAATAAATAATCTATCAACATATTCATTACTCATCGAATCAATCAGCCTCTAAACCACAAGCCAATCTCCCACTAAAATGTTACAGACCAGCGGTGGTGAAGCGTGTTGTAATATGAAGTGAGACACATCCTCAGGCAGTGATAGAGTCATCTTGATGAATGTCAAAACCCATCTGCATTCTTTACATACCTGTGTGGTTATCTATCTATCTATCTATCTATCTATCTATTTTTAGTAGTATTAATATTGTATTCGACTGATGTGATATATATTCTATTATAATGAAAAAATTTTTTTATAAAGTCAATATTTATATAACTCAAAACAAAAATTGATCTAAAAAATGGACATAAAATCTAAATATGGCACGCTCCTAATATATTATAATATCAAGTGGTTCTAAAAAGAAAGACCATTTATTTTAGGGTATTTCAATTTCACTCTTTATACACTTAATCTCCCATAATACATTGGTTTTGAATGGTTTATAATTTATTACGTTTTCAATTATTAACAGTTTCAGTGGTGAGAAGTTAACAAATTAATTTGTATAAAAAAAAAATAAACAAATATAACATGCATAACTCCATTTGTAATTGTATATTACCATTTCGCAAGAAAGAATTTTCTGGAAAAGTTCAAAAAGATTGTCTGTAAATAAAGATTCAAATAGTCAGATAGCTAGATAGATAGATAAACAGATAGATAGATAGATAGATAGATAGATAGATAGATAGATAGATAGATAGATAGATAGATAGATAGATAGATAGATAGATAGATAGATAGATAGATAGATAGATAGATAGATAGATAGATAGATAGATAGATAGATAGATAGATAGATAGATAGATAGATAGATAGATAGATAGATAGATAGATAGATAGATAGATAGATAGATAGATAGATAGATAGATAGATAGATAGACAGATAGATAGAAAGATAGATAGATAGATAGATAGATAGATAGATAGATAGATAGATAGATAGATAGATAGATAGATAGATAGATAGATAGATAGATAGATAGATAGATAGATAAAGAATCTAAAACGATCAAATAAAATTGCTTCACCTAAAGACTTGGATAGTTCTTTGTTCATGAATGTTTCACTACCATTCTCATCATCATCGTCAGCTTTCCCTTTAAGACTTGATTCGGTACATTTTGTCAAGTCTGTGTGACCATCTGTTTAAAATGAACATAATTATTCATGTTAATAATAAAAATTAATTGAAAACAACATGAAATTCATTATAAACATTTGAAAGATTTTTAAAATACTTCAAAAAATTTTCTAGGACTTGATTAGTCAAATACTTGATCTCATAAAAACTTTTTGTAGTTTTCAATAAGTTATTACCCTTGTGTGCTAAAAAAAAGGTTTTTTTGGAGAAAAATCTTCATTAGTAGAACTATCAAGTACTAATGTAAATTCGGCTTCCGAAAAGCTTCATTCCAAACGAACATTTGTGTCTAGTAAATTTATTATTGACTAATTGATTGTTATTATAAGTGTTTCAAATCTATTTAATTATTCTTATTATTTATTACCCATACAAAAGTATACTGTGATACATGACACAGTAACTAGGGTAAATGAAAGTCGGCTTAGTTTATTGATACTACTCATATTGAAACTTTGGAAAGAGACCATTTAACTTGGAAAAAACTGGACTGCTAGTCTGAACTAACGTCGAACTTAAAATTGTCAGTTTTAGAATTCCTTTTTTCCACACTTTGGCAGTTTCCTTTAACACTTTTAACTAAGATCATCCACCAAGCCAAATGACCATATCAGAAAATCAGTCCATCGATACCTGCTACCGGAGCCTACTGTTATACAGATTATAACAAATGAGCGGCTTTTAACTGCGCTAAAAATCGGGGTCGAAAAAATATTGTATACAAGTAAATAATGATTTAAACAATACTTTTTACAGCTAGTTTTCCTTGACAAAAAAAATTGAATCGATAAAATAATTTTATTATTTAAGTTTTCGATAATAATGCTACCGAAAAAGGTCAAATGTTTACTACGTGTATGACTTTTAGAAATTTAAAAAAAATTCATTCAATAAAACACCGGCTTTTTAAAAAAATCAAATCAAGCATGTTTGAACAATATAGAAAATAAAAATATATTTATTTTAACAATAAAAAATAATGATTGAGGATGAAAATAGACCTTTTGGAATCTTATCTTCCTCAAGTTTGATCTTTTTCGCCTCCTCTGGTCCATCACCCTGATTCAAAACTAACTTTGATAAGGAATTTTCAATATTTTTTCGAGTTTCATATTTATTTTATTTTATTCATTTTTATTTAATTTTTTTTTAAATTCAGTTTTTTTTTATTGTATTAATTTTTTATATTTATTTTTTTTTCTCTTACTTCACTAATCAAAACTTTGATTTAAATTTGAGTAATTTGAAAATTCATATTCTCTAGCTGAATTTGAACGTTTTATAATAAAGACGAGATTAACAACAAATATTGCTTTCATTTCTTTAATAAATTTAATAAAGTTTTTATTTTTGACATATATTTTGATTACTATATGAAAAATTATTGTTAAAAGGAGATTTTTTATTAAAACAAAAAGTTAGAATGTAAAATATTACTTCTCTATTTTTTCTCTTTCTCATCTGAACATCTAGAAAAATTAATTGTTTAAAATTAACCAAAAGCTGTAAATTTAACTTAAATCATGAATAAACTAAATAAACTTTGAACGTCACTGAAATTAAAAAAAAATAATGATAATATGCTTTAAAGAAAAACTAAGATTAGAAGATCGATTGAAGATTCAAAAAACTAATGATTTATAAGTTGTAATAAAAATTTAATCTGGTCGATTTAAAGCTTTGATTTTTAGTATAATCTAAAAACCATTATGTGCTTTCAAATCTACTTTGTATCTTATACGGTACACAAACTAGGTCAAACGGCTTACTTGATTGTGATTGGTTGAGATGGTACAGAGATGCGATGTTGATGAGACACAACTTAGCCAATGAGAATCCCCACGGGTCCAGAATCAAGGAAGACTATGGGATATTAAGTGAAAAATTCAATAAAAATATAAAATATATAATAATAATAATTATTATTATTTTTTAATTAATGTATTATAGTTATAAAAATATATAAAAATCTTGATGAGAAAAAAAGCATTTCCAAAAACAATACTAATGATAGTGATCATCAACAGCATGGTTTTGCGTCCGTTTCCATGCTAGCATGGGTTGGACAAGTAATACCGGTAATATTAAATTCTATAATAAGGGCATAAAACACAATATGTTGTAATGGAATAGGTGATTAATAATAAATAATACATATAAATTTATCAAAATGGTTTCAATCAAATGATCATGAGGGTTTCAACTAAATAACGGCAAATAACTGATTATAAAAATCATAGCAAATTGAAGATTTGAAAACAATTAAGATAATTATGGTATATAGCTCATCGAAGAATTATATTTAACTTTAGTTTTTTGTCTCATTGTTAAAACAAAGCTTTTATCAATCTTAAGTAGCATCTTCACCTTACAAGCCTGATGACATTTACAAGTATTAACAAGACTTTCAAATAAATAATGACAAAAGAATTGTTTTTTATTTGTTTAATGTAGCCCATGAAGGGATAAAGTCGAAATCAATTTTGCATTGCTTTTGTTACTTGATAATGTGGTAATTTTTCAAGCAAATTTCAGTATCTTCGCATTTAGTAATGCTCAACCAACACATATCCAATAAACCCAAGCCAACGTACATTATCATCAGAGTACAACAGGGCATCAGGCAAGATGTGGTTAAGGAGGGTGGTTGTGAATGTGGGTAGGTCCATGTGGTAGATGGAATGTAACGTCATCACAGCTCTGTCCAACATGTCCTTCGTCTTGTGCTTCAGTAGCTCCTAAGAGTGTGGTGGGGTGGGTTGTGGAGGAGAATGAGGGTGTATTAAAAATGTTCTTTAATAATAATCGCTACGAAGATTCAAAAGAAAATCAGTAATTAGAAATGCGATAATAATGCATTTTGGTCATGAATAATTTAATGATGATTAATAATACAGTGACCAATATAATTACATTGACTAATACAATTATGCTTACCATTATCAAACTACCAACTCATTATGATTTTGAAACCCAACAACAAACCCAACCTTAATAAGAGCTCTAGAAATCCATAAAGAAGTATTAAAATTAAAAATCCATTGAACGTTGAGCAGGTGATGTACTGAGGGGTTGTTTAAGAGCACCTCGAAGGATTTCACCAATGAATCAGACATGTTTTTAGAAGAGTGAGGTTTGAAGATGTATGTGGTGTGGACATGTGGGTGGCTGGTTGGAGCGGGTGTGGGTTGTTGGGAGGTGGATGAAGGTGGTGGTGTAGATTGGGGCGATGATTTGGGTGTCGTGTTATTTGTGGCTGCTATTGCAGTTATGTTGAGTTTTTTGTTGTCGGGATGTGATCCGAACAGGTCAAAAACGTATGTCATGAACTGTTTAGCTAATTGACTTCTGAAAATTTAATAATATAAAATAACAATTTCTAAAAAAGCTCAGCACCGAATCCATAACAGGCTTAGCCGTGAAAAAGCCCAATAATAAGAAAAAAAAAAAATAATAATAATAGATGCGCTTTCAAACAAGAGCTTTTGTATGCTGATAAATCCATTAACGCTCAGCCTAAAATGTGCTACACCAAATCAATTAAACAGATTTTCACGTTTGCATTCGTTTCTTTTTTAAATTGATTATATTTTATTTATAATGATTTAATTTTTATATATTTATAGCAAGTTTTTATGTGAAGATTTTAAACAAGCAACTTTAGGGAAAATATTTTAAAGTTTGTGAATACCTTTTAGAATGGCTCTCAATAAAAAAGACTAATTTTATAGAATATAGAAATAGAGTATTATTTTTCTTTTTTAGAAATTTCTTAAAATGTTAAAAAACTTTATTCTGAAATAAATGAAAAATTGAGAATTTAATAAAAAATGAACGAGTTACATGAAGTTCAAAAGTATGTGTAACCCAAGGCAGTGGTTATGCCTAATTTTTGTATTTTAATATTGTTTTAATGATAAAACTAAAATTTTATTGGGCAAATATTATTGAATATTTATTAAATAAATACTATTAAATATTTATAAAACAAATATTAATATAAATTTAATAGAAAAAACTAAATACATTTCATAAAGACAAACCTTTCATTGTAATTATTGACATTTTTATCTGAAGTTTTGATCTGCAGCAGAAAACCCAGCATCTTGAGGCATTTCTCTTGGCTGTGTGATGAAGAGTAGAAACGAGTGTCTTAAATTAAAATGAATAAATCAGCGTATACCACTAATGATATAACTAACTGTGTAGGTAAAGAGTAGATAAAAATGTCTTTAATTAGATACATCGATGGTATAAATGGATGAAAACAATTCTCATGAGATAAAAAAAAAATTTTGATTATTCGTACAAGAAAGCCAATGGTTTTGAGTGATAACTGAGATTTATTTCGAAATTTTACGTGCGAATGAATTTTTCTTTTGATTTTTCATTAGATCATTAATATTACTTTGAAAAATTTTATATTTTTAATGCGTTTAATACATATTCATAGAAAATAGGTTATGATTTGAGTTTCATAATGAAAACAAACTTATAGGAAATTATAGGTTTTTCTATAAATCTCAAATTTTCAAGTTTCATTTTATGAAAAATTTTCAAAACACATACGAAGTTTTTGAGAAGTTATATATATTAAATCACTCATTTTATAATCTATAATCTTCACTCCTCTAATGGATAACAAACAAAAACACATAATCATAACAAAAAACAACAAACTTGTTACTATCTGCCACATTTATGCTGTTACACAACCACACTGCACTCACTACAGCTAAACTACATATGGGACTTTTGATTGAGTCGGCCATTGCCTGTTGTGTTATCAAGGGTGATGAAAAACTATAATGATAAAAATATCAATAATAATAAGGATAATAATAATCATTATATTATCATCCAGCGAAGTTTTTTCTCACAAGGGATCACTAACTATTTACCATGAACTTAACGTCTCCAGATAATAACTTGAAAAATTCTAATTTTTTTATTATTATACAAGAAAAAATTATTATATACAATAACAATAAAAACAATAATAAAGCCACCTTGATATTGTCTTCACTGATCACCCCCTCCTTCCATGCAGTCATGAACTCCCTAACCACTGATGCCACTGACTCACATACCTCACTCCATTTAGTCCCTCTGCATAATCATAATAATGAAAATTATTCTTAGAATAATAAGGATATTATTAACATAATAACGGTAATGATAAAATGAAAGGGGCTGGACAAAATACCATTTAATTATAGCAATAAAAAAGCAAAAAAAAATTAAAAATAATAATAAGCAATAAAAACTGCGACACCAACACCATGGCCAGCTCAGAGCAGTTGGAAAACTGGTTGAGTAGGGTGTCCAGCCTGGCTTGGTCCAACGATGATGATAAGATTGGTTGTTTGAATTTCCCATGCCTGTATAGTGTATCTATCTTTCTATCTATCTATCTATCTATCTATCTATCTATCTATCTATCTATCTATCTATCTATCTATCTATCTATCTATATATCTATCTATCTATCTATCTATCTATCTATCTATCTATCTATCTATCTATCTATCTATCTATCTATCTTTCTTTCTTTCTGTCCCCATAGTAACCTAGGTAGAGACTGCGTGGCCCATTGGTAGAAGAATGTTTTAGTGCAGTCTGTGCAAGAGAAAATTATCTGTGCGTGAGATAAAGAAATTTATAGTGAAACTTTTGAGATAAAATTGGAAAGGTAAACATTCAAATGAAAAAATTTTTGGGAGTTTATTTTATTCCACGAAGCTTTTCGTAAGATGAACTTACATTATCAAGTGGAGATACAAATATAAGGACGTTACTGACTTCCATAGAAACATTGTCAACATTTAAATTTCGAACGCTTAATTACTTAAAAATAAAAAAAAAAAATGTTAGAAAAAATAATTAAAAATAAATTAATTAATCATAATAATTTATAAAAAAAAATTTTAACGAAAAGCTTTGTGGAATAAAATAAACTCCCAAAAGTGTTTTCATTTGAATATTTACGTTTGGCTCGAAGAATGGAAATGTAAACTTAATTGAATAATTAAAGAATTTAGTTAACTCCAATTGAAACAAAAAACTCTAAAAAAAAACTGTACTTATGTAATTCAAAAATCAATTTTCAATAAAAATATACAAAAATGTATGAAATAAGCACTGAATATATACATCCAACTAATGCTATCATGGAACAAACGTAAAACAATGACAATGATGGACCAACTAGGACTACACCCCCCTTCCCACAAACATCAATGTGATAGAACTGAATGGTGTGGCACAACATGAGGAATGAGATGTCAAAGAGAATGGCCCTGGTTGTGGAGTTTTTGGTATTTTCCATCTGTTTTGCTCCTGTGGTCTTGTCTACCGCACCAAACTGGGTAGCGCATTCATTTATCCTGCAGTTAGAAAATGTGTTTGAAAAAAAAAAAATCATGATAAATTTCTGTGATTATTTATTAGAAATGACAAACTGTCGGTTGTTTCAATTTCCTTTGGATACAACGTTCTTCATGAAACAGTTACACACTATTAAGTAAACTGTACTATTACTTTATGAGCTTAGAGACGAAGTTTCCAAGTCTACCAGTGGTGGCTGCAGCAGCTGATATAAGCTCGAAGCTCTTGCCTGACATCATCTGTGACATCACTCCTAACATCAACTCCTGGTTCTTGCTCGTGTCTAACGACTGTATTAGTTAAAAGATAGATAGATAGAAAGAAAGAAAAGAAGAAAGGAAGGAAAAAAGAAAGATAGATAGCTAGATAGATAGATAGATAGATAGATAGATAGATAGATAGATAGATAGATAGATAGATAGATAGATAGATAGATAGATAGATAAATAGATAGATAGATAGATAGATAGATAGATAGATAGATAGATAGATAGATAGATAGATAGATAGATAGATAGATAGATAGATAGATAGATAGATAGATAGATAGATAGATAGAAAGACAGATAAACCTTAAGGATAGAGTTGACAGTAGGCTCAGCTCTGAGGATGAGGTAAGCAGGCTCTTTGACTGTTGATGGAGGTGATGAATCTAATGTCAGCTTCTTCCTCATTGTTTTCGAGTGCCTGGTAATGTATTCATGATCACAACTAAATGGCACATCCTATATTAGTGATAAAACATCTTTCAATTAAGATAAAACTCCAAGTAATTTCATGTATTAATTTGATTTCTTTAACTTTTATTCATTTTAGATTTTATCTATGCCACACATACTGAAGTATAATAACTTTCAATCTAGCGAGTTACTGCATATATTCAAAGAAGTTATAAGCATTGATAAATTCATTCTTATCATTTAGTTGAAAAAAAAACAATATTATATAGCAATTTATACTATTTTAAAAAATTTATACTTGGATTAATTCCACTTATCATTTCACCTTTTATATTTTATCAAGCAAGTCGTCTCTATAGCCCGTTTTCCTTTACCAAGGAATGGTCGTATATTTATTTAAGCTAAGCAAAATAGAGCCATAAATATCAAAAATTACATCCTTATAAAGAAGCCAACATTTAAACCTTTTATTCATGATTTTCTTCGCCATGGCTTCAGTTATGAGGGAGTGCTTGTTACTTAATTCATTCAATAAATATTGTAAGCAGTCTGACCTGGGCAGGTGAAAAAGTAATATTGATAATAATAATTGTCGGTATTATTAGTATTATTATACTCATAATATAAATGCTAATATTTTTATTAAATTAAATTATAATCAAATTTAAAGAAACTTGAAAAAATAACTATTTAATTTTTCATTTATTTCTTTACACACGGAGTTTGTGAAATCTGTCAGGTGTACAACCAAAAGCCCATTTTGGACGACCTGATAACCAGCTTACTTAATTAACAAACATTGCGTCTAAATAATAAAAAACCTCACGTCAAACACACAAACCTGCACTTATGGTCAACAGAGTCAAGCAGCACATTGTATTGCAAAAGTTCATTGAAGGCCTGCAGGATTTCTGCTGATTGGGCTGATGTGCCACTCAATGCTTTGAAGAGAAGAGGGATCTGAGGTGGTTATGTTGTCATTATGTGGTGATGATGGTTATGTGATGTGATGATTGTGTGATGTTATCCTTATAAGATAACTAGATAAAATACCTAAAATAAATATTTAGTATATATCGTGATTTTTGGTTTTGAACTATGAAAATATAATAATAGTACATTTTTGGTTCACAATACAACCACCCACCCACCTTAATATATATGAAAGCAGACCATTTAACATCTTCAGGCTTTACGTCAGCATCCACCATTCCTACAAAAGCTGCTCTCAATAGCTCACAGTATAAATTGGGTCGGAGCAAGCCCTGTTTTAAAGTAGATTTTAGTTTTAAAGTTTGGGAGTATACATTAGATGGTAAGAGATGATACAGGTATATGTAGTAGATAGATGTTTATATAATTATTATAACGTTCAGAACGCCATTCCTAAATATCATTTGATATTTATAAGACTAGCTATAGAAAAAATTCATGAAACAGCATGATATATTTTCGAAAAATATTTTTTTGCAAGTTTCTTCATTACTTCCAATAGTGTAGATTTTAAAAAGTTGATTGATTGAACAAACTAGTCTACAAAAAAACTATTCAACTAATAATGCTTTGAATAACTATTCAAAAATATAAACTTAATATATGTTTAATAAAACCAACCCTCCAAAATAACCTGCAGTTTTTCAACAGTAAGGATCTTATGAACAAACTGTTGCAAAGAGGCATAAGGATTGAGATAGGCTTCTATAAAGACTAGGAAGCTAATAGTGGTGTTGATAGGATGGTGAGTGATGGGGAGGGTGATGCAGGGAGATTTGGTAGGCACCCTCATACTGAAGCTGGTGTAGTTGTTGTGTTGGTGGTTATTCAAGGTATCAAATGTATTTTTAGAATACTACAATTCATCGATTTACTAAACTTGAAAATTTTATAGTGCTGAACATAAAAATGAAACCTTCAACGATAATAATGATGATGTTGATGGCAGAAATTATGACGACGGTGATGATGTTAGTGATGACGATATTAATAATAATGATACCAATGACGATAAAAATAATGATTATCATGAAGATAAAATTAAAAAACCTCTTATCAATCTTAGTAATACCCTCCAAAGCGCTGTGAACATCCTTATTGATTTGCTGAATCATCATCTTTTTCATTTCACCCATCACTTCATTTATCACTTCACATGGTTGTTGTTTTGGGGAAAGACTTGAGTCTGTATTTGAGGGCTGTGGTGTTGAGCCTTCCTCTTTGTCTGTTGTTTATATTATGCATATTACTATTGATAGTTTTTATAAAAGATGAGTAGTTTTTTTATGTTAAATAAATTTCAAGGCTTGAGAAATTAGTAATATTGTTGACAAGAAAAAAGTAAAAGTTGGTTGATACCTATATCATAGCCAACAAAATCTCACTAAAAAAATAAAATTATATAAAACACACTAAACCTTCAAGCAGAGCAACAGAAACAAGGCAGTAGACATAGGGATTTTGAGTGATGCAATTGATGAGTTTGACAGAAACCTCGAACAACTGCTTGTAGTTCTCATGTTGTTCTTGGTTGTTACTCTGCTGCAGCTGCTGGGCTGCATTCTTTATTATGGTGAGAAGCCACATGTATATTTGCAACCACCCTTTCCCAGTTTGTATTGGACTTTCGTTTGATATCATTGTGCTGAAAAAATGGTTTTTATGTGAATTTTTTTGCTAAAAATTTTAAGACAATATTAGTAATAATTAGTAGTATTTGATTTATTAATTTATAAAATCAATATATCTAATATTTTTGTAGTGAAAATTCATATTCTTTAACAAAAATCATCAAAAACATACATTATTTTTTAAATTTCAAAAAATTTGTTATAAAACAAAAAGCTCAAAACTATGATAATAATAATATAATATGATGATCAAAAAAATGACAATCATAACCAGAATAACAACCATAAAAAAATGAAAAACTATTAAAAACAATAAAAAAAATAATGATAATTATTAATAAATTTAACTGACACCAAGCAGTTGAAGATGGAAGTGAAAAACTTGACAAGACTCAGTAGACAATAAGTTTGTTTAATGTCTGTGAAGGCTGAGATGTTCTTGGTCAGTGAGGAAAAGGATATTGTCTGAAAGATTTGAATTACAACTTAATTTTTTCTGGAAGTATTTAATGAACTCATGTATAATAAGTTTATAACATTTTTTAAAATTTATTTATTGGATCAAAAATTTATAATACATTGGAATTGGAAAAACTTGATTGATAGAAATACTGATAAAAAAGACTTATTGAATTATTATTATTAGTAGTAGTAAAAATAGTAGTGATATGGTGAAATTTTTTTACACAAAAGGTTTATAGTATGATTATATAAACTACTTGGCATAGAAGTGAGTGCTTGAGACAATCCAGTAAGTGAGTATTAGGAATAGAAGTGGTGTTCACATGCTCAAACAAAATATCTAGATTTTCAGTCATTATTTAAACATATAAACATCAAAACATCAAAAAATCTTATCAATATTTTACTACATTAATTTGACAAACCTGCCAATTGAATTTTTTCAGTTGCAAAACAAGGAAGATAAGGCTTCACAGCCCTGCTCCATCGGTCAACACTCCACCTCTCACTCCAAGCTTTGAGATTTATCGCTTTTACACTCGAAACTATTTGATCGTTGAGTTTGTTTAGCAGCATTGTTTAGAAATTTTGGTTAAACAACTTCAATTTTTCAATATATTTTTGAATATTCACAAAAAGAATATCGTCGACAATTGTAACTAGATTAATTTTTAAAATTATTTTGACAATAATAATAATCGTCAATTTTTATAGCGCCAGATATAGCAACTAAGGTGCTTTCGTCCGATTCAATCTGAGGGTGAGAACAATAAAACAAATAGAAAAAAAATATATATAAAGGTGAAAATGGCGAGTTTAGTAAAAAATTCGATGTTCAAATGAACTAGGTATTATCAGAGGTTGAAAGCGATTTTAAATAAATACGTTTTTAAGAGTTCTTTACATATTGTCAGACTGTCACAGTTTCTCTTATGTTGTAGAAGGGTGTTTCAGATTTTTGGTGCTAAGTGTCGAAAAACACGACTGGATATTTTAATATTTTTGTTATTGTTTAAAAGAATGAATGCTTTTGAAAAGCGAATGGCTCTAGCTTGGTTTTTATTGTTTAGGAGTGAGCGAAGATAAGAAAGAGATGATATCTTGAGAGTTTTGAATGTTATTAGGACTATTTTGAAGATGATACGTTGTTCGACTGGAAGCCAATAGAGACGCTGGAGATTTTTCTTAGATGAGCTATTCAAGTATTTATCTTTGAAAGTACAGTTGAGTCAAATTCTAGCTTCTTTACTCACCACGCGCTGCAGTTTTTTGAGTTGGAGGCTCGCCACTCCGCAGAACGCCGAGTTGCAGGAGTCAATGCGATTGACAAGTAAAATTTGATAGTTTTTGCTTACTCATTTATTTATTTTTAATTGACCTATTTTATGACTTATTGGCTTATTTTATGAAATTGAGTTTTTTTCTCTTTTATTTTGCAAAAATTAAATTTTTTGCTTCACAATTTGGACTTAAAATAATAATTAATCAACTTGTTACATATTTCAACTCAAGCTTATGTATAAAAGTTGATATAGATTAAAACTCATCTTTGCAATGCTTCTCAGAGTATTATTCAAAAATGTTTTGGTGAAACAAATTTATAGCCCATCAAGGTTTTTCCAAAGCGTTTATAATGTTAAAAAGTTGTATCCAGATTTTGAAGAAAATTCGAACTACGAACAAATTGAAAATAAGGTTACAAATAACATGAAATCTTAATCCATTTCTCATTTTTGATATTATAAGTGTAAATTAATTTTTTTTTCACCAGAAACTAAAAGAATCGTCCAAAGTATTTGGTGGCTTCATTCCGATAAGTAGGTTAAAATAAAGATAAAATTTAGTTTTCATGTGCCATTAAACCACCAAACAGAAGACTTACAAGTTAGTTATACAAAAAGTTCTGGACCAGGTGGACAAAACGTTAATAAAGGTTGAATAAAAATTAATTTAGTTTTTAATCATTTTGGGAAGTTTAATAAAATACTATTTTTTTCAAGTTAATACTAAAGTAGAAATAAGGTTCCATGTTAATTCTGCAACATGGATTCCTGATAACCTTAAAGACATTTTGAACACAAGGGTAAAAAATGTTTTTTTATGCCTAATAAATAATTTTTTTAATGAGAGTTTTTTTAATTATCAGTTTTCTTAATTAACTTTACCATCAAACCATTGAAGGAAGCAAGCAGAATCAACAAAGATGGTTTTCTAGTGATTACTTCAGACAAAACTCGCAAGCAAATGCTAAATCAAGCAGATTGTCTCAGTAAAATAAGGTCCATAATATGGAAGTGTCAGCAAGCCAACATGGAATATACTCCTTCACAAGAAACCATTGATATGCTTAATGAAAGGTGAAACTTTGTTATAATCTAAGTAAAATTTTCACTAGAAAACACTTTTCAGTATTATTGTTCAAAATAGCATTACAAAATTTTCTGTTCAAAACTCCATAAAATAATCTTTATTATTCGAAAATATTTATCAGTATTCTTATAAATTGTAACCAAAAATAAACTTATGTTTTTATGCAGAAAACTAAAAGCAAAAACTGCAGTGCTTAGAGAAAAGAAAGAGCACTCATTGAAAAAACAGGGCAGGCAGAAGGATATACTTAAATAACTTACTATCTCTTATTAAATGAAAACAAAAACATTTTGTTATTTTGATTAAAAAAATAATGTATTAAGCATTTGTATAGTCAGTCAAATGAGATTATTGATGAATCTATAAGAGCAGTTACAATATTCCATAAGTTTGGTCCTATCATTAGGCTGCCTCTAAAAAGTTACAATACCATTTTGATTTTTCAAAATTATTTTCTATTAAGACTTAACAGTTCTATTGAAGTAATACTAAACTTATAAAATCGTATTAATCTACTTAGTACTAGCTGTGTTGAGAGGAAAAAATAGAATTTTCACATATTTATTGAAATCTATCATCAAAGTATATTAATCGTTGTTTTTAATAAAAGCAATAAACCCCTTAATCAAGAATCCTTCGAAAACTAGTGGATAAAATAATGTTGATAAATAAAGAAACACAAAATCAGAATGTGATTGAATCATTATATCTTATCATTAGTCCTGCTTGTGACAGAACCATCAGCTCTGCCAAAATAGGCTTTGTGGGCATATTGGATGAATAAACCTGTGTCAACTACCCCTGTTTGAAAATTAATTTAATAATAATTTTAGTAGTATAAAAAAAAAACTTGTAACTTTATATAAATTTACTATGTGCATTATACAAACCTGGCAACAGAGTAATAGTATTGTTGACTTCCCTCCAATTAAATTCCTTTTTAGGGAAATACCAGTCTAATATGAAATTGCTATTATCTGAAATTACTGGTCCCTGTATGTTTTAAATATATGTGAACCTGAAGATAATAATTTTGTTTAATCTGATAATGTAGTTTTAACGTCAGTATCCCCAGTCATTTAAAATTCATTTCAAGTTAAGCAGGTCAACTCACAGCTTTTTTGACAGCACCTCTCAGTTCACACTTGCCCCCATATAAAGCTTCAATCTTTTCTTTCACTGGTCTCTGAGCCATTGGGATAACCTCTATAGGAATGTAGTGGAAGGATGTTCCAAAACTTTCAACATCTTTCCTGTTAAAAATGAGTGTTTAAATGTTTTTTGAAATTTGGTGAGTTATTGGTGAAACTATGTTTATAAACTCTCAAATTCATTCAATGAAGTTATTTATCAACACAAAAGTGTGCTCAAAACACTGCTTTTTTTATCAAAAACCATGAATCGATGATAAAAAAAAACAATTTTTTAGCTAGCTATCACTAGAGACCACCTTCGCGCAAACAAATATAAAAAATTATTTTTTTTTGAGCTTTTCTATTGAGCACAACTCAATTGCAGTCTTCCATTAATAAAATGATCAACCATTCAAACTCAAACCTATGATCAGCAATGATGACAACTTTGGAAGCACAAGAAATTACGATCTTCTCCTGGGTGAGACATCCACCTCCTCCCTTGATCAAATCCATGTTCTTATTCACTTCATCAGCTCCATCTATCGCCACGTCTACCTGGGGGGGTTATTTAATCAATAATAATAAAAATATTAGTAATGATCTTCCTACAAGATAAAAATTTATAGTAGCTTCCTACAAGTTTTTACATTTCATGTGGAATAAATTAAAAGATTTTGTCAAACATTTTTTTGATTAGGCACTTCTGAAATAAGAAAAATTTTTAGTTAATTAATTTTGTACTAACATTTTTAACCAACCTTAGGATATTTGTTCAAATAACCAACAGTAAGAGCATCATATGAATCCACACATTTCAAAGCCTGTGCATATAATTGGTGATGTAAGATAAACAAAATAGTTTTACAAAGGGAACTAAAAAAAGTTTAGCTTATGATAAACTTTTCAATATAAAATTTCTCAACACTAAGTTTCACCAAACAATAATTTGTATCAATGTTTTTGTAAGATTAACTTACAATATTAAGTAGTTTTCAATATATGTCCAAATAATATAATTTGCAACAACTTCAGCTAAATGTTAAGGCATTTGGTGAAAAAACCTTGATTATAATATTTTAGACAATCAATAAACCTCTAATCCTGTTATTAGAAATATTAATATTATAGATATTGAGTTTTGTTGAATGGTGAAAAATTTTGCAAAACATTGAACAAAACCAAATTATTTAAAAATAACTTATATGTTTTACTGAATTATGCATAAAACTAACAATAATTTGAAAATAACATTGAATTAACTTATCATATCTTTAAATAACATCTAGAAAGTGCCAGAAGTTGATTTTTATGAAAGGATGAGAGAAAAACCTTTAGAAATTCGCAATTATTGAAATCATGTTAGATAAGCTTTAATATTATTCAGTAGAAGAATGAAATTGATTTTTTATAAGAAAATTTTCACCTGGTATGAAGATGGCACACATATAACCTTGAGTTTTTCTTTCACTACTCTCTCATCTGTGAAAATAATTTTGAAACGATAAAGCTCAAATACTCTTACACATACATGATTTTTAATTAAACTATCTTTAATATTTTTTTGTATATAATAAAATTTTGGAAAGTTAGTTTAAGTTAATGAAAACGTTGAATATCATTAAATAAACTGTAAAATTATAAATTGGCTTGCTTACTTAGTCTTTTGATGGCATACTCTATAGTTGAGCCACTGCCAATTCCTAGTACTTGGCCGTCCTTGAATACATTAAAAAATGATATATTTTATGCTGGTAACATTAATACAATTATAAATTTGGGCGAAAGTAAACATTTTCAAACTATTGTGAAACTTTAAAATTTATTTAAGTAGTTAACCTTGACATATTCGTTAACAGCCGCAATTGCTGCAGCCTCTTTGGCCTTTTCTAAAAGGTTTTGATCACCGCTACTCATACCTACAGGTCAAAGTTTAGTGAAAGAAACTTTTGAGGGCAATGAATCTTTAGTTTATATAATATCGTGCAAAGAAAAAATTACACTACAAATTTCTTAACAAACTATCTCAAAACTTTGAAGTTTTTTTTCAGTATATTCTAACAGAAAATTTTAACGAAAATGCTTCAATCTAGATCTTTCAATTTTAGACTTTACAGTAAAATTAAACCAAATCTGTATTTTCAATCATTGATATTGCATAAAAAAAAAATACAAACTTTTATAGTTATTGTTCTGATTATAGATAAATCCATATGTGCTTAGAAAGAGAAAATCTCTTTTATGCTTCAAATGGAAATTAATTGGTAGGATTCTCACAAGGTGTTTCATTGTATCTGAGGTTTTTTAAAGTTTTGGATGTAGAAAATCATAGTAGAAGACAAATAAATCTTCATATATGACACGTAAAGGCAAGATAATCTTTTTCAACACTCAACTTAAAGTTATAAAAATTTCTTAGGGAATTAGAATTAGAGTTTTTAGTAACGAACGATACTTTTTGAGTTTTTACTAAATCAAGTTCAATTTTGATTTTGTAAAATAACAAAGTAAAATTTGAAAAAAAAAATGAAATAAAAAGAAAATTAAATTTTTCAATATTAAAATTATTAAAAATAAAGGTTCTAGCGAGGCTCGAACTCGCGACCTTCTGCGTGTAAAGCAGACGTGATAACCACTACACCATAGAACCCATAACAAACTTATTACTTAGTGTAAGCATATTCCTGAATACATAATTATATTTGTTTTTATGTTTTTAATATACATTTAAGTTTTTTAGAAAATTTGAGATTTTTTATTTTTATTCTATAAGAGAAAAAGTTTATAAATAAATTAATATAAAAACTTAATAAATAGACAAAAATCAAGAATATGATAAAAACATTATTTACACAAAATTAATAAATTTTACCAATACTTTATTCGCTTTGAAAATGGCATTATTATGAATAAAACACGATATAGATAGATTTAAGATAAAAAAGTGAGTTAGATGAATACTTTAATTCAACAATAAATACTAGTGCAAAATGATAAAAAGAATAAAATGTCTATGTTCAGATGGTTATTCGCTGGTCATGTATGGACGAAAAAGTTTGGACTTTGTCGATTTAGTCTTTTCTGACTTGAGCTGGAGCTTGTTAGAGGGAGTATTGTATGAAGAGTTTGTTGGTTTTTTTGCAGATCCTTCAAATTTTTTTATTGGGCTTGCTTTGTCAGCTTTGGTATCGGTAGGGAGTTTTGCTTTTTTAGCATTACTCTGGAATGCTGAATTATTCAAAGTGCTGAAGTTAGGAGTTCTGTTATAGATTGCTTCGTTAGGTTGTTGATTTTTGTTGTAATATTGTTGTATTTGTTGATGAACAAACTTAGAATATGTATTTTTAAGTGACTTCTCCTCTGTTTGACTCGGTGATTTTTGGCTCATAGTTTGAGAAAGAGAAGGTCGAAAGTTTTCTTGAAAGTTTTTTGACTGTTTAGTTGGAGAATAGTGGGTAAAGTTGTTGGCATGGTTGGGACTTCTGAAAGAAGTTAAAGGTGGAACTTGTTGGAAAGGTTGGAAAAAAGGAGATAATTTTTGATATTGGAGAGAAAATTTAGATTGCTGACCAAATGGAACTTTTGAATCAGGAGAGAACATCACTTTGGAAGCAGAATGATAAGGAGGACTGTTGAAAAGTTGAGACGATAGTTTTTGTGTGTTTGGTACTAATGGTGGTAACGGGTGACCTGGGAAAGATTGGTGAAAGAAAGATGGGGTTTGTAAAGGGTTTATATTGTGAGATGATGGCAGAGTAGCTTGGAGGATATAAGCACAGAGAGCAGGGTCAGCAAACGGCCATGGGAGCGTTTGGCGCTGTCTCTTGTCTTTCATTCTTCTGTTCTGGAACCATATCTTCAGGGTAGAAAAAAATATTTTATAATATGAGTGTGAATCAAGCTGGAAAATATATTCAAACTAATTATAAAACTCCGAACAGGTTAGAATGGGTAGAACTAAACACAAAAAAATTTTCACTAACTTTAATGGTAGAATCAGGAAGTCTGAGAATGGAAGCCAGTTCCGATCTCCGTGGTCTGGAAACATACGACTCTTTCTGGTACTCCCTCTCCAGACGGGCCAGTTGTTCCCTGCTGAATGCTGTCCTGTAACGCTTTATCACGTCCAAGTTCTTCGACGATAAGTCTGTGAGGGTTTTATTGTTATGCTTTAATAGATTTTAATGAGAGTTTATTAAATTATCAAGTATAAATTTATGTAAAAATAATGTAAATTATTCATGATACACGATAAAACAATAAGTAAAACTCAAGAATGGAGATAAATAGAAAAAAGTAAATTTGACAAACTAATTCCGACACACGAAATTAAGACACAAGTGGTACAAAAAGGTGAAAAGTAAGTGATAATATCATAATTAAAGCTAATGCAAATGATAATGAGCTTGAGGTGTGTATATAATAGATGTGATGTTGGCGGTCAATTTGTTAGACTAGCAGGTGTCTTTAATTTTAAGGAGTTTTCTAAGTTTTTCTTTAATATTTATGTGTCTTTAGATTACTTGTATTACCATGAATGTTTATAAGAAACCATTTTCTCAAATAATTCAAAATTGTTTGTTTCAAAAGACAATTGTTTTAAATGTTCATATTATTGAAAAATTTTGTTCAATACTGAAAATCTGTACAGCAAAATAAGATTGCATGCAGAACCTTCTATTATTCAACAAGTTATGAATAACGGTTCAATTATTTTGACATAATGTATGAGTAAAAATAGTCTACATGCTTAGCTTTAAAATTGGTTTTTATTGCAAAAAAGTTTTTGCGATAGATGACGCTCATAAATACTTAAATAATGCTTGTAATGCAAGTGACATTGCTCATTTCGAGCAATCACACACTCTTTTTGACCAAAAACTATGAATATATAATTAGCAAAAATTTTCAAAAAATAAAAATAATAACGAAAATAGCAATAATACTTCTAATAATAGTTCAAAGTAAAAATAATGATGAAAAAATATAATAGTGAAGAACTTAATAATAATAATTGTGAAAAAATAATGATAAAATTTTTTTAATATTTATAATAAAGTGATCCAAAAAATATCATACAACAGAGAAAAAGGCAATGTATATAAATACCATTTCTAAACTTTCGTTTGCGCTGACATAACGATGATAAATCTGATGCAACTGAACGACAAACTTTTGAACGTCATTTTGTCTAGTAAGTAATCACATGCTCATACAATATGCAACACTTTAACAGCTGTGGGACGCTGTGTGTGATGGTGGTGCAGTGTTTGCTATAGAAAACATTCAAAGAAAGGAATCTTCTATTTTAGTTTTTAAGTAAAATAAATCCGTTCGGAGTCCTCTTGGGAAAGATTCAAAGCAAATGAAAAAAGTAATTGAGATTAAATAACTAACACTACCTAAACTCACCTCATTAATATATATGTCCCAATTATACTTTCACATGCTTAAAGACGATTCTATAAGACATCAGGTATTTTTAAAATTCAAAATTCAAAAACTTTTGTACAACCTCAAGTTTTGCACGTTTGTGCTTTAATACAATTTATACTGAGTTTTATGCAGTTTCTTTAAATAATGAAGTTTATAAATTCATTTTCTTGTGATATAATCATTATTCAGATAAATATAGATAGGGTCCATAAACTCGTTTCATATATTGCATTGCACAACAGCTACTAATCAACATTACTATAAACTTTCATCAAGTGACCCGAGTCTTGTATTCAGATACACAAAGAAATAAATATTTCGGTTGTGAAAGCTGTTTTTCGACTTATGTAGAAAACCCTTTCGATTTTTTTTTAAAAAAAAAGGTTTTTTTGAAAAAATTATTTAGTAATTTTTATATTAATTCTGGTTTTATTATATTATACTTAGTTGTTTTTTTCATAGTCTTAAACTGAATATATATCCATATTCTATAAAATAACTAAAAGATTTGTATTCATAGTTCATATTTTTTATATCATTACTGCTTTAAAAATAATAATAACCCAATTTTTATTTGATCATCTTCATATTCTCATTCCTCCTCTCATGGTCTACTTAACATGATGGCCAAAATCTGGTTGTTAGGGCAATTAAGCTTGTATACGAGGCATCACGACCATAAAGAAATTTGAATACCATCTGCCAATCTTGCTGTCATTCATTATAGAAAATTATTACTATTCTTCAATGTATCATTTTCGATGATTTTATATAGGTCAATAAACTTAGATTTATAAATATACACTTTTGTTTTGAAACTGTTTTTGTCTTGTTACTAAACGTTTAAAGCCGACTAAGTCATAAATAATTGGTTTTTATGTAGCTTTACTAATGAATTATATATTTACACTGAATACTTCTCATAACTAAGAACGTCGATTGAGAGAAAAATTCAAACTGTTTAGGGTTTTTTTTCTCATTTACTCATACTTCTAAATACATCTTACTAATATATAAAGCTTTCCAGACAATTAAATGATATATAATACATATAAATGATGGTATAATATTGAAATAAACTATAAATAATACTGAAGACCAAAAATATAAAAAGTACTATTCATAGAATGGATGTTCCTTCTGGCTTATTAGTATATTTTATTCGGATATAGTTGTTATTCATAGTTTTTGTATCAACATTGTTTTGAGTATTAAAACTTTAGTTATTAATCATATGTATCAATTTGTCTGATGTATTCAACTACACATTGAACCTACTGTGTATTTTAAACTTATTTTAAGTATGAAAGATTCATAAGAAAATGTTCAGGATTTGGAGTGTTTGTGTAATATGTAATCCTCTTTTTGATTGGTCAATATATGAACTACTTAACTGAATTTAGAGTCTGATTGAGCTGTTATCAAAAATCTGATTTGCAATCAAACTTCAGTGATTAGTTTGTGAAAGAAAAGTTAATTTTTTTGTACTACTACTATTACTGTCACCAACACTCCTAATCTTTATTATTGAACTACCAAAGCATACATAGAACAATGTGTTTATTATTATTTATATGTTATTTGTATTGCTTTGAATAAGTGAAAACATTGATGTCAAATTTGTTAGTTAAATAAAACAATTTTTAAGCTTCCAAATCACTGGCATTTTTACTATTTGTCCCAGTATTTGATGAAGTTAGTCTTACAAAGAGCTTCATAGGTTTTTGTGGTAATACATTAAAAGCTTTCTCACTATCATTTTCTTAACATCTTATTCTCTTGTATCTATTATGGGCTAAATGTTACTTGAAAAATGATACTATCAATAGTTAATTACCATCAAAAATGTTAAGTAACCATTTAAGTGTTAATTAATATCATTTAAAAGTTAGTCTCTATTCTTTACCCTTAATGACTATTTTGCCTCCTTGATCGCAAAAGCGTGCTAAATTCGCTTAATATAACTATCTTCTTTACATATTAACTCATTTCTTTCATTAAGGATGTATATAATTAAGACTATCGAATACCTGCTACTGTTGATTGAATTTCTATTGATATTTTTGAAATATACTCTCTATTTAAAATTTTAGATAGTACAAACTTAAATGAATTCAAGTCTGATAAGTTAGAATATATTAACACTTAATGATAGTTATATTAGATACAACGCTTTCAGTAAGCATAAACATTATTACACAATGATATATTATTAAAAAATAAATACACTATTACTAAGAGATTTCACCATTTACATCATTGCATCATTTTATATAGCATCAGATGGAGGTTTTTATGACAAACGTTTAGCTGATAATTTATCCATTATATATCTGTTTGATGTTTTATAAATTGTCTTTATCTATGGCTTGTTTGTTGAGATTTAGTCGTAAAGTTGTATTATAAAAATTTATAAAAATTTTTTTAAAATCGATTTAATAATGTAACACAGTATATTATTAGAAACACCCAATCAAGTTCATTAATGTACAGAAATATACAACTAATTCAGTCTCAAATCAGCTCAGTGGAACGAAGTGTTTTTCTAAATTAGTATTAATTTTTGCATGTATTAATTTCGAAAATTGAATAATCAAAGTTCTAGTAGACAACAGTTAAAAATGAGACAAAAAGATAGGTGCAAATACATAGAAGATAACATCGTACACACATAACAACAAACCTTTTGATTCCTTGTCGTCTGTCTCCATAGAAGTATCATTCTCATCGCCATCATGACTGATCACGTCACAATCAGAATCCTCGTATTTGATTGGTTGAATGGGAGAAAGTGCGGGATTGTTATTGGGTGTTGAAAAGATATTTTTAGCATTTTTTTTGAGTTTTTGGTCTGGTGTTGAATGTTTCTTGTAGGATGTTTTGTGTTGTTGGCTTTTTGGTTGTGGTTGTTGAGGTTGCTGTTGTTGGTTCTCTACTTTTTGTGGCCAAAATGTAGGGTTGTCATAGCAGCCGGCATTGTTGTTTGGGGTGAAACTAAAGTACCCATTACTAAACTCCATATTGCTACTAGTAGTATTCTTCTTATCACTAAAATCATTCTTATTATCTTTACGTACTGATTCAATGATAGAAGCGATACCCTCGTCAGCGGATGAGCTTACGCAGCTGTCAGCCCCACAATGCTGTTGATCATGCGGCATGTACGCCTTGTTTGTGAGGAAGTAGGGGTGGCTGGTCTGATCATCCCTGTGCTCTGATGGTTCTGTGGTTACTGTTGATGAAGCTGGGTGGGGTGCAGTGTGGGCCATTGGACCTGCTAAAATTGGAATCTATTTGAAGTTTAAATGTTATTTAATAATTTTTATGAGTTAGAGATAAATTGATAATAACGAAAATATTTAATATAGCTAAGTGAATAATTGATCTTTTTAAATATATTCTCGAAAATTGTGAAAAGTAAAAACAAAAGGTCTTGGTAGAAATTTTCTGAGCTCCAATCAGATAATGATGAAGACCACAAGAAGAAATCTCAAAAACATTGGAAAACCATTCATTACCCCATCATTATATAAACCGGCGTTAATTTACCACGTCATCCTACAGCCAATAAGGTTTCTGCATGCATCAAGCACAGAAACACGATTGGTTGATGTAAACACGAAGCCACGCCTTAGAAGTGATGTTGAAAGTTAGGACGTTGTAAAGTAATGATCTTCCTCTCTATGACATCATTAGAGTTGTGAGTCTAGCCTGCGATCGCTCTCATATTGAGTTACAATCGCTTTAATGTGTTAGTTGTCTTTTGCACCTTTCTTTTGGGATTTGTTATATTTTAACTACTATTATTGTATTGTATTGTATTCCTTGTTTATTTTACATTTGATTACTTTGTAGTTTACATTTTCATCGATTTTTTTAATTCTTAGTTATATTCATATTATTTTCTCTGGAAAATCATGTTTATGCGTTGTTTTTGCAATAAATTCGTAGTTTATACTGAGTTTCAGTTATAATATTAACTATAAATCTAAACAATACTTTCATAAATTTCATAATGTTTTCTGTATTGCTTAACTCATCTATTTTTCTATGGGAAGTTCTTTTTTCAAAATATTTTCATTCGATGTATAAAATCAATTAAATTAATTATGTGTTGCCACAAATCCTTTATTCTTTATTTTCAATTTATCCATATTCTCAACTACAAACGACTTGAGACCATTGCAATAAACAATTCCACAAGCTATCATCAAAAAACTCCACATATACTCTATTCCTAATTGACTCTCACAAAAGACAATCGAATTATGATGCACTCTTAAAAAAGAGCACAACACACGTGCAGAATGTGCCTTCAAGGTGTCTTGAGGTCAATGAAGGTATGTGAGGTTACTTAATGATTGTCTTTATGTAACATCCTTCAACACAGGATAGTTGTAGTGTGACGTAGAATTAGTTCGAAAAGGTATCTATTTTTAGTAAATAATGATTGAAGAAAGTTTTATAAAGTTGTTTTACTTTGTCTCTAATCTTAGAGCATGAACATGGTTTTAAAAATTCAATCTGATTGACTATTACCGACTATAATAAATCCTTGGAAAAAAACTACACTAGTATATATAATTGATACTTAGTAAGGTTAAATTCTTAAAAACCTATGTTCGGGTATATGCCTTTTTGATAGCGCCTACAAACGATGGTAGGAACATTAACTTTTAAGCCATGACAAATTGAGATTTCAATTTGAGGTTCTGTGAGATGAGGCATGCATTTGTTTGAAGTCTTGAGATAAAACTATTAAAGAAGTAATGAGATTAACTGATTGAGAATATTAAGAAGCTCAATTCATATAGGTTTTTTCTAGTATTTTCAGGCGATAGAAGGAAATTTTTTAATTTTTGAACGTAATAAATTTCAAGATCTTATATAGGTAAGTTGATAGTGGACGAGAAAAGAGTACTAATTTAAAAAAAAGTAACTAGTTTTTCAATAAGGGTAAATCAAAAACTAAAAAATTACTTATAAACATACTTATTTGAATATCTTGGAAACAATTTAGAGTATGTGAAAAATTATGAGTAGGAATAATGGAAGCCCAAGTGATATTTAATGTTCTGGAATGCAAAAAGCTTAAGTTTGAGGCGATTTACAAATAAGTTATAATTATTGGCATCATTTCCATCTGTTTTTGAGTGTATTTGAATAAACTTCGTATAAATTTTCTTATGGTTCTCTTTATTGTTTATATTATTTTCCAGTTCCATTTATGTGATAAAAGTATCACTTGGTTAATTTCAAATGACATTTTAAAAGCTATTTCAGTTTCAATAACCCAATCAATTTAATTAAAATATTGATTCTGGCACAAACATTGATATAACCACAGACTGACAACTTAATATTTGTTGTAGCGTATTTTCTGCGCTAAATCATTGCTCAAACTGGTTTATTGTAAATGTTTTTTGTATATAACTTTCTATTAGTGTTGATAAAAAAATCACCTTTTTAGATGACACCTTGATTGTCCGTTGATGAATGATGATAGCTTTGAAATTTATTTTTTAAAGTCGTTTATTTTGTGGAAAAAAAATATTAATGATTTAAAATTTTTTAATGCTTTTCAAAAATAATATTTTTTTTCATTTGTTTTTTGTATGCCTCACACTTGCATGTGGCGAAAAGTAAGCAATGAAGAAGAAAGAACAAAAAACAAGAAAAAAAATAAAAGAATAACAGAAAAAAAGAAAAAATTATGGGACGAAAAAGAGGCAAAATTGAAAAAAAAAATGAATTAAAGCTATTTGGATTAGAATGTTGTTTAAAAAATAGTTCAATATAATTACTTTCATAGTCAATTGATATTCATTCAAATAATACTATTTCAAATTTTTTTGGAGTAATAACTACAAATCGAAAACTCTTCAAACTTCCCAGTTAAGAACTCTTCCACAAAAAGCATCAACGATAAGATCTGGGGTCAGCTTTGATGTACGTGTAGCAATAATTATGGCTGTAAAAAGCAAAGCAGCATATGGAAACAATAGCAATATCAAAGTAACGATACGTATCTTGTGTGAAGCTTATCGCTCTAACAAGACATCAGAATCCCGGGATAATAAAGTACTGTTATAGCATCAACTTTTTTCGAAATGAAATTAGGTAATCTTGAATAAGTTACTATTGTTCTATTGAAATAATAGCTTGCAAGCTGTTTCTCTTAAACCTCTTGTTTTGTGAGTATGAGTTTAAAATAGCGATTTGATAAGTCTAACAATAATGCAAAACATGAAAGAAATAGTATCATTGATCTCTGGCTATAAAAAAGCTTAGTACATTAAAATAATTCTAACATTACATCACTAAGGATGCAGAAGTAATAATAGCAGTTAAGTTGAGTTAGGATGCAACTAACAAATCTTAGGAGTGTATGCCATTGTAATCCTTTTGAATGATGGATGTCGATTATTATTATTTTGATTATTGTTATATTTTGCTATTATTAACTTGATATTTTGAACGATGGAAACAGCTACAAGCACAAAACCACCCAAACACACCTTCCTTTGAAGTGGTCATGTTGTAAAACTTCTACCCATCCTACCTCTGTCAACCTTTATTATTATTGCAATCATCGTCTTTCTCATCTGCGTCAGGGATAATAATGTTATCGTTGTCATCATTATTATTATTGTTATCTTCAGCATTATCTTTAACGTTATCCTTATCATTATCATTACTCTCACCATCATCATCTTCACCATCATCATCGTTACGTTAAATACTGCTTTAAGTATTCATAATATAACATGAAATATAATACCAAAAAAAATAAATATGAAGTTAATGCAAAAATCCTGGTATAAGTTATAGTAGAATTAAAGCAGTGTTTGTGTCTTATCAGTTGTAATATTGTTATCGGTGATTATGATGTAAGGAAGAGTACACGCTTGTAATAAAGATGTTATAATGATCAAACAGCTTATGATAATCTTAAAAAAGCACTTTTCAGAATAGTAAAATACTAACAAAAATTATAAGAGTGTTTATTTAAAAATAATAAAAATAATAACAATAATTTTAAAAAATAATACCAATAATGATCAAAAACAAAAAAAAACTCTAAAAAATAGCAATCAAAATCACAACGTCCATAAATCATAATTCATACTCTCAAGAATTCCAGTAGAATTTTGGAGTTTTATACATCTTTCCAAACATTTAATGTTCAAAATATCTTTAAACTAAGATATATTACATGAATTAGCTAAACTTTAGTTGCTTACTATATAAATTTTTGTGTTTATCTACAATATTATTCAATAATTATTTAGGAAAACAACGCAAAAACAGTTAGTGTTTAAATATATTAACCTAAAATGCTTTAAAAGCATACATTTCTTAAAATGGCATATCTTAGTGATTTCAATATAAGTTATTAAAAGACTTATTAAAAGTGCGTTTATTGATAGTAACATCAGAAACTACATTAAAGTGTAAAACCTTCTTCTAAGACTCACATTAACAAGTTCACCTGCTTCATAATGGAAAAAGCTAACAATAGATTATCACAGCTTTAATAAGTTATTATTTTATCTTGAAGTTTTTGTTTCTATTGACTTACATCTACCACATGAACGTATTTTGCATTTTCTTACGTGCAAATACCGCCATATCCACTTGATACAAATGATAAAGTTTGCTTGTATAATTTACAATAAGAGTTTCAACCACAAGACCAAAATATTAAAATAATAAACTGAATATTTTTTTTTTGGTATGCCTCTAAGTCTGCCCATATTGTGATTAAGTTAGGATAAGCAAGGTAATTAACATCTGGTAAAAACAGTCGAAAGTTACACCTTGTTAAAAGGATCAGTGATGAGGATGAAAACCCTTTGATGAGGTGCTGTAAATAAAAAAAACATGTGTTAGTGCCACCTCCACCATTGATCTTTATTGCTTCATACCATTATTCATTTGTGTGAGATTGTTCTGTTAGTCTTTTTAGTTTTTATGTGTGGTCGAATGTCTTATTTATTGTTTTATGTATTTTATAATCATGTCGTGAATAAATTTTAAAATGGCTTTTACATTTGCAATGTACTTTTAAGAATCAAAAACAATTATTAATTGTTGATTTTTGTTGCTTTATATATAAAGTCGTTGTATTATCAATGTGACAAAAACTTCATGCTTTCAAAAAGCCTCAATACTGATCTTCGTTACATTATTTGCCTTCATGGTGTTTTAAGATTTGATTTAAAATATTTTACCTGTTTCATAAAAGAAAAATAAATATAGACGTAGAAATAATAACAAAAATAAAAAAATGATAATCACACAATAATAATGATAATGTCCAGCGCTGCACACACAACGAGACTCCGAACCCATGGGAGTCATTGATTGGCCATCCCTGTTGACGTCATCAAACATTTTGAAGCGCTGCACTTGATGAGAAATCTGTTGGAATCACCTGTGATCTTTGGTTATTAGTTACATCTTTTGAGTCGATCTATTTCCTCTTAATGAGATTTTAATGGAGAAATGAGATAAAGCTTAATGGAGCAATGTACTGTGGGAATAAATTGATTAAAGAAAATTTAATCTATTAATATTAATAGATGTACAGATATGTTATAAAATTCATGGCTTAGCCCATATCCATAAAAAATTGAGAAATACTTGAGTTAAGTTAATTGAAAATCATATGAAGCTTTTTGTAATCAAATAGAATTTTCTTTTATTAACAGACACACGAGTAATTTATTTTCAAAAAAATAATTTTGCCATTCTCAATTTGAAATATAGGAATTTTACTTCAGTTTTTTTTATTGTATTTCAATCAAATTTTACCATTTACGATTGTTTTTTTATTAAAAAAACTTAATAAGAAAAAAAACAATAGATATAATAAAAACAAAAAAAATTGGTAAGATATGAAAACAAACATTGAAACTGAAAATAAATAATAAACCTAATGCATAAACACATCTTTTGATGTGAATTCAATCAACGATTTGAATACAGATTCTCAACTTCAATGCTTATAAACACTAACTTAACGACTTTTAAAGTATTTAGTGTAATCAAATATAATAGGGTATTACATTAATCTTATTTAAGTAATTCAAACATAGAATTTATTTTACGAAAAGGTTCCTTCTCTTTGAAATACACATCGTTTTTGATAGTATTACTCTGAAAAAAACTCAGCTCATTTATCTAAAAACAAATCAAATTATTTTATATTCAATCATTTCTGTAGGCTTAATACAACACATCCCATATAACTTAAAACTCTCTCTGAAGGTACAATAATTTTGAAACCTATTTTATCGTCAAATGCTTTAAGCTCATTACAGTTTTGAACTTAAAAGTGGTTACCTATAATGAACGCTTCAGTTATCATTAACGTTTAGCGCTTTTAAGATTGGGTTTGAAGAATCTGTTACCAAATTACACAATAATAATAGCATTACATATCAAACCGAAGAACTTGAAATAACTTTTACAACTTGAATCATATATGAAACAATTGAAACAAATGGCATATTTAACGATTGGAAATCCAATAATTGATATCAACAAAATATTTTTAGCTTCAAGTTTCTTTTATTCTATTCCAAACAAGATAACTTCAAATACACACACTCTAAAAAGTTTCAAACTTAATAGAAACAAACACTATAATGTAAGATATTCTAACCAAAAGCTTCGTGTAATAAGTTTCTCAATAAACCATAGTGTTTGTTTCTATTAAATTGATTTTCGGCTATTTTACGTCAACATTATTTCGATTGATAACCAGTGAACATAATCAAGTGAGTGAGTCACAGCAACAATTATTTCAACAATACTAGGGGATTATCAGTCTGTTGTAAGGTTGACTTATAACAACTTATAAGAATTATAAGTTGATAATGTAAGTTGATGATGATACTGAAGGTGATGACGAGAACGATGACGAGGATGATGATGATTATGATGGCGATTATGATGAATCCTTTGATGATGTTAAAAACAATGGTGATGAACAAAAACAAAAAAAACATAACAAAATAGACGAAAAAAACATTGAAAAAAAATGATGATGATTAAATAGATAAGAATAATGATATCAACCCCCTCATATATTATCTCCAACACCATGGTAAGTTTTAAGCTCATCAAATGAATAACTTGTACGTAGCAATGAGTTGGTGATTTGATCATTATGAATACCATCAACGTCATCATAATCAGAGGTTTCGAGGTTCAAAAGTTGCATGTAAGCATTATCATTGGCAGCAACTCTTTCCAAGATTTCTTCATCCGTTGTGAACAAGAACGTCTGATGGTAACGTGTAGTTTTAATTCATTATACTTAATATATAAAAATGTCAGTTATATTGTATTAAGATATAAAAGAAAGCTTACTTCTCCAGGCTCAGTCTCAGAGGCTGAAGCAACTTCCCCTTCAAAGATGGGCAGACCATCCAGGTAGATGCACACATTTCGGGCACCTCTGCTTCTATGGACTCTTGACTTGTTGTAGTTCTGCCGGATGGTGTGGTTACTTTGTTATATTGTGATTCAGGATAAAGTATAATTATTTCTTTCATAGAGCATATAACATTATGTCGTAAGAGTAAAATATACTAAAAAAGTATTTTTTATCTTTTAATTATTTGATAAACACATTGACTACAAAACCATGCCGATCCCATGTCGCTCACATATATATGGTGGTTCATATAACAAAGATAAAAATTTATTGTTAGTATAACAAACCCATATTCTTAGTAGGGCAATTGTGGTGACTTTTTTGAACTTCACAAAAACCTTCAATAAAAACAACAATTTAAAGCTATATCTATATTATTAACTAGTTTTTCCATTGAATAACGCACTATTTTGAAACAAAAAATTCTCCTTTCTTCCAACACCCAAGAACTTACCTTATGGTGGTTATTGGGTGTGAAGGGAGCAACCCAAGTATGGTGGTCGTCACTGGTGTTGTAATGTCCATCAAGAAGGTTGTCTACAATTCTTGGATCCCCATGGTGTTGGGGTAAGACATTGAGGTCGGATGGGTCTGCCCAGATCTGTGTGAGATTTAAGGGTGATGGCTGTGTTGATGAGTAGAGTGATGAGTAAGTTTGATGTGGTGAAAGATGGTGTGTGGAAATATGGTATTGGATTTAATAATGGAGTGTGATATTTGTGGTTATCAAAATCATAGGAGATGATGGGTGTAGTGATGGTGTGAGATTGTTGTAGTTATGATCAGTATGGTGATTGGAACGCTAAAGTTACTAAAGGGATGGGTGTGATGATGTACCTATGATGGGGTTGTAGAAGTTGTAATAATGAAGATTTTTTTTGAAATTTTTTTGAAATGTTGATGTGATTAATGTTATATTGATGGTGTGGTAAAAAATGCTTCATGCATTGAAATTTTTGTGGTGGTTTTAGTTTTTGATGTTGTTGTGTTGACGGGTTTTAAAGTAAGAAAGGTGTTTAAAGGTTGATTGTGGTTTTAGTTGTGTTTATTTTGTAGTTACAAATAATTTCGAAAAAATTTAAAATATTTGTTTTAACATCCAACTTTTTTATAAAGTATAAACTTGATAACAATGGAAAACAAACTTTTTCAACCAAAGCTAACTGCCCCTCTGCTGTAAACACCTCCAAGCCATTCAACCCCACATAATACAAATCTCCCCAAGTCGATATTATGTCCAATATCAAAAGACTACCTCTCGGTAGCTCGGGTATCAGTATAGATTTGGGTGATGGTGGTTTGGGGGAGCGAAGATTGGGGGATAGTGGTTTTGGTGATGATTGGTGGAGGGTTTGGGCTTGTTTTGGGGGTGGTTTCAGTTGGTTTTCCCAAAGTTCTTCTGAAATACTAGTGGGATTATTTTTATGATTTTAAGTTTTATCGATCATGCCATCAAAAAATATACAAGAAAGTCTACTTTAAAATGTATCATATATAATAATATTATGAAAAAAAATATATAAATATAAATCTGTAAATATAAAAAAATAATTCTCAAAATTTGAATAAACTATATGAAATTTATGTAAATCAAATAATTTTATTAATTTATCAACAAAAAAATACCACAAAACAATTATTAGACATCATTCAAACAAACCTTGAAACTTCACATGACTGCTCCATCGACCTCAAGTAGTCGTCAATCAAGTTATCTGTTATCAAGCATTGTCATTAGTTAACAACGTGCAGTATTGTATAACCATACTCGTGTTTTAATTTAATTAGTCAAAGATGTTTGGTGGATTGATTAAGAGCATATATGAAATTTAATGAGAACTGAAGTGCGGTGTTCGATCATCAATTGATTTCTAGTAATCAAAAATGAAAGCACGGTTTGACAAAAAAGTCTCTGGATTAACCTTTCAGATTGCTTAATCTTTTCATTAAAAATTGTGAATCAATAAAAAAAAATGCTATTTATAAAAATATTACTCTGTGGTATAATAAACCAATATTAAAGATATTAATAAAAGTAACAATCAAAGCCTATGCTGGTCAACCTTCCACATCGAGTGATAGCCTCCCTCTTTGCAGACTGTTGAACTTTTTCAAAGACGTCCATGTATCTTCATTAGCATTATTATTTTTATTATTTTTGTTGTTGTTTCCAATATTGTTGTTATCTTTATTTTTCTTATTATTTTGATTATTACTTTTTTTCAAGTTTTCGTTGAACCGACAGATAAGTTGTTTAGTTTGTTCATTTTCATTTCTATAATTCTTACCCTCACATTTAATATCATTATCAATTACATGATTAGTAAAACCTTCACACTCCTTATATTCAAACACATGATTCTCAACTTTAGTGGGTGCTGGGATCGACTCCACACTAAACATCATTTTATCATTGCCTTCACCATTGTCTTCAGTAACCTCCACGCAAGTTTTATGCGTCGAAACGTTAGTTACTGTTGGTTGGTGAGTTTGAGTGGTACTTTTGCTATTGTGTTTGATTATAGGTCTCTTATCACTATTTTGCTTAAGTATAAGTTTATTTTTATTTTCAATATTTTTGACAGTATTATTATTTTTATTCGTGTTTAAAGCTGATGAATCATTATTTTTAGTTGAAATTGGTAATTCAATTGTGACTAGATGCTGTTGATCACTTGAATTTTCCATTTTGCAAAGGTAAGAAAAGAGTTCTTTTTTGGAACTAAAGATTGGATATTCATTATGAAACTTCTCAATTAAATATGCATAAAAGTGAAAAAATAACAAATATAGAACACATAGGTTACATTTAAAATAAAATTGATTATTATCTTTATCTATGTTATTAATGCATTTTCATGTCAAAAAATCTGCAAACAAGCATCGCTGCAGAGGCGCTTGAATAGTTAATATAACTAAAGTAGGAGGAAGAGATTATAAACATGCTCTTTTAGATTCATACAAAAATTTTCGACAAGTGTTGATAAAAATATCGGAATTATTAAAGAAAAAATTGATAAATAGATAGGGCACTAACTCTATATCCAAGGAAGATATTTTGTTGATGACCAATTGGAGGTCATTATTTGACTGTGGTATTTTCATTTTCTTCTTTCTGCTTTTTATTATTTGTTTTTCATCATTTCTTTCAATAATTTTTTCTTTTTTTTCTTTACCATTTATATCGAATTTTCTTTTATATTTCCTCTCTTTCGCTTTTTCGATATTTTTTTTAATAAAAGACATTTCTGATTTCTTGTTACTAATATTCTTTTTCTTTGTTTGGGTTATTGTACTACTATTATCCAAACACTCATTTTTTTCTTCACTTCCTTTTGTATCCTCTTTTTCAAAGTCTTCCTTATTAGGATTTTCACATAAAGAGTGGTCTAGGTTTGAATCCTGATCCAAACGATAGAGATTGTTTCCAATGGTACTCTCCACACAACCATCATCATCATTGTTTTGATGAAAAACCTTACTGGCCTGTTTCAAAAGAGAGCCCTCAATGCTCAGCCTTAAGAACTTGATGGAGCATTTTTTAATGATAACAAAATATTAATAACTTCATTCACCTCACTCACCGGGATATCTTCGACCCTCAACTTTATCCTCTCATCCTTTATTCCAATGATCTTCACTTTGTTATCTTCTTCTTCATCATCTTCCTCCTCTTCTTCATCGTCATTGCTATCATCATTATCATAATCATCATCATCAGCTTCATGGTCATCTTTATCTTGATCACCATCTTCGTCGCTGTCTCTTCTTTCATCCTAGTTTTTGAAAAATTTAATGGAATTATTTCAATTTGAAGTTATTAAACGAATCTTGAAATAACTCTGAATTTATTTTATTATTCATAAGCATCTAGCGTCTTTTGTGAAAAATATTGAGCTGTATCAAAATTACACTTTTCAACTTGTCTGTATAAAATATTACAATTGATCAATAAAAACAATCAATTGATTTGAATGTGGCTATTTTAAAAGTTTATGTACTTCGTAAATAATATCTTCTTCAATAGAATCATCATCATCATCATCGAAATCTTCTTCATATCTTCCTGTTAATAGTGCTGGAAGCAATAGTGGTACATTAAAAATTTAATCAATACACCCTACTCAAACGTCACTTTAAGGTTTTTATTAAAAGTATATTTTATATCATCAGCTTTGTTATCAGTATTACGTGCCTTAATTTGCGTTTTTATTCAAGAATAAACTCATTGAAGGATTTCCAAAGAACTATAAATCAGATTATGTTTTTTATTTTAATGTTTATGCATAACTTTTTGAACGCTAATTCATAATTCACAGCACCGTTGAAATTCCTTTAATTATATATCAAGCATATTACTTATTATTAATTCACTATTAGTTTTTATCAAAACTGAAACCTTACCTGGAGCCTTGTATCTCAAATGCTCTCCTCTGCAAGTCTTCACTTCAATCGAAGAGGTCTGCCATTTGCTTCTGTGAGGAGCTGAGTTTACCCTCGCTTCATGTCTCCGTTCAGATGCTGTGTGACATGTGATAGGATATGAAGCGATATATTTTGTTGAATGGAGAAAAAGAAGCCCATTAGTGGTTTATTAACGTTCTAGATGGCTAAGTTTTCTAGTTGACTTCAGGTGTTTTTTAATTAGGCTAAGTTTAAGGAAACTACCAGATATCTAGTTCAACATCATACTTTCAGCTGTGAAATTTATATGAAGTACCACAAAATGTAAAATAAAATATTACATAATATATAATGATAAAGTCGAAAAAAAGCGCAAGACATCACTCAAATCTGGCATTGAACCAATTTAATAAATATATTGATATTTAAGGATATGTATGCAAATAAGACGACAAACAGCCAAACCAAATTAAGGTTTCAGTAGCGCAACAGGTATGTCTAACAGTTGTGCTTAATGATAGAAGTAAATTGATGCTTTGAAAACTGAAATGATTTGTTTACCAGCAGATCTAGCTGAGTTTTGCAGTATAGGTGCTTTTCTATTTGCTCCATTTAAATATAGTCTAAAACCTTTTTCTCTTTGCTCTTTTTCTTTTTTTTCTTCCGATATATTTTTATCGCTAGTGAAATCTTGTACTTTTCTTTTTCTAGAAAAAAAAAAGATTGTGTTTCGAAATTAGTTTTGAGCTCTCTTTGGTTTAAAAATATTATAAATTGTATTGCAATTTATTTCACAAACTTTGTTTCTTCATATAATTTCGAGAGCTCCACTTCACTTTTGAACCCATCTTTATTTGAAAACTTGATTTTTTTCATATTTAAAACGCATTCCAAATAAAATAATGTTCAAGAAAACGAGAGATAATCAAGAGTAATGAAACCAATTGCTCAATAAAGATTGTTACCAATAACAACCAAAAAATTTTTAAAAGTTGAACATTATTTATAATGATTAGATACATAAATAATTTTTTTGTTTTAACAAAAATTATTTTGAAACCCGGAACTGTTCCGTATAACTTCGCTTTTAATGATTAGGTGATTTGGTACAATTTCAATTTCAAATTTTAATGCTAGAATTAAACTATTAAATTACTAAATGCCAGAAAAGCCTGTAATCAATAAAAAGGTAATACTAATAGGACAAGCGTCATCCGGGAAAACAAGTTTGGCCCACCGATTCGTCAGAGGGGATTTCAAAACGAGCTACAGTGCTGTAAGTCAATAATCTTTTTTCCTATATTAAAATGTTTTTTTATAACATTGTATCTATCACTTCACTTTTTTTGTTTAAATACATTTTATTTTTTATATTCAGTAAGTTACTTTAACTAAAGCCAGGAAATTATCTGATTGAATAGTTAATATTTAAGTTTTTTACTGTCATTCAAAAATGTAACTTATTGAAATATAGTTATTCATTATTTAAAAATATTTTAAAAGACCGTTGGAGTAGATTTTTTCCCCAAAAACTACTTTTTTGACAAATACACTCTGAAATTAGGCTTATGGGTTTGTTAATTACCAATACTTATTTGGTTTTATAGATATACTTGAAATTAAAAATTTTTAAATTTAATTTACATTCTTCTTATTCAAAACTATTAAATAATCAAAGCTTGTTTCAAACATAATTTAATAGTAATATACAAACTTTATCATAGTTTCAAAATAATTAAAACTTACATAATTTTGGAAAAATAGTAAAATTATTTATAAAAATAATATATAAATAAAAAACATTGTCAAACCCAAGGACCCAGCAGGCTCAGAGAGGTATGAGAATGTAGTGAGATCATACTATAGGAACTCCCATGTGGCCATCATCTGCTTCGACCTCACCAACCCTTCATTTTTTAACAGAGCTGTGTTGTGGGCTCGAGAAGTCAAGGCTGCTGAACCAGTAACTATTTAATAGTTTAGATAGGTAGCTACCACGATTTTATATCTGGTTTAATCTCACTATGTTTAAGAGGACCTGATTAACTCCATTTACAAAAAGTTTTTCACGCTTTTGTATACTTCTAATCTTCATTTTTTCTAACTTGAAACATCATTTTTTTAAACCAACATTTATAATTTTTGACTCTAATTCAGAATTAAGTAAAATTACTGATAAATAAAACAGTTATTTTTGATGTAATAGGCTTTTAATTACAAGTACATCACTATCAAGTATGTACTTGGTAATAGTGAACTTCTAAGAAAAAGTAGTAATTCACAGTAATTCAATGACTTGGCTTTAAAAATTTTTCACTTATTGAAGATTTTCTAGTATAAGATATAATATGGTGCCAATTTTTATACTTCATAGGAAAGCTTTTGATTAATGTTTTGGGAATTTTTTGATCTCAGAATAACTTTACTGTTTTTAAGAAAATTTAATAAATTAGACTTCAAATTCATATGTATTTGAATTATGTGTTTAACTACGCTTCAAAAATTAGGATTGCAAACACACCTATTAATTTTTTTGATTTTTAAGCTTTTAATCTATAAGTTAAAATAAACTGTGTAAGTTCATTCGAAAACTGGTTTTGGTTTATTTATATTCACATAAATATACAAAATAATTAAACTAATAATACCCAGGCTTGTCTGTTGTACCTTTGTGGCACAAAGCTGGATTTAGTTGAGGGAAGTAAAAGAACAATACAACAATCAGAAGTGCAAAATCTCGCTAATGGTGAATGACATATGCTTATGAAAATATAATTAGAAATGATTAAAATAATGTTAGTTTATGTAGCGCCTAATAAAGACCGAAAATATTGGTGTTAAATTACTCATACAAATTAAGTATTAATTATAAGCACAACCTTCAGGAATAGAAACAGACGAAATAATGTTTATTTATCTGAATTATCTTCAAATGCTTAATTATTTAAAATCCCACCAAATTAATATTTTAACACATAACACTATAATCAAGATAGTAGTGGCATTCAGTTTAAATGTGTCAATAAAATATTAATAATCATAATATTGAACCAGTTTCAAGTATTTTAATAGAATTAAGAAAAAGGAATTCATTCAAGCGTTATAAAATTTCATCTAAATTGCCAACGTGCATTGCTAACGTGAATCTATTTGGTAGTTAGGAAAATTTTTCACTATTACGTTTTCAATAAAAATGATAGTTTTTCTACACAGTAAAAATGAACAAATAAACAATGAATACAACTGATGAAACACTATAACAACATTAATAAGAGATTTTACCAACAGAGTTAGACGCCAAAGTGTATGAGACATCTAGCCTCACTGGACATCATATCAGTGAGCATTATTCACTTAATAATAATAATAATAATAATATGAATTAACTTTTTTTCTATGTTTTTTTTTTAATAATTATGTGGCTTAGAAACTTGTGAAGTTAATGTTAGTATAATCTTATTTGTAATTGCATTGTTTAATATAAGGTTTTCAATTTCTTACCGAATCTTCGCAATTGTTTACCAAATCTTTCAAAAAAATGAAAAAATTGTTTAAATAGAATTTATTTTAAAATTAATTTAATATATAATATTTTTCCAACCCATGAAACTGACGTAAAACGACAACGAAGATGATGATATTATTATCATACAAATATTATATAAAAAGAGAGAGAATACCACGTTATATAGTTCTTATATAAGTTAAAAAAGTTGATACAATTCGGGCGTAAAACGATCATGATGATGATGAAGATGATACAATTCATTCATTGCAGAAGAACTGTTCGACGATATTGTGAAAGTCTTCTCATCTGAAAAATTTGGTATTTTATGACATAATAATAATGATGATAATAATAATGCAATACCTTGATAATAGTAAAATTGATAAAATTATTAATGTTTATATCTTAATATTTTGCGCCTGCATATACTTCCATATTTTAAAAGTTGCGTTATAAAAATTATATACATCATTAGTATTATAATTGAATTTATGTAATTCATCCAACCATAATTTATTAACTTTACTATTAAACTTAAAAATTGCTTTATACTAATTGATGTAAACCCTTGGCATTATAATCAAACTCCTATTCAATTTCAAAACTTCCAGAGCCGTTAATTGTTGAAAGTGTAAAGCTGAATGAAAAAAAGAAGAGCCATTGCTGGTGCTAAATCATACATATGCATTAATATTTCTTGTATATATGATATTAGTATTGATTCACCTATGATTGGTTGAAGAGTGGCTGGTAATTTATATGCATATGAATATAACGCTTCAATATATGATTTTATTTCAAATAATTCAAATCTCACTAATATCAATCTTGTTATATTTTTTATATATGTTGTGTTTTACTCATCAGCATTATAGCTTAATGTTTTTTCCAATGGTAGCATGGATTAGGTGTTATGTAATGATGATATTCTTTCCAGCCCATACTAATATTAAAACAGACTTTGCATGATGATGATGATGATGTTTTTATTTTATTATTTTTTTTAAATAAAATTTTTATGTATATTGGTATAGATACATTTATATACCAAATATCAACATAAAATTTATAATGCAAATTACTAATTTTTCAATCTGTATATATATTTGTATTTACGATCATTACATTATTGACTATTTTATAGACTATTATATTAATTTCATCATGAATATTGAAAATTTCTGATATATTAAATAAGCAAAGTATACAGCTTATTAAAAATTTGTAATGGAAGTTTTTATACTAAAACAAACACCAACAAAGTAATGAACGAAGCTTCGAATGATTATCTTGCAATATCATGTACCTTATTCCGTCCAATTTGGCTTAGTGTTTGTTTTTGTATTATCTGGTTTAATATTATTGTTTATTTTGTTGTCATTGTATTATTTAGGCTACTTTGACGATGCAGCTTATTATTTTGTTATCTCCCCTCGACCGGCAACAATGTGATGCTTTTGTGCGCTTGTTTTATATTGTGTGTTATTTTATTATTCATATGCTAATTTTTGGTACAGTTAAAATTTATATGCTAGCCATCTGCAATGATTCAGTAAAAAATATTGAATCAAATATTTTGTATCAAAGAATAATTTTATAATGATAGATAAATTGCATGATCACAATTTAGTAATCTCTCTCAGTCCAATAGTAATTAAATAATGTTTATTAAAAAATATTTTGTAATGATAATTATTTCGAAATACAAAAAAATATTTTAAATTGTGACATTCTATGCCTTGGTGTCGTCACAACATAACAAGACTTTAAGATGAACAAGTGTAATCGGTTGAATAAAAGTAAGAGTTTTACTTAATTATTTTATCATCTTTATCAATTAATACATTAATTTTCTTTTCAAATTTTTTTGATTTGACACAATGTATTTTGTTCTTTTTTTAAATTTTGATCAGTTGTAAATGATTTAAATGTTTATTTAAATATGCTTGAATCTGTTTTTATTTATGATTCTTAGGGTCTTTGAATCTTTTTTTAATTCAAACTTACATCAGGATACATGGGCCTTCAATGATTATGCCACTGAAATTAAATTTTTCTCGTATATTTTCGTGTTGAGATGAGCTTTTTAAACTTGTTATATTTCACCCTTGCATAATGTTCAGTTTGAACAGCTCAATTTATTATTTAGATTGATATTTCTCAGTTTTTTTTATTAATTTCGTGGTTTATAATAAAATTTTAAATTATTTTACTAATTTGTAAATACAATATTGTACGTAATGGTTTTTGTGGAATTGGATGAATATTTAATCAAAAGATAGGCAAGAAGAAATCATTTTAACGTCTTAAATTTAAATAATTTTGAGATAAGAAGAATATGAATGAAATATGAATTTATGGTTCTATCTAGAATGGCTCAGTTGTAGCAAGTTAAATAGCTTGAATTCCTAGGTTCTGGGGTCGATTTCTGGCGTGGGTGCAGTTGCGTGTTCGAGTTTTCTTGAATTATATTTATAAAATTAATTTAAGAAAAACTTTTCAGACTGTATTTTCACTGTATGTATTATTCAACTAACCATTAAAATTTATTTGTTTAAACAACAACTAGTTAACTTTATAACTTATAAATTAACAATTATTCAACGGACGATTATTCTGAGTATAAATAAGCCTACAACAAAATACATAAACACTAACAATAAAGGTTTATTTAAAAATTTTACAAAGCATTTTGTGTAACCAACGTACATTATTAAGTACTTGATACTTGGTACAGCTTTTGGGCAAAGTTTGTCTTTTTCATGAAGAAAATATTCAAAATATTTTCTTCTAACAGCCCCAGGAGTATGTCCCCCTTCAAAGCCCTCCAACATCCCGTGCGAGTCACCAACTTCAACCAAACCTACGCTCAGTATGTAGATACAAGCTTTTATATAGATTAACTAATTGCAGATATAAGCATTTGTCATAATGAGATAAAGTTCTTATATGAATTTTTAACATCACAAATTTCATATAGCTTTTTGAAATGCTTACAGTGTGATAGAAAAATCCTTGTTATTATCAATATTAAAAAATTATGCAACAGATAAAGACAACTACGCTGTGATCACGTGCCCATTTATAAATAACAAGTATTTAGTTTTTTTTTAATATGTAAGGAAGTAATGAACTTTTTTTTTGACGTCATTAACCTAGCGCTATAAGAATTATTATTTATTTTTTAACAATTATAAACAGACCCACTGTGAATATCAAGAAGGAATACAAAACTACCTACCTAAACGTAAATAACTTGTTTGTTTTTGAAATAACATAGTGCTCAATACATTATGTTATAACTGTACAATTGATACTTTTTATTAAAAATATAGTTTTCAGTAAGTTAGAGCTTACTTTGGCTTGCTAGGAAAATCAAATTTGAACAAAATATAGATAGGTTATATTGAATAAATTTTTATAACAAAAATTTTTATTAATTAAAAATGAATATACACGTACTGAAAAATTTGTAGCGCTGAGCAATAACTAATTCTAAGCAATGACTAACTAATTAATATGAAGGACTTCCGGGCTGGTAGCATAAAAGATTACATGCGAAAAAAGAGCTTCAGAGTGGCTCCAAGTTCTAGACCGCCATGGATGACGATGAAGAATGAGCCACATAGAAGCACCAACTCCTGTTTCTTTGTACCCAAAAAACTTCCTGTTAGTTATGCCTTGTTTATTGTATCTATAGGATGTTTGATACTGATCACGATGTTAAACTGCACAAAACTTAGCGCCACCAATTCGTGGCTGTTTTTCTGTAAAAACCTAGATAAAAGTAGACTCCGGTTACAGATATCGACACACTGGTAGTTTGATATCGTTTCAATTTTGCTCGGCGAATGAGCATTTTTTGACAACAGCAAGGCAAACTGCCCAAATGTGTGAACAAGGACCTTGAATTCTATAATTTCAAATTCGAGCTGGAACTCTGAAAAAATAGTTTCAAATCAATAGCTTTTTTATTAATTACGCTATAGTAATATCAACAATCTAAGTAGACTGCTGTCAACCCCAATTACTGGGAGATTTACAATTTAAAAAATAAATTTAATTACTAAGTTTTCAATAAATAATTAATCATTATATAATAATTAAAAATGAACACCAATCGATTTAATGATTTAAAAACTGACTAAATCTTTTCAGCTAAAACCGTTAGTGAACGAGGGTTTTTGCAAAGAGTGGAGGATCAGAATGAGTGTGCCCATGGAGAATGCATCTGTGGCCAGACTTACATGGGGCAAAGTGATATAGTTATTCATTTTCATTGCTTTTTTTCAGTTTTCATAACTATAGATGTGAATATTATCAATTAAAATATATAAAGCTTCAGAATTTAATCCAGGTTTTATCTAGAAACTTTTCGAAACTGAAATTAAAAAAAAATTATCAGAATTTGATAAACCTAAATCATGAATTTATATAGCAACCAACGAAGAAAGAGGTTTTACTAACTTTTAAAGAAAACCCCATTTCTCAAATATACCCTGACGAATATAATACGCCTCTCTCCTACCCCAAACGTCCTCCAAGGCCTTATGACTACTCAAAATTGTGTGAAAACCACGCTTCAAAGCCATTATTAGTTCCTCGAAAGTTACGAGTGAGTTTACTTTGCATGTTATATGCAAGCGTTTTTGTTAGCTCAAATTTTTATAATTGTTTACTTTAATGGTAGTAAAATTTTTTAATTAATTGAATTTCATTTATATTATAAAATATTTTTATAGAATTATTGAAATTACTTTTTTTCAATGCTTGCAGCAAGGAGTTTGTTGGAGTGATATGAAATTGTGCTCTTAATTCACTTGATTTGTCATTGTGGCGCAATTGAAAAGCAATTTGAAATATTGTTCGCAATTAAGTTTATAATAATCCGTTTGAGTATAAAAAACGATTTTGTTGATTCTTAATTGTTTTTTTTTGAATAAACTATACATTTTTTTTCCTACTGGGGTCTTTAATAATAATAAAAATGGATAACTTTGAGTGGATGAAACCGAACGAAATAATGAAAAAAAGAAAAATAAAATCAAAAGAAGATTTAAAAAATAAATCTATTGACACTAGTGTAACTGAACCAGTTTCAAACAAGAATAAAACAAAGTTATCCGTAAGGAGCTTCAAACGCAAAAATCCTTTTTCTTGTACATCAGATACTCAAGATGAAGGAAATACACAAAAGAAAACTAAAATCGATTGTGCAGAAAATTTAACGAGAAACGTTTTCAATGAATTTTCAGATTATTGTGTTGATCAAGTAAGCTTATTTGAAAAATTTCTAATTAACACAAACTATTTCTCATTCAAACATTCAATATATTATTGATCAAATCATATAAATATCATTAATTATTAGAATATATTGATTATTACAGCCCATAGAAGGCCATACAAACTATAACACCTTTATCAGAAACCTTTCTTCAAGGGTAAATTTCAATTTACAACACAGGTTTATTTAAAAATTGTTTGATGCATCAAAAACAATAGTCTTTGTAGTAGAAATATGCCAAATTACTACATTTTTATAAAAATTTTGACTCAAATAGTTAGTAACTTTAATTCGGACTAATGCTACTATCTATTTTAGTTATTTTAGTTATAGGATATTTTCTGCAGTGGTGCTTTTATAAAAATGAACAAAATTCATAGCACTATAGCATATTGATGGTTGAGATACATACATAATCTAATATAAATGATATGCATTCTGTATCAAATTCACAGGAAAGCAATTTAGTGAGTTCTCAGAAACTCACTTCTGAACCCAGCAACAAACCACAAACAAGCTTCTGCCTTCCATCAGACTTGAGTCTTAAAGGCAGAATAAGATTCACTGTTAATATCCCCTCAATAAACCACATTCTAAAACTCAAGGTTGGGTTGATTTACCATCATATTATATGATAGACAAGCATGACCTGTGTGAAATATATACATTTATTATGAGCTCTCAAGATAAATGAACTATAAACATTCAAAGAATTTGATTAGGGTTTTAATTTACTGAGTCTCATTTACTTTTTCTATCTATCTATCTATCTATCTATCTATCTATCTATCTATCTATCTATCTATCTATCTATCTATCTATATCTATCTAGCTATCTATTTATCTATCTATCTACCTCCATCTTCATTAAAGAGCAATGAAGAGGCAGAGGCATTGAGACTTCATTACTCCCAGTGTTTCAATGGTGGAGAGAGCAACATGGAGATTAATAATCATGCAGGTTAAGATAATCATAATAAAAAAAATAGAAAAAATAATAAGATTGGTTTTTAATATCTCCAAAATGAAGTAGTTTTCAAGAATATTCAGTTTAAAAAAATAAATTTTGCTAAGTTCAATCTTTAGTCAAAACAAAAAACTCATTTCAATTTTATTGAAAATTAAAATTAATTCAAAAAATATTTACTTCGATAAAATTTATCTATCCATTACTTTATCTATTTCCAACCACAGTACTTTTCCATAGTCATCTCATGTACCATATCTTTCCATCCATTCCTGGTGTCAATGCATTTCCTCGCTTCAACAACTCCAAGAATAAGTAGTTGTAGTGCTTATATATGCAGTATTTTACTATTTTAATAATTGTAGCATTAATATAAAGAATAATATTTGTAGTATTAATAGTAGTAGCACTAGTAATACTTCTAGTATCAATAGCAGGTTTAGTTATAATTTAAATAATAAAGTTTAATATCTAACTGCCATCACAACCCAGAGTACAAGACTTAGTATCGTTCACTAAGAAGGCAGAGCAGCTGATGCACCAGCAATGGTTGCTTTTTCAACATCATCTTCAATAATATTTCAATTATTTTTAACTTGATACTTATAGTATTTCAATACTTCAAATATCTTTTTTTCATGAATAATCTCATAGAAACAACTAATGAGCATGTCATTATTGAATATAACTAATAAATAATTAATACAAGAACAATGTATACTAAATACACATATAATATACAAACAATGTTACCAGGAGCAATAGTTTACACTCATGTCTGCAAACCTTAAGACAACGTCACACCCATCTCTTTTATGTGTGTTCCTCTAACTGTACTATTCTCTTCACTTCTTTGTCTGGTGTTGGGGGTATTAAGAGTGATAACGATGGTGAGACTAGTGGTGGTGGTGATATGGGTAATATTGATGATGATATTGTTGCTATCATCACTCCATCTACAAAAGGATTTAGGAAAGCTCTTGATAAAGAAGGTTTGCAAATCTAAATAATTTTTTCTCATAATATGGTGTAAATGATTTTCTTTTAATAAATGATTATCATCTTTGATAAAAACTGAACATTAAAGAATTTTATTTTTTAAATTCAGATTAATTAGATATTTTCAACAAAAATAATCAACTTTAATCATTATTTACTATCACAGGTATTAAATACACCTTACCATTAAACCAAAAGAAGAAAAGGTCTTTAACGAAAAATCCAACCAATGGAAATATTAGTTTCAATAATAATAATAATAGCATTATTGACAACGGTGTTGCTAATAGTGTTGGTATAAATACCAATACTTCTACCGATAACGATAATGGCGCTCTTAGTAGTAGTTGTGATAGTGGTGTTGGTAGTATCATTTCTAATGTAGAGAAGGAGGTTAATGATAATGATTTGGATACTTCTCAAAATCATACATCTTTGATGGGTGAAAAAGTAGATTATAATAAAGATAAACTTAATATTAACAACAATAATAATACTAATAAAGATGAAAAGTTCAATAATGATAATGAAAAAGTGGTAAGTAATGATAATAATGAGAATGAGGATGAAGACGATGAAGATTGGCTGGAAAGACTAGGAATTTCATCTATAAACGTTGTCGAAGAGTGAGTCATGTTTTTATTATTTATTTATATATAATGTTGCTTTTATTGACATATGTAAAAAAATTGTAAAGAAAATGTGTTAATAAGCTTAACAGAGAGATTATTATTATTATATTTCGTTAGCACCAACAATCTATATCGATTTGATGACAATTTTGATTGTGTAGCGTTTGAAACAAACATCTACAGAACGTTCAAAGGCAAGCTGTCATCATCACAATCATCTGAAGATTACAAAAGGATTGATTATCGTCCCGAGTCTACTGTTCTAATCAAGAGTAAATATGTGTAGATATGTGTAAAGATTTAAATTTATAAAAAACGACACGAAGGTTCATTGAAAAAAATTTTGGGAATAAACTTTTTTATTATTCATATGTTCTGTATCTTATAAAAATGAGACAAAAAGACGTTAAACGATTGATAATATAACATGTTGTAGTAAAGGTCTCACCTAAATGTTTAAACAAAAATAAACAGACTTTTGTGAGGTGAATGCTTTGATGAACTTCATTATGAACACTGTAACCATGGTTTCCGTGGGCACCAGTCTGCCTCCTTCCATCATTTCACCATCTCCCTTCCAGGCATCCACCTTGCAGTCACTCAAAGTTTGTGTGCATTTCGATCTTTTTTTTTTGTATTTGTACTTAAGTAGATCATCATTTGTCAAGAATTTGTGTTTTGGTAAAGAAATATTAAAATAATGAAATTTTAAGAAACTTGTTAAGTTTTTATGACAATTTTTTTGATTGTTACAAAAATTGTTTTTTCACGATTTTAAGTTTCCAATTTTTTTTATTTTTTGCTCTAGGTGTCAAATAAAGGAGAAGTCATAGAAAATCGCGTGAAAAGATCTGTGTTTGAAATCACTGGCCCTATAATGAACATGCGTACGTTATGTCGAATTGTCTCTAAATTCTCAACCAACTTCAATGTTTCAGCCTTCTCTTCTTCCAATTCTAATGCTTTTAATGTGAACGATGATCGCGATGTAGATAATTTTGAAGAATTGAAACAAAATACTGCTCTGAAAGAAATATTCTATGATATGGGCTTGTATTCATGGAAGATTGCTTAAGTTAATGTTTTTTAGACCTGTGCAATAAATATATATTGAAACTCTGTTTCAGTACACTTTTTTTTCAAACTAATTTACTTCAAGTCATGATTATTTTGTTGTAATTTAAAAAACTTTTAAGAGTTTATTCAGCACAAGTCAATAATAATGATAATCACAACAAACTTATACAAAAATGTAATGAAAACAAAAATCCTAAAACGCATAGGTAATATAAAAGTATTGAACACAAATGTTTTTATTTGTAAAGTAGAAAGATTTTCGTTAACAGTGTACCAGTTTCACTTACGCAAAATAAAAATTTTTAAAAACTAAAGGCTAGTAATGGGACAATAATTTAATTTGGGTGAGGATGTTTTAATAAAAAATTTCTTTAACGAGCTTAGGTGAGATGATTTCAAATGAACATAGCAAGTTTTGGTGAAAAGATCAGTAAAGTTTTGGGTGGAGATTGAGGTAAAAAAATGAGTGGGAAAATATAAAAATTCTTGTAAAGATTTTTGTAAGAAGATTATAGTAAAGATTTAGGCAAGCAAGTTTTCCAAGAGTTTATAAAAACTCCGACATTGACCAGTACATCAAAATATCTCAAATAAATGAAGGTATAATAGGAAGTTAAAAAAAAGAATTAAGAATTGTTCAAATGAAAAAAAAATTACTATGAACTTGGACAACCATTAAAATAAGATTCTTTTTTCCATTAAAGGACAAAATCAGGGGAATTTAGAAAACATACACGTCTGCGGGACACCCAAAATACATTATTCATACTTAATTAAAAACATAGAATCCAAATTTAATGATTTCATTCCGGTTACGGACGAGTCGTTTAATGAAATAGTTTCACTACATATAATACTATATTGTAAGAAGAATGAAATTTTAATTAGGAAATATATCAATAAAATTTGGTAATTTACAAACAATAACATTAAAATTACTCATTCCTGGATTACATCAAAAATAAAATCATTATTTCTTTGGAATTTTCTGAGTATTTCCCCGATTTTATATCTTTTATATTTTTTATATGCTGTAATCTAACTTTTTATAAAACTTCGAATATCACGTTTAAGTTATAAAATAAAAATTCCCATCGACATATCGAAGGTGAGAAGTCACTCAAAGTTTTGAAATTGAAAACCGTTGGACTGCGTCATTTGTAGCTAAAATCTTGAGCCGCTAGATTATGAAAAATATAAAATGTAAATTCAAAAAATATTTAATTAAACAAACATTTATTCCTTTTTAGAGACATCGTATATATTTTTCTTCAATATTTTGTAACGAAAAACATCAATTAAGTGAAATTTTTAATACATTCATTGAGAATCAAAAACTATAATTTTCGATAAGTTTAGCCTTATCATAAAATATGGTGAGGCTAAACATAAAATAAAATTTTGATAATGACATATTTATTTGTGTTTGAAACATACATTACCTATAAATATATAAAACAGTTATATAATAAAATTAATTACTTTTTCAAAATTTTAAGTTTCGAAATATTTCTTTGTTCTTAGATAGACCGTCTATACTTTGTTTTTGTTTAAATTTTCAAAGATGGAGGGTTTAGAGCAAAGCAGCGACGAAGTTGAATTACCCGAATCTATCTATCAAAATAATTATAACTTATCTTGTAAGTGTTTTTCAAAAAATTTCATTTCATCATAATTCATTTTTTTGAAGCATAAAAAATTATATAAAATTGTGATTAATTCAATTTACTATCAAAATAAATATTTTTTTTGTCATAGGTCGTTTGTCAGAAAACGAAGAAGATGGAGAAGGAAACGAAGGAGAACCTTTAAGAGAGCAAGTTAATTGACTTCATCCTAGTTTGCTTTTGAATCTATACTGTTTCTTATTTGGCAAAAATTTTGCTTTTTATTATATTAAAAAAAAAATCTTTCACTTCGATATATTTGAAATTTTCATTTAAATAACTAATGACTCATATTTTATTTTTTTTTAAATATTCTGTTCTTATGAAAGAATTTATTATTTTTCAATTTTTTATGTACACAGTTTCCATAAAAAAGTGTAAGATAAGAATGTAGCTCACAAATCAATGAAAAAATATTGAATATTTCTGCATACTTTAAGAGCTCATAACTATCTTTAATTCATTAATAAAAATTAACAAAAAAAGAGACAGTTATGGTTACATCAAGATTAGTTTACCTACCAGGATCGATTTCTTCCAACCGCCAATGTGGCTCGCATAATGAAGAAGACAATACCCAAGTTCGGCAAGGTTTGATATTTTGATGGATGCGATATGGTGAGGTATCATATGAAAATTTTCATACAATAGTTCTGAAGTTTCATGAGTTTTTGAAGATTTTTAATGTAGAAGCTACATTAATTACCTGGTGATGATATAAAAAATATATGGAAAAACTGCCCAACCTTAGGTAAAGGAAAACAGGCTTTGAATATGGGTTTGATTGGTATATTGTCTCAATAAAAAATTTAAATATTGTCATGTTTTCATGATTTTTACTTTGCCTACTGGTTTAACCAATGAAGCTTCATGATACAATAGTTAATATAAGCAAAATATAATTGAGAGCATTTTCATTTAAAAATTGTCAGAATTGTTTTTCTTATAATGTAAATAATATTATATACTTCAGACGAGATTTTATTTTTTTGCTATTATCCATAAAAAACTCATCCTCTTTCTCAATTTTAATATCAAATGAAATTTGATTAACAAAGAATTATCAAAATTTTTTACTTATAAACATCTACATGATATGTGATGGTGTGAGCACAAGAGTTGATGGTTAGATTGGGGTTGGTTAGTACTGTTGTTGAAGTGGTGAGACAAGGAAGTTTGAGATGGCTGGGGCATGTGGTTAGGAAAAGGGATGAAGATTGTGTTAAGCAGGCATGGAGGTTTGAAGTTGAAGGTAGTAGAGAAAGGGGAAGGCCAAGGTTATCTTGGAAAGGTATGATGGAAAACCTTTGTCGTAGGCTTAAGGTAGGTCTTGAAGATGCCTATGATAGGGTGAAATGGAGAAAGAGAGAGGGTTAGATCATGGAAAGAAGTCAGTGACCCCTTGGAAAAGGGAAAGACGCTGACTATAATAAAATGATGATAAATATCTCCAAAAAAAATGCCATTAATAGTATCTATCATAATTGTTTCTAAACAGATAGCAAAGGAAGCTAAAGATTGTGTACAAGAGTGTGTGTCAGAGTTTGTCAGTTTCATAACTAGCGAGTATGTTCCATCAATTATAACAAGAATTTGATCAGTTACATTACAAAACTTCTCTTAAATTTCAAGTATAAACTTTTGTAAATTAATAGTACTTTAAAAAACTCAGCTCTAAGTTATTGACAGTTTTTTTAGAAAAGTTTTCTACTACTGATAAATTGATTATAAAACTTAGAGGCTTGAATATCAGTATAATCAAGTTATTTTTTTTTACTTCGATAGTAAGGTAAACAAACAAAAAGTCTTTGTTAAACTAAACCACAAGGCTTTTATTAAGTCTAACTTACATTGAACTAGATAATGTAAGTTAGACTTAGGAAAAGCTTTGTGATTTCAATTAATAAATACTTTTTGTTTTTGACCTCACTGTGTGATTTAGGCTATTCTATGTCATCAAGAAATTCAATTTTAGCTACTTAATTTTCTTTCTTTTTTTATAACATATACCACTTGTTACAGTTCATACAATTGAGTTAGCATTCAAAAAAACATCAAACTGTAATAAAGCATAAAATAAATAATATCCATATTAGATTATACTGCTGTAGGCGTCCCAGTAGCTGCGGTATACAGCAGTCGGCTAATGAAAGCCATTTTTAGTTGGGACAAAGTTTTCATAGAACTGCCAGCTCAAGCTAACGTCCAACTTGAAACTATCGGATTTCAAAAACCGCCGTTCCCACACTTGGGCAGTTTGCCCTGCCGTTGTCAATAAAGAATGATCCTCCGCCAAGCCAAACGACAACGATACCAGGATATCAGTTTGTCGATACCTGTTACCGAAGTCTTTTATTATTCAGGTTATAACAGGAAAGCAGTCTCAAATTGGAGACGCTGCCTTTGGTGCAGTTTAACGTCATGCCCAGGACCATAAAGCATGCACAATTTATTTTATATATGGTAAAGAAAAACAGGCTTTAAATCAGCTTTGATTTCCTAACCCTTGGTTAAGAAAAACGGGTCTTAAAAGGGTTTGATTGATTGATCCAAGCCACATCACAAACCACCACAGAGCAAGTGAAAGATGCCAACAAGAGAAACGCAAGACAATCAATGGAGAGGACATCTTATTTGCTATGCAGGCTCTCGGCTTTGATAACTACATTGAGCCACTCAAGGCCTATCTCAACAAATACAGAGAGGTTTGTTATCAATATGCTCATGCTACTGTGCTTTGGTAGGCATTGCTTTTTTTGTTAATACTATTATAAAAAATGATTAGAGCATAAGTTTTGATTAGTTTTTTTTCGCATTTTGAAAGCTCAAATGTAATGTTTGTAAACCTTTAAGTTTTGAGTTTTTATTTTCAACATCAATTTTCAATTTCAGTATTAATTTACATTTTATCTTAAGTAGACTTAGGTTATGTGTTTTTGGATGTAAGACTCAGGGTCTTCATTTTAATATATTCATAAAGGGTACAAAACAAAGAACAATGTTCTCAAATATAGAACAATTTGAATTATTGTACTATCAAATATATATAGAAAAATTTTAATTTAAAATTCACTGAATTGATTAAATAAAATTTTATGAAACAAAATAAATAAATTTTGTCGGATTATCTTTACAGGCTTTACATTTTGTTGAACTTCCTTCAATTATTAACTGATTTTCACCAAATATTGACTTTTAGGGTATACTTTCATGTCCAATCATGTTTGTTTTTTAGAAATCATAAGTATGAGCTATGACAAATTATATTAAAGAAACATTAAGGAGTTTTCATGTACCTCCTTAAATAACACTCCACACATCACCATCAAGTTATAAGGGTAACACAAGTTGTTGGCTCATATAGCTCAGTGGTGGAGCATTAAACTAATTATCTAAAGTTACCGGGTCCGTCCCACATGGGCTGACAATTAGCACGTGTTCCGCAGTGTGCTTTCGCTAAATTAAATTTTCAGCAAGAGCTTTGATCTGTAAGTAAAAGTGCTGCATTACATTACAAGTTATTCATTTTCTTTTAGAAATGCTTATTGAACTCCTTACTTCCGCCTCAATAATGTAGTTACTTCATCAAAATTGAAGATATTGAAATATATCAGTGGCGGTAATTACTATATTTTCTTTGCAGTCAACAAAGTCTGAAAAGTACTATGTGGAGGAAAAAGTTGTAGATAGGCAGCTAGATCAGCAAAACTTCGGTAATTACAATAATAATGGTTTATTGTACTACACAAGCACTTTACACTTGCTATAGAATGCATAATGTTTTTTTCATTGACTAATGATTGGAGCAAAAGGGACCAATCATAGAATTTAAAAAAAACCACCCTAACATTTATTAAATACCATAACAAATGACAGCGCAATAACTCATCTCTTACACACACTCACCACACAAGAAGCCCACCCCAGATACAAAAAACAATCCACATTCAACAACAACATCAACTACACCCTAAACATACCCTCCTTCTCCATCCAGTCCACCTCTCACACAAATAAAAAACAACATGAAAACCATACACACAAAAATAGTACACGACTACATATCATCCACTCACAACAAAATCCTCAACAAGCAACCCCCACTCTAGACCACCACACTCATCGCACTCTCGCCCAACTCAGATCAAACAAATCACCTTTCATCCTCTCATACCTCAACAAAATCTCACCCTCATCTCATCCCTCACCTTTATGCCCACTCTGCCAAACACACGTTCACGACACCCCTCACCTTTTCACCTGCCCCAAAATAAATACCACACTGGGCCCCGAGAGTCTGTATATATATATATATATATATATATATATATATATATATATATATATATATATATATATATATATATATATATATATATATATATATATATATATATATATATATATAGAGTCAGTCTTAATACAGTAGATTTTCATCCTTTCCAGCCTCTCACGCTTCATCCTTCAATCCACACACACCCAGTCATTCCTTTCATTTACCCCTTCTTTCTTCTCACTAATTTGATTTTCTGAGAAAAAAATATTTGAGAGAAAAAAATTCTAAAATTATATTTTAAGATTATAAGACTTAATCATGAGGTGGGTTTTTAAGTACTTGGAAAAAGTTGTGTAAATACTGTATTTTTTTCTGACAAACTCTGTGGTTGGCCCTTTCTGCTTTATTCCTATTGATCAGTGAAAAAACATTATGATTTTTATAGTAGTATGCTAACGTTTTATGATAAGGCTTTACTTATCGAAAATTATAGCTTCTATTTTAAATAAATGTATGAATCCTCAATTGATGTATTTAAAGTTTAATTTAGACCGGTGTAATATTTTTTGATAATTATTGGCAGTAGTACAGCCCGAGAATCAAGTGTTGTTCACGTCATTCAGCAAAGATTGATTTTTCATTTTAAACTGTTTCATTTTTATCTGTAAAAAAATTCATGTTTATGGTTTAAATATTCATTATTTTGAGTCGTCTTTAGTTGGAGCTACTTCTGTCCGAAAAAAATCGCAATTTAAAAAGATCTCAAAATAAATTATAGCTAAACAGAAAATATAGATAGTAAAAGAACTAAAAATTATTGTTTTTTATATGAGCCTTCATAAAGAAAAGATAAGCAAAAGAAAAATAATTGTCTTGCAACAAGAATGGTGCCAAATAGAGCACTAGATAGAACGCTTAATATAAAGTAATGTTAAACTCTTACAATTTCGAGGTATGAGATGCAGAAATTATTAATAAGCCTTGTAACAACCTTTCATTAAAAAGTCCGAAGCATTTGAAAATCATACTAAATGGGTCAATTCGCAGTGTATATTAAGATGCAGGAACTCAATCTGGGACAAGTTAAACAATGTTACTGAAAAGTATTTTTGAAAAGGTCTCTAAAGAGACGAGCTGCTAAAACGGAAAAATTAACCTTCTTTGTTTGTGATTGGCTGTTTAATAACAGTCTAATAATTTAAAACTGGTTCAACTTGATATACATTTTTGAAATACCATTAAATTAAACAAATACTTGGGACCACAAGCAAGTCAATTAAGCCACTAGAAAAGAAATAAACCAATAAAGATCAAGTCAAAACTTGAAATACATCAACAAAATTCATGCTAAAATACATAAACTATGGCAGCTCAAAACATCAACCATGTTTCTTGTTAATAAAGTATTGTTTTTGAATGTCTAAATAAATCCAGCTAACTCTAATGAAATAAACTTTTACCTAGGTACTCCAATTTTTAAGTATTAAATTTCAAGGCTCATGCCATTTGTTGTTGTCCTCCAAAAAAATTTTTTAGCAGTTTACGCTTTCTATAGAGAAGAAAGTGTTTTTTCACTGACCAATAGGATTAAAGCAGATTTGTACAAGATTTTTTAAAATTTGCAATCCAAACCTGCTTCAATCCTATTGGTCTACACAGAAATTGCTTTTTTTTACATACTTGGCGTGAACTTCCGCTGTAGACACACGCGGTGTTCATTGTTCACGTGATAAAGACCAAATTTGGGCAAGTAATGCCTATAGTTCATTTAACTGCGATTAAAAATTAATTTTGAAGCTGTTGTGTCGTGTTGAAGTATAATAGCGTGAATGAAATAGTAAGGTGATAACCATTATCATTTGATTATCACTTGATAATGTAAGCTAGTCATAAGAAAAGCTTCGTGTCTTCGTTTAAATAAATACTTTGTGTTGTGTGGTATTTAGTTGGCGAAAACTATTTTTTCGTTTTTCAGCCGTTAAAAAACTGTAAACTGAATGTTTTAGCTTCTCCTCCTCCTCCTCCTCCTCCTCCTCCTCCTCCTCCTCTTCCTCCTCCTCCTCCTCCTCCTCCTCCTCCTCCTCCTCCTCCTCCTCCTCCTCCTCCTCCTCCTCCTCCTCCTCCTCCTCCTCCTCCTCCCCCTCCTCCTCCTCCTACTCCTCCTTCTCCTACGGCCGGTGTATCATACACTGTGAAGATAGCATGATAGATGAATAACAGTAATTTTGTTGAGTTTCAAGTTACCATATTGGGCTTGAACTACGCAAAAGAATAAAACGATGAAAAGCAAAAAGTTCATAACTTCTGTTGTCGTAAGTTTTCATTCTTCAGAGCTGTAGCATAGCTTTTATAGAGGAATATGAAGAGTGCAAAATAAATTTATCGATGAATAATTTTTAAAAAATTTATTGATTAGAATTTTTTTGTTAACTAGTATGCACTTCGAGTGAATATCAATTTTACCACAATTTTTCTAGCACTGAAGGCTGAATGTTAGTGCGACATATTTTTATCTAAAATATTATCATTTGAAAGCTTGCCAGTTCATGATGGTAGAACCTTCGTAACCATTCGTGTATCAGACAAAACGGTGGAAAGAAAAAAGAAATTAAAGAAAACGGCCGTGGTTGTGTGTGGGCTGAAGGATGAAGCGTGAAGGGCTGGGAAGCATGAAGACGGCTCATTTTGATTAAATATATTATGACTCTGATTCTACATTGAAAGATACTGAAGTTGTTTTGAAGACAGTTCCATGTCACTATGATAATACTCTATTTGTTTTTTTGTGTGTCAGAGAAGACTTTTGAAAGTTTTGTTCCCAAAAATGACGTTATAATCTTTCTATTTAGCACTCTAGCGTATAAGCCTGCTAGCTGGTATAGCTACTGTCTTTTTATGACACAAATCTAAACCATCTTTTTTGTCCTCCAGTAATCCTTTGGGATTACTAACTTTATTTATTCAAAATAATCTTCTTAGAGGACTTCACACTGACCGTTTTATCAGTCTGCTCTCATCAGACTAGGTTCTTAGAAACTCGTTATAGGCAAAGGGAACATTCTAGGACCACCACCAACAGCCTGATGATTAAAATAACGTACGTTCATAACCTGATTGCTGATTGATCAAAGCCACATTAGAAACCATTTTAGAGCAAATAGAGAGGACATCTTATTTGCTATGCAGGCTCTTGGTTTTGATAACTACATTGAGCTATTCAAGGCCTATCTCAACAAATACAGAGAGTTTTGTTATCAATATGCTCATGTTACTGTGCTTTGGTAGGTATTGCTTTTTTTGCTAATGCTATTGTAAGAAATAGTTTGAGTAAAAGTTTTGGTATGTTTTTTTTCCAGCTTGGAAGCTCAAATGTAATGTTTTCAACTTTTAGACTTGATTTTTTTATTAATTATAACTTGAAAAATTTTATAGAATTTTGCAAGTATGTTAAGATGTCTCTAAATATTTTATTCTTTTGTCGCCTTCGATGCTTATTACCCTTATTTAAGCGATCTGGTTAATGGGTTTTTTATTATCAGATTGATTTAAAAAGTATTGTAGTACACTGCAATATTTCACATTATTTGACAATTAAGCAGTAGTACAATATTCCAAGACAGTAATATCTTATATTCTTTGATAGTTAGTAGCGATTTTACAGCCCTATGAGGTCTAGAAACTCCTGAAGTTTATGCCACTATGAGCTTATTCGTGATTGTGAGCGATAAGATAAACGCTAAATATAATTTTATGATGAGCTTTTGTATTGTTTTACAATATGAATTGCAAAAAATATAACATTAATAAGCCTTGTTTCGACTTTTTTATCCGAAGCATATTAAAATCTTTCTGAGTGGAATAATTCGCAGGTTGTGCGTTTAGAAATAGGAATTAAATTTTTATCAAGTCGAACAATTTTTCTGGAAAGTCTTTTCATAAAAAGATCTGTGTTTATAGTTGCCGTGATAATAACGAAGTTTAAATAAGTTTTGTCAATAGGTCATTCAAAAATGGAAAAAATTGATTGTAAAACTGTTGTGTCGTAATAGTTGACAAAAAATTTTTTATCCAGACGTTACCAGTCTATGAACATCCATCAAAAACTATGCTCAAGCTAGAGAGTTTAAGGGATTATAAAAATGTATGTTTCGAAGTCGATGATTTCTTCCAGTTTATATTTATGAATTTTGGTGAAAACAAATAAAGAAAACTCGCAAAAAGTTTTTCTTTTCAAAAGCGACCTATCACATCCAACAAAATAAGTTCGAAAATACTTGCAAAAAGTTGAAGTGCCAGCGGTTAAAACTCTGAAATTAATAATTTACATTAAAACAAACCACTTTTAAAAACTCATAATCACAAATATTCAATTGAAAGTTTAATTTTAGATGATCATGTTAATACGGATGAAATATCAAATGAACTGTATATTAGACTCACAGCACACTTTGGTGTAATGTGTAGAAGTTCTATGGAACTTGGGGAAGGGGTGCTTATGAAACCAGCACTTATTATAATTGGCAGGATCCCAATCAAACGATTTACAGCTGCTTTGGGCTCTACACGTTTCCATGCACTTTTCTAAGCTAGTCGCTTTTGGTATGTGCACGCCGTAGTGGGAATGTGTTTTTTGTTTGGCTTCAAAATAGCAGGTTTTTTCAAGGCTTCCATTTCCCTCTACTTTTTCTTTTTTTTCTACTTTTGCTTCTACGAACACAGTTTTAGCTTCTGGAACGATATCATTATAAATGTCTACAGTAACTTCGTTATCATATTGGGCTTGAACCACGCACCAGAATAGAACGATGAAAAGAAAGAATTTCATTGTTTTTCTGCTTACATTCGTGGCTTGTACTTATAAAGAAATTTGAGATCAGTGCAGCTTAGTTTCATCCATAAATAATTTTAAAAACTTTATTGATTAGAATTTCAATTTTAAATTGTATGCACTTTGAGTTTGTATCGATTTTAGTTCAGTTCTTAATTATTATTCTAGCGCTTGTGACGTGAATGCTAGTGCAGCAAATTCACACTTAAAATTATAAATAACATCAATGATAAGCTTGTGGGTTCAATACGGCTTTATGTTAAAAAATTAACTACCGCTAGTGAGGCTTTTGTAACCATTTTGGTTTTGTTTGTGTGTCAGAGAAGACGCGGTAATTAAGTTTTAAAAGTTTTGCTTCTGGACTTTAGATTAACAAGTCCCTACTTAGCGTCCTAGCCTTTAAGCTTGCTAGCTGGTAGGGCTACTGCTTTTTCAGGGCACAAATCTTAACCACCTTTTTTGTCCTCCAGTAATCCTTCAAGGTTACTAACTTTATCTAGTCAAAATAATCTTTTTAGAAAACCTCACACTGACTGTTTGAGCAGTCTGCTCTCATCAGGCTAGATTTCTAGAAGTTTTTTATAAGCAAAGAAAACATTCCAGGACCACCACCAACAGCCTGATGATTAAAATAGCAAACGTTCATAACCTAAACAACAAAAAATAGAAAATAATTGAGTTTTGACAAAAAAATGCATAAATATTAGCTAAAACACAAAAAGTTACTTAAATTTATATTTTTGAAAATATATTAATCAGTGGAAAATATTTTTTTATTATTGTAACTCCTTCTATATATTCCAATTAGTATACTTTTCCAATTAATCTTTTATTGCAAGCATCTCTATCATCGTCGTTCCAGTCATGAGCAGACCTTAAAAATCGGAACTCGTTTTTCAGTTCATTTGTAATCTTTATCCATTTTATCTTTTAAAATTTTGCATCTTGAATTAAAAAACTTAGAAAAATTTTTATGAAATGACATCTATGGTTTTTCCGTTTTAATTCTCAACTTTTTTCTACAACTTTGCTAATGAATTATGACAAGGTTTTACTTGTTGAAAATTTCAGGTAAATAAAAATTTTTTCTACGTGTTCTTATAAATCCTCATAATTTAAAATTTACTAGTATAATTCAAGTTTAAAAAAGAACATACGATGTCTTTAAAAAGCTATATTTATCTGTTATTGGATAGCTATTCGACTCATTAAATGCTTTTTAGTTATGCAATATCCCGCGTAACAAGGAGCTCAGTCGGTTCATGGAGTATTTAACAAATTTCTTAATCAGAAAATTTTATAAACGTCAAATAACATATAAAGCTTTCAGCTTTTTAATTAAAAATTTATTTTTTGCATAACGTTGAAAACAAAAAAATTATGTGTCATTACTTAAGCAGCAAAAAATTAATTAAAACTGAAGAAATTCTGTCATTTTATTACGTATAAACAGTTATACATAGGATTAACTGCCGAGATAACGAAATATAAATAATGAAGAAAAAAAATTTTAGTTACTTTGAAAAATTAAATTTTATTAAAACTTCTTTATTTTAAAAAATGAAAAAATAGAGTGTATTTTTTGATAATGCATTTCTCTATATAAATATCATTTCAATAAAAATTAATTGAAACAAATAGACAAACTAATAGTAAATGTGGCTTTTAATTCATCAAAAATGCCATCATTAGACTAATAATGAATTTTGTTGGTTTTAGATAACCCGATCAGTTCCTCATGAACATTCTTTAGAGTCATTTTTACGTTTGAACGTAATTTTGCAAAAACTGCATGAACGATTAATTATTTTAATAAAGGATAATAAAGATTTATAATTCTTGATTAAAATTGATTTCTTTTGATATCATGCAATTGCACTTGGGATTTGCAAAAGGGAAAACTTTAAATTAATTTGTGACTTTTCGTGACAAAAATGTTGTGATAGGGAACTAAGCAATTAAAATTTTTAAATGTCAACGATTCATAGGAATTAATTTAAATTTGCGTGCGAAATGAAAAGATTCAATTCAAAATGACTTCCCGAAGAAATTTTGAAACTTAATTATTTTTATATGTATTTTATAATTTCCATAGCAGCCGACAAGTATATTCTAATTAAATTTTTAAGGGGATGAGTTACGTGAGGCCCGGAAAACATCGAGGCTATAAAAGAGGCAAAGATGGAGCAAAAAGCGTTAAGATTGAGAGCAACTGCCCACGTTCAAAATTATTTTAGCTTTAAAAGTTTCTTCAATTAATGGAATATTTTAAAACTATATTTTTTTCCAAGATTAATTTTTTTTGATATTTTCAAGAAAAAAAACCGGTAAAATAATCTAAAAATTTTCATATATACACAAGGAAACTTACGAAGGAAACAAGTGATCAAATAAAACTAACAACATCAACTTGAATTTATTTCTACAAAAATCATCACGAAATGATGAAAAGATCTCTTTCCACGCATCAATCATTAATATTATACGTTGTAGCACTCACTGCTTTAACCACCTTCATCTTCCTTCTACAACCCACACACAGCCTTCGCATCGGAATTATCACTAACGTTAACCAAGTTGGTTTGTACCTTCAGTAGTAGATTATCATCTAATATGTGGTAGTTGAAAAGTCGGTACAAAATGTTCAATGTAAAAATATAATCAGTATTCATCTTAATTTGAATAACTATAGATTTATTGATTTGCTACATTTGCTAGCCATGTATTTTGGCTTTTTTAGCTTCAAACTTGGGTAAGTTTTTATGCATCCATTTCCAAGAAAACTTAAAATTTTGAACAAACATTATGTTTCAACAATCAAAAAATATTTTGATTAAAAGATGTTTGTGTACTAACTATAAAGGATACATTAACTTAAGCAAAACTTTTGATAATTATTTCATATAATTTTTTGAATTATTCAGTTTTTAAAACATATGATTATATACCATAATTAAAAAGTAACTTAAAAATATCCAAAAGCGGGAAATCCCTGATATAAGAACTAAGCTTAATACCCCAACACAACTGTCTGTCGCTTCTACATTAGCACACAAGGGAAATTTAATAAAGAAATTTTCTTGAATTTCCATAAATTCTCATCAAACATGAGTATTTAAACCTCGCATGCAGTTTTTCTAGTCATAAAAGATAAGTTATAAGAAATGAGTTCCTCGTGTCTTGTTATCTTGTGATGTGCCGTAAATAAGTACGAGCGATTAAACTTATCAATTTAGCAGTGTCTTTTGATGATACTAAATAATAATGTACCTTTTTAGAATAATTTTATTCTAATGACTTTTAGTGTGTCATATATCTTTCAAATAGTCAATTAAATATTAGTTTTCTAACGTTCAAAATTGCTGTTTTTATATTTTCCTTTTATATTGCTACATAGAAAAGGCGTTTTAAACAGTGGAAAGAATACTTAAAGGTTACGAGAAAAAGTTCGATTTAAAAGTTATTATCGGTCTTTTATAATTAAAAAATTTTGTTTAGAAGAAACATAAGCGTTTATCAATATAAAAACTACCAAAATGTCGCAAAGTAATTCAACTTCAAAGTAATATTCAAGTAGAGCCCGAAACGAAAAACTGAGGGATTATTAATTTTAATTTGGAACGGTGTATTATTTGGCAGAACTTCTGTATTCATTAATGTATCGATGCCTGCGGACATCGAATGGGCAGTATTAATTTTCAAAGTATTCGATCGAATATATATTTTTATCAAAAAAAAATAAATTCATCCAATTTATGCAAATTAAATTAGAAAGTTTCCAAGAAATTATATTTATCAATTTATGTTGAGTTTTATGGAAAAAAACAAAATTTACGATTCTTCAATGTATTAAATGTATCATATTTATAACTTTAAAATATTAGAAACTCATTTTTTAAAAATTTTATGATACCCCATTCAAAAAAACAACTACAGGTGAAAAATGTGAGAAAGCGAATTACAGAGGGAGTGAAAATGGCAATCCGAAACAATGTGACCGTTGAAAGATACAGGTGTTAAAGCTTTAAATTTCTTTAATAGAATGAAGTTTAATTGGATATGATTGAAATTAATTACTGAACATAAAAATAAAATTCAACACTTTAAACACACTATTTAAATTAAAAAAAAACTAGCCTATAAACAAAAACGATTTGAATCAAAAACTTTTATTAACTGAATAATAATACGAAGCTTTTCGTAAGTTGAACTCACATTACCAAGTATACAAACTTAAAGACGTTGTTAACTCACTATTTGAAAATTTTTACATATAAATCTTCCTAATTTGTAATAAGTTTCCCACTTTCAAAAACCAAGTTTTTTCAGTCTTATGATGCAGCTAAAAAAGTTCATTAAAAATAAAAAGCTTGCGAAGCGTTGAAAATCTACTCTTATGTGTTTTGTGGAAGGAGTAATTGAATTCCCTGTCACATCTATTAATTTTCCGCAACAACTCTGCAGTCTCAGATGGCATTGAGAGTTAACATTTTAAAACGGAAGTTTTTACTTTTCGAGACTTTCATTTCATTTTCAGTTCTACAATAAACAAAATTCTTCAAGAAAATCGTCAGCTTTTAAATTTTCTACTTGGTTCAATGAAGTGGTGTTTCTTTTTGACGTTATACTCAATGATTCATGCCTCATGATGCAATGCTGTGATTTTAAGTCTGAAACTTTTAAAAATTTATTAAAATTTTTTTTTGATGAAAAATTATTTTATGTTATTCACTTCAAGCAGCATTTCTATCATTTTGTATATAAAACATGTTGGAACGTCTTAAATCAAAGAAGCGACAAACGCTAAATTTGAATGTTTAAATGGGTGAAGGAAATATTGAAGTTTAATTTTGAAGCTTGACGTTTAAACACACTCTTATACAACATTATATTCATATTAAACACATTCTTGTATTGGAATGACCACTTTGAAAAACATAAAATGACAATACTAATATAGAAGTGTAATTGTTTTCAACACTGTATAACAATCGCATCTTAACAGGAAAATAACACGAATCGTATAAACATATTCGTGCAGTTGGATTTCTCACCAAATCTCCAAATAGATGAAACAATAAAACCACCTTCAACATCACAGTTTAGCGATGAGGCAAGTGATTTATTGTAATGGGATGACAGGGATGAGAGAAGGTTTAAATCTCATTCTCAACCAATCTGTCAATGTGATCTTCGGTGGGCTCTGTTCAGCTAGTGAGTTAAAATGCTTCATGGGGATACTGTGTTTTAATGTATGTTTTAAGGTACTTTTTTAAGTTTTGTATATTGTTTACGTGAATGGTTGAATGGAGTTTGATATATGTATGTTTGTTATACAATACAATACTGACTAACTTGTTGAGGCTTATTGAAATATGGAGCTTAGTTGTTTTGGCAAATATATTTATCCAGAGAAAGCTTTCGTTTTAAAAGTAGAGAGAAAGATTAAAAAAACAGAACACATGTGAAAAATACATTGAATTTTTTTCAACTATTTCTTTTTTATTTATCGCTTTTGAGACAGCATTTCACAGGATTAAATGAATATTATTTTCGACATCCATCTAACACCACATCCTTCTTCAACGCAGTTTATGTTTGCTTACAGATGCAGTGAAAATTATTGTTATCACTATATTGTCTTTCTGATGTCTTTAAATTATCTTTTGTATAAATATTGAAGTATAAATCATTTTCAAAAAACTGTAATAGCTTATACTAAGAATTGCATAACACACTTCATATTTAGAGAAAACAATGGTTCTACTGTCTTTTTAGAGCATACTTCGTCCTGGCTCAAAATCATTATATTATACCACCATAAGGTTGAAGAGGGACAGGTTTCAAGTAAAAACCCGCTGTGCCCAGGCTCACCCTTGTGTATCCCTCATACTTGCATTTGCACCACTTTTGTGAATCAATTGGGGACGCATGGCCATAGCCGTGAAAATAGTTAGAGATGCTTCGATGAATGAATTGATAGAAAGAGCTGTCATCAGTCCATATACCTTTGATTTTTGAACCATATGGTGCATCTTGCATTGATGGGGACTATTCAGGTGAGATGAGATGCAAACCCCTAAAAAAATTTTAATGATAGTTTGGGATTTCATTTGAAATGACAGTATCAGATCTATCCATGTTCAAATATCTTGAATTTTTTTCGTTAAGGTAGCCGAAGATGTGGAAGATGATTAAATATGTGAAACTAACAAGGGGTTTGTGAGGTTATACTGATAAGAGCTACTTACAATAATTAAGACCGTGTAGAGAAGGAGTGCTTGTAGTGTATACCTTTTTTATTTATAAGTAATCAAATCATTTTGAATATTTTTGCTTTTTTGATGGGTTTTCTTTTTTTAAACTTGACGTTTTGCTCATTTATGGGATAACAAAAGATTATTTTTGATATTCAGTAAAAATTTAAAAGATTAAAACATTAATTCAACTTCTGGAAAGTAAAAATATTATCATGAATGTATAGGACTCATAACAATATTTATGCGCACAAACAGACTAATCAGCTCTGTAAAAACCATCAATTTCCAGCAAATATTATCTTATGATTTCAAGGAACCATTAACTTGACACGTGCGGTTAAATGGCTATTTTTAGGTAATTGAAGAAAAATTTCGCGTAAATGAAGTACTATATCGCTTGTCAGTTAACTCGAAATAAATAGTTGTCTTGAGAATACTTTTCGACAAGTTTTCGTTTTTTTTGTGAACTTTTCAAGTGCATTTTTTTATGAACGTACCGAACTTGATTTCAACAAAGTTTAGAAAAAAATGCAAATATTGGGATTTTACAATTTTTTGCTGAAGCAGGAAGAAAATGAATTTGATAATGAGTTTCATGGGGCTTTACCGTTTAATTAAAAATTAATTAGCTTTATCCAAAATTTATAAGAGATCTCGATCCCGTTGAATGAATAAAAACAAACTTTTATAAACTTCCAAAAATTTTAAATTAGCAGTAAAAGAAGAAGAAAATAATGATCAGTTTATTTGTTGTTCAAGCGCTGATTTGCAGGGACTGGTGTACCCAACACCTTAACGAAATATTTCAATGCAACCTTTTTTGAAGGTTGCTTGAAGGGATTGTTGTGAAGTTTTGTTTTAAATTTGACAAGCTTTGAAAAGCTTATAAACATATTAAAAAAATATTTATTTAAATTAAAAATAAATCGAATAAGTATAATTTTTAGAATATCTAAAAGGTAATAAAACATTTTTTTTTCAAACTAAACAAAAAAAAATATGGTTTTAAAAGCCTAAATGTTGAAAAAATACAACAATCAAAAAAAATCTTCTGAAATTTATTTGAATGTCACGAAGCTTTTGGCATGTAAAAAAAAACTTTGTGAGATTTGAATGGCTTAGATGATTTTAAATATATTCAGATCATATTAATGAAAAATGCGATTGTGGTGGAGAGAGCTGTTTTCAAGTTAAAAAGTGGTTATAAAAGTATTTTTTAATGAATTAAGAAATTTTGAAGCCAAAATAATTGAAGTTTAGAAATAACTATAAAAGTTATTGAGAAAGAATGGAAGAAACAAATTTTATAATTGGAACGTACTTCCTCAAGGTAGCACAATAACTACTGGGAAAAGAAATTCATATATGATTATAAAAATCTTTTAATTTGTTTTTAAAAAGCTTCTTTTATTTTTTTATCATTGAACTAATTGTCAATATTAAAAAATTAATTGAATATAGTTATAAGGAATTCATAATGGCAGGTTGTCGAGCCACCTCACAAGCTGCAGACTACTGGAAGATTTCCTATTTCCCTCTCAATTGCTTCGACTCAACTATGGACGATTCTTCCATCTACACTACTGTGATAAGAATTTTCGGGTCGCTTACTGCTTTTGGATCTGCTTTCAGAACTTTGTTTATGCATTATAACTGGAATTTGGCGGCTGTGCTTACCGACAGTTAGTGCATTTTCTATATTTTATTAGTTAATAACTTTGATAGTTGCGTTAAAACACGAAATAATTGAATCAATGATGTTTTTTAAGAAAAGATTAGTAAAATGTCTGAAATAAAACAATTTTTTATATTTGTATTTTCTTTTGTAAAAAATGAATATATATTTCTAAAAGTTTTTTCATAAAATTTTTCAAAAATATTTTTAGAGTTTGTTTACATTTTATTAAGTAAAAAAGCAACATCTTCAGTTGCCTAGGTAGCGCAGTCGGTAGCGCGTCAGTCTCATAATCCAAAATAGAGCGATCTGAAGGTCGTGAGTTCGAGCCTCACCCTGGGCAAATTTTTTATAACGAAAAATTTTTATCTCATGAAAGTGTTTCTCTTCAATTTCTTGAAAAATCTTTGAAAAAGACTTATTTTATTTTATTTTTTTATTTTTTGAGTCTTTGAAAGCAAAACTTATAACTAACAATTAATTTCAAAAACGCACCAATAACAGCGGCGGACAGTGGATTTTGTTCATTTGGAACCACCGCCATAAGAAGGAGATTCAGAGAACAAGGCATAGCTATTTATAACTTTCTTGAGCTTCCCACAAGACTTGACGGCAGTGAAACCATTGCATTAGAAAAACTCAAAAGTTCAGCTAGAAGTGAATATTTTGTTGTTGAATTTCTTTGCTTTTCAATAAATTTAATTTCGCTTATCAAAAATTTTTGTTGAAATTATAAAGCTATTAAACTTGTTATTAATTCAAAATTCCTTAAAAAAAATAATTTAGTTTCAAAGCTCAGAAAAACTTTTTGCTCGCATTTCAAATTCAAAATTCACGATTCAATTGCAAAATCTTCTTGGTGTTTTTTTTTCAATTTTTTTACTTCAAATTTTCGATTTTCGATTCAATGCAAATGAATTACATCAATAAATTCCCACTTCTAACAAATTAACATAATGTCAAATCTTCATTAAAAAACACATATCAGTCAAATTTGTTAAAAGAATCGTTATTATTTGATATTGAATTATTAAAAGTTGTTTTTTTAATTAAATTCTTAAAATTCCTTTCATAACTTAAAAAAAAACAACATTTTTTAGTTATAATCTTGTGCCACTCAAACTATACGGTCATGCGGGAAATAATATACGAGGCTCAAGACATGGGAATGACAGACCCAACACAGTACGTATGGCTGGTCTTCTACAACATTTACGCTGACTTCCCCTTCAACATGTTATTTGAGCCCTGGGACCAAAAAGGTGTGAAAGAAGACACAACTACTGATGTAGATAAAACTAATATCAACTTGGATGCTACTCTGGAGTACAATGATGAGCCACTCAATAGTGGCCTCTCTGCTATTAACAGCAGCATGCATTCTTCTCAAAAACTATTAAGTTTTCCAAATTATTCAAACGGTGATCTTTTGATGTTTATTTCATGCAAAAATATTTTTAATGCTACTTTATATGCCTTATTTTTATGATTAAAACTCCCCAAAACCTCAAATTTTTGGTTCATTGAAACTCAAAATAATTTTAATGTACAATACTAGCATCACACGATGTCAGAGCTCTTAGGCGCAAGAGACAAATTACTAACACAGAAGCTCTACTGGAATACAGGAAAAGTGCCTTCCTAAGTGTTAAAATTGTGAGTTATTTTAATTCCTTTGTTCAGTTGGATATTTTGATTTTCATTTTCTCATTCATTCATTTAACTACAACAAACATTTAAAATTAATCAGGTCCTGAATTCTCGTCTTGAACCTCGTATATTATTGCGCCTCTAAACGATACCTAGAAGCGTTATAACACTACTCAATTAGCTCAGAGTAGATACTGGTACATGTAAAGCAACATAATGTGACTAAAGTAATGAAGAAGAAAAAATAAAGTTATTTTAAAAAGTGAAGTTATAAAGTAGATTTTTCTTACTTTGTTCAAGAAAACGTCAATAACTTAGTTTTTCCCCAAAAAGATATCTAAATTTTGCATACGTCATCCGCCCAAATAACCATAAAATTAAAAGGTTTTTGTTCAATGCACTGCTGATACTATATCTTTAAACCGGCTCATTACCCATCAGAATCATTAGAAATACATTAGCCAATGGAATTAAATACACTAAATAAAACTAAATGGCTCTTATTCTTCATAAACGACCTGCTTTTTAATCTGAAGTATACAAATGCTCTTTTTTAAATAACTTATTCTGAAAATCGTTTGTTTTTTATTCGATTATAGAAGAATTCTTTATTAATTACGTTTTTTAAAAATTTATAAGAAATTTTTTAGAAGAAAAACGCATTTTAAAGAAAAATTAATGAAAAAAACATATGATGTCTCCAAAAACCGAAGTTTCAGCATTTAAAAACGTTTGAAAACATATTTGAGTCGCCATATTAATTAATATTATAATAGATTTTTAATATTCAGTAAAATGGCTGGATGACAAATGATAGAGGACGAGAGCAAACTCGAAGGCTTTCATTATAAAATGCTTGCAGTAAAGTTTAATATAAGACACACGTCTTCAGAATTTAAGCAAAAAAATTAAAATTTTCATGTTGAAATAAAAATTAATAAATCGTGAAGTAAGATAAAAATAAAAAATAATTATTTTACCTTGAAGTTAGATAATATAATAAAGATTAAACTTAATCTTCATTTTTCATGGTTTTCTTTGTATATGCATATGAAACTTATGCCATAATGCTTTCGAATAAAATTATATATCCAAACAAATAAAATTTTTTCCCACAAAACTGTCTCAAAGAAATCTTTTCGATTTTTCTTTCAAGCAGCATGCAATGAAAAAATAATCAAAAAGCAAGAAATAAGAGAAACTTGGAAACAAAAATATTGAATAAAGAACTGATAAATAAATGATTCTAAATAAATATGTTAAAACTTGTATTAACATTTAAATTTCATCAACACTAGATGACTTACAAAAACTTCACACGTCTCCCAGAAGATAAAACATCCAGAAACAAATTTAACCTGTTTGTTAGTGTTGAAATTTCTATTTCTAATTATTTGTGTTAAAGCATCTGTGCTGTTATAAACCAAAGATGAGGTGCATTATTAAAAAACGCTTTGAAGCAGGTCGATAAATTTGTGCAAGGTTCATTTTGAGCTCTTTGTAGATGAGGTGGTTTTAAACTGTGTTTTACACGCAGCATATAATGGGAATTTTAAAATACAGATTTGATTGGTGAACATTTATAGAGTACGTACAATATGTTTGTATTAAAATGAGGCAAGATCTTGTTTTAGATTACGTATCTCTCTAATAAACTTATTTATTATCTTCAAACAGGTTTAAATTTTCCTATTATTGTCTTCTAGCATCATATATCATTATATCATTCGATTAACAAGTAAAAACCCAGTTAAAAAACATAAACCCTCATGAAAATTAATTGAAAGATTTCCAATTAAAAGAAACACGAATGGTTTTATACATGTTGAATAACAACAGGATTACATAGCGGATATAACTTACACATACATGAAGCTCAGAGAAATGGTTTGTTTCCAGATGCTTTTGTTATTTACTGTCAGTGTTTCTTCGTCCATTTATTTAGAGAGTTTGCTTAAGAGTTTATTTATGATTTTTTTGGTTGCAAAATTTTTTCATATTTTTTATTTTTTTAACTTTGGGTTTTTTTCAGTTTCAAAGTTTTTTGCTTAATTCAATATAAAAATTCAAAAAAATCATTTTTAAGTTTTTATATTAAGCCGTTTTATATCCATTTCTATTCATTGAAAATGACTCACGCACTTGACACTTCTCATAGTTTAAAAATAGGTTTAAAAGCCGATAAAACTATTTTCCATGAACCTCAAGTTAAAAGATGGAATTTTTAAAAATCTTTTTTTTGTGAGTAAACGAAAAAAGTATGAAAACAAAATAAAAGAAGAAATTATCTCATTAGGTTACACATGTATAAAAGGTTTATTGATAGAGAGGGTCATAAGACTTATGGGTTAAATACAACTATAACAATAACTATACCTTCTCTACTGTTCAATACATCTTATGCATTTATACTCAAAATATCATAATGGTTTGTTACATTGGCTTCAAAAAATCATTATGTATTATCTTGAACCTCCTTGTGCTGAAAATCAAGTAATGAAGCTCGTATACTATTGATCTTAATGTGAATGTATTAATCACATTAATCAATAAAAAACTTGGATAGATACTTCAACGACCCTTCAGGTAGCTTCTTGGGGCCATGATCCTCTCGATGGAACAGCGATTCTCAACGCCACCAAATCACTCAACATTACAGGCGAGTCTTTGTAGATTGTATAATGAGATTGAATGTATTTGATGGTGTAAGTTAATGGTGTTTTCTTTAATTTAAAATAAAAAGTGCAATTTGACAAGCAACTGATGTGTGTAATTTTAACTTTTTAGAAGCGAAGGTTTCTTGTATCACATTTGTTAGCGAGGAGGTGATTTAGTGCTGTAAGTTGATTCTGATGCTTTGAGTTTGGTATTAAGTTCATCACTTTTCACATCAACTTCCCAAAGGTCTTAACACTTAGCAAAAACCACAAGTTTCACAGAATTTGAAAGCCTTAAAGCCGATTTAGTGACAAATCAACGCGTTATGTAAAAAACTAAATACAATTTCTGCTTTTCTACTTCATGTTTTTTGGATATTTTTTCATGAACAAATTTTCAAATTCAAATGGTTAAAGTGGAATTTGGCACAAAAAACATCAGTACTATGAATTTCAAAAAGTAATTTTTTCCACATTTATAATATCCGCTGGTTCAGCATGTATAACGCCTGAAAATGTTACTTTTCAATTGAAAAGTTTTTGAGCATAAGGTCGCTGGGTATTTAGCTTTAAGAAGCTTTAAATATAAATCTTTTGAAGCATTTAATTGGAAAAGTCAAAAAATACCACGAATAAAAAGTTTATAAACTACAAAACTTCGATGAAATTCACTTTATAAATTCAATTAATAAAAATTAAACTTTTTTTTAAATCTTTACTGACGTAATACAATGGAAAAATACTAGGAGTTTATTAGTTTCAGCTGCAATTTTCATTTAAACGTCACTTATTTATTTTAATTAAATGAAAGAGGTTGAGAAATTAGCATTACCAAAAGAATCGGCTAAAAAAGTTGATTTTTTGTGAGTTGTGGATTCAAAAAGATTGTTAAGCGAGCCAAGCTTATGGAATTCATCTCTACATCACATGGTTGCATTAAATATGAGGTCATATTAAGAATGATGGAACCTCAAGAACATTATATTTGGATGAAATGAGTTTAAAAATGATGCAAAAGTATGAAGTTAAAAAAATAAAAGGCTTTGGAAGAATTTAAATAAACTGTAAAACGTGGAAAAGAAAATTAAAACAAGGAAATCAACGGAAATGAAAAAACTGATGAGACGAAAGAAATGAAAAACAAAAGTTGCCAGAGAAGAATCAGGTGAATAAAGAAAAAGGAAATATCTAAATTTGATATCTAGAAGTTTAGCAACAAAATGGCTAAATGTGCAGATTGAAGTAAGAAAAATTAAATTAAATTCATAACAAGGTTTACAAATGTAATGAAAAAAAATAGAGAAGATAGATTAAATAGGAAGTTGAATGATTTTATAACAAATTTTTTGAAAATAGTGAAAAAAGTTGTGAATAAAATAAGAAAAAAAAATTAAATATTTAAAAAAATTATCCTTTCAGACACATTAATTGTGTTTATTAAAAACAGTAAAAAAAAGCTATGACTAAAATAAACAAAATAGTGACGGGAATGAAATACAACTGCTAATAGAGGGCTGAAGCTACTTGTGAGATGGATATTTGAAATTAGTGATAGGAAATTGAAAGACATATAAGTGTAGTATTTTCTAGTTAATATGAGTTTACTATAATTTAACAATAACGTTGATACAATAGGAATTTTAATTTTACTTCTTTGTTATTATTACAACACAACCATTGTAAATTTTATATAACAATTGCACTTTCCAATATAGGTAGCTAATATACTTGGTTAACGGCATAAAATTTATGGTTCTGCACCCGTCTCAACTCATTAAACCTCTTGAAACTGCTCTCTAAGTCCTCAAAAATGCTTTCCATTTAAATATCACTTTGTGACATTTGGTATTAAAGGCAATTGTTTTAAAAACCAACTGATTCCAAATATTCAAAATTCAAAATGACTGTAAAATGGTTATGTATAATATAAGAGATTTCTTTATTTAAATGATTGCTCAGTACTATGATTTAAGTCTGAATATATTTTCTATTATGAAGTAGATTAAAGGAACATTTTCTTATTTATTTTAACAAAGAAAAAATAATCCAAACATAAAATGGGATAATATAATTTCATCAGGGCTCTAAGCAGAAAATGTTGTATATGAAACACACTGGGATAAAAAGTTTTTAGAAGTAACTTTGCCGATCGATAGAATTGAAATTTTTCAGTCAGTCTCGTTTATTTATCAGTACGCCTTGTTACGTTTGGAATGCAAATGATAAAAAATATTGTTTAAAAATCTCATACTTAAAAAATGATGAGTTTTATTTCTAGTTAATTTCCCCATTTTTATGTGTTTAGTATTTGTATACGGATATTGTCGCATTTTTTCGTTTATTTGGTTTGATTAGTTTTATGTCAGGATTTAGTATTTAGATTATGTTTTCAAATTATGCTAAGAAAAAGTATATAAAATAAGATCCAATTTATATGATGTAATATAGAAGGATATATAATGGAAGATAGGATATTCTGAAAATAATGTATTTTCACGTAATTTTCCACGTTAGACAATTTTTTCACTATGTTTTTTTTATATAATTCATTTCAATTCATATTATATTTATACTATATCTTTTGTATGTGCTGCAATTTTTTACTTAAAATTCATTTTTATTTTATTTTTTCCTATATTCATAAAATTGAACCTTATTAGATATATTGTATCAAAACGTTAGTGTTTTTACAGTTGTTTGATTCCATAAGAAAAAATGTTTTAGGTTGACGGTGTTACATGGCTGAAGAACGAGCAGAATACTTACCATGCTAACTGCTTCTTGGGTGGCGTGTCTCTTAATCTTAGAACAAAGTTTTCTATTATTTATAAGTTTGAAAATTTTTTTTGGTTTTTTGAATGGAAGCAGTTGAAGGAGATGATCTTATGAAATTTTTTCGATGGAGAGTCAGTAGAGTTAACAAGATGCCACAATTTAGAACCATAAGGGAAACGACTGTTGGTTAGAGTAGTGGGTCCAGTTGATGATGATAGGGTATAATATTACTTTTGAAAAGTTTTGATATTTTGACCATTAATACAGTGTTTTATGTATAAGTTTTTACTGACAAACAAAGCATTTTGTCTCATTTCTATTAACTAAACAAACTAAGCTTTTGATAAATACCAGACAATAACGTAAGATTACCATTGTTCTTCTTTTGAACAGTGTGTTCGTACTAGCTTTAAAAAAGCAAAATTTATCAAATAAAATAATGAAAGATACATGAAAGAAACGTATGTATTGTATCTTAGACAAGAGGTAATCGTTTGTTTAAGCAAAACTTAAACTTGTTTACTCTTTGGCATCATCTTCGGTTTTTTTGGATGTTCCTGCTTGATCTGCGCAAAACATACGTTTGGGACCAATTTTTCAAGTCCCAAAAATTCACTTTGATCATTGATATTTGATCTACTTTCTAAACCTGACACGTGTGTCAACACTCTTTCTGGCAATAATGGTAGTGATAGTTGTGTTCATTTAATTTTTATACAATTAATTCTATAATTTTGTTACTTAAAGTTATTCAAAAATTTTGTCAAAAATTTGTGAAATATGTTTTTATTAGATTTTATCACTATTATCATCAGTGTAATTTTCATTATTATTGTTTTACCATAATTTTTATATTCATTATTACTTTTCTAATGAAGAACCAAATCAGTACTCTTCTAGAAACTCAACTCAACTTGCATTCATACAAACTGATAAGGTTTCTTGATTTTTAATGAGAATTAACAAGTTTTAGAATTTTCTTGAAATTGACTCTCAGTAACATTTTTAGCAAAGTTAACTTTGAAAATATTTTTTGCTTATTTTTGGTGTAACGTATTTATATGCTGTTATTCAATTCTTTAGTTGAGTTTTGTGTTTAATTGAATATCTTTGTAGATTTCAATTGGTTTGGATTTGGTTTTTGAATTATTTTTAGTCTTTTTAAATCCTTTCTCAGTTTTATACCAAATTTTAACATAAAAAACATGAAAATTTCAACTCTTGTTTCTTATTTGAAGTAATTCATTTGAAAACAACATGTATTAATCAAAATTAAAAAAAATTAATAGTTGCTCAAACTTTTTTTTCAAAATTTTGAGCTTTTAAAATGACAGTCATAAAATTTTGAGTGCGTCTTCGGGATTTTCATCAAACCCATATTATTTATTTTTTTATTTCCACATATGACATGTCTGGGTTAATTCCATTGTACCTTGTAAAACCGAAATTAATAGTGCAAATACACACTATTTAAATTTTTCATAAAAGCACAAAGTTTTTTGTGGAGTGAACTTACATTAATAAGTTGATAAAATTTTTTTGGTAGTATAGAAAATGTTAAGCGACCATTCATTATATATAAATATTTTCTACATTATGAAACTTTTCTACTTCACAAAAACCCTGCCCAAACAACAAACATACAAATTATTCAACATCACTAACAAAAAATAGAAAAAATAGACTCTTCACCCTTTCTCTAATTGTTTTCTCCGCCAACCATAACTCCTGTCTGCGCCATACCCCCTCTTGTCGGCGGCTCTTTGAATTTTATGCTATAAAAAGGTCTATTATATACTAATAAAAATAGGGTAAATGCTATGACCTTATGCATGGGAAAAGATTTGAAAGGCAGATGCTATGATATGTGACAAAATAATAAAATGATTCATAAGTTGCTCTGCTCTTGAAGTTTATGGATGTACAGTGAAATCAGTATTGAATGATCACCTGTGAGGGTTATGTGAGAAATCCAATAGTTTTTGTGAGCTAATAGACTTGTATATTCTCAGTTTTATTTCATCATAGTGTTCAATTAAATATGATATATTAATTGAACGATATAATAAAAAATAAGGTTGTTTTGTGTAATTTTTATACCTAAAAAGAAGATTTGTAACAAGTTGTTTCTATAAAAATTAGAACTATTCTTTTTCATCATCTTTCTTCATTTTTCTCCAAGTTTATTATAATTTCTAGAATCATTATTATTATTTTTAATATTATTATTGTTGTTATTATTTATTCTTCAGGCGTGACGCAACAGATACGCTTCAACAGGAATGCCGACCGGATAATGTCCTTTCTCATGTGGGGGCTGTCATCCACCTCCGCCACCTTCTACCCCTACCTCGAAATCAACCTCTCTCGTTTTGATAACTATACTGTATGTATCTTATCATTTTTGTTGTTTACTTGTTTAATGTTGTTAATTAAGATTTTGTAAAAAAGAATATTTATCTGTATTGTTTTTAAGACTGGGAGTGATCAAAGTATTGAAGACTTCGATTAAAACAAAATCCCAAGACTAAGATTATGATCGCACTGAATTCACAGAGTAAAGATACGATTGCACTAAGTTTTAAGGACATGATCTCGTTTGACACCAACCTCAATCGAAATCTATCGTATTAAAAGACACTCAATCATGTTCTCATTTCACTAAATATATTCTCCCATATATTATTCTGTAAATTAGTTGTCTCAATTCAAAAAACATTTAGTGCCAAGTTCAAATGAAAAAATTCAAAATTCAATTAAAAATGCGATATTTTAGAAAAACTAACATAAAAATAATTTTTTAGAACTAAATTCTTCAAAAAGTTGATTGATGGGGTTCGTTTCCTTTATAAAACATTTACAAAGCGCCCAAATCTTTGCTTTATTTTTAAAACTTTGAAATTGTCTAAATGATTTTGAGTAATTTTAACATTTTGTTCTATGGGATTAGTGTGGTATTGTTGAATTGAGAAATCTGAATTCGGAAAATTTTTTTGATATTTTTTCCAAAGAGCGTAGCTGTTAAATAGAGCTCTAATATAACTTCTTAGAAAATTCTAGAAAAACTCAAATTAAAAAACTCCATTTTTTCTAACTAAAAGTTTTTCAATTTAATTTTAAGCATAAAAATGAAGCCCATGTTTTCAATTCAAGAGGCAATTTTGAAAACTTTATGAATCTTCCAGGAATTCAATACAAATTTAAAAACATTGTAGTCTTCTTGAGAAAATTTATATAACAATTTCATTCAGAAAATCTTTATTTCCAATTCGTTTTATGGGCTTGAGATGCACTTTTAATTAAATTACAACCTTATACCATAAAAAACAAGGCCAATTTAATGCGGTATAAAAAAGTTTGTATGCACAAAACGACTTTAAATTCTGTTTTTTCAATATTCCGAACAAGCTTTCAAGTTTGAGAATTTTTCGAGATGTTTTTCAATGCTGGAAAATCATCGAAAATTTGATGAGTAATCTAAATATATTATTTAAATAAATTTATTGAGAAAGACTGTTGTTTTTTGTGAACACAGCTTTTGATGGAGTTCAATATTGAGACTTTATTTTTAGAAATATAGAAATTATAGGAGATGGAATTTTAAACTATGTGAAAAGCAATACAAAATTTTTTTTTTAAATTTCATGGAAAAATATTCAAATATTCATTTTAAGAAATATTTCATGTATTTTTAAATAAAACCAAAAAATATTTTTACACATTTTCTCATATATAACATTGAAAGTTTTTGTTAGTACGAAAAATTTCAAATATTTTCATTTATTAAAAAATCTGAAAATATTAAATAATCACTTTTAATTGATTGCCTTGAAGCGATTGTTTGAATCAAGATGTCATTTAAGCGTCAAGGCGAGAGAAAGTGCTCAAAAAAGCAGTGAAGAAATTTTCAAATGTAATGAAAAAGATATCCTTGGAGAATAAAATTTAAATGTTTTTAATGAACAAAAAAAATTCTTTTTGCATTTTTATTATTATATTAAAATTCCTTTTCTGAAAGTTTAAAATTATTTTATTCAACTTATTTATGAATTCAAGAAAAAAACGCAAAATAAAACATGAAACTAACACGTCATCAGTTATCAGCAAAATAGGATAAGTATTTCGACCATTTGATCTCTAGCTGGAGTTTGGTTGCGCAATTGATTGGTTTTACAGGCCGCTGTCAATGTGGAAATAGTAAAAAAGCATAGTTTGAGTCGAAAGATCTGTGAGACTTGCTAAAATTTTCATTTCCAAGCGTGAAATTAATTTTTATTTCATATTTTGTTGATTAAAACCACATTTAGTTTTTTAGCCATTAATTTATTTGAAAAACGTTGAATGAGCTTATTAAAATAAACCTTCACTTCTCCAAATATTTCAAAAATCCGGAAAACTTTAGGTTTCAACGTGTTTAGATTTTTGAAAATTTCTATGTGAAATTTTAATTATTAAAACTTCGAAAAAAGTAAAACATTATATTTTTTAAGAGATAAGATGTATCAATGCTTTTTTCAATTAGTTCACAAAAAAAAGCAATATGTTGACTGATGAATTATGAAAAAGTTTGATTTTTTGACAAATTCAGTTGATAAAAAAAGTATCAAAATATTGTCTCATTTTTTAAATTTTTTCAAAAACAGACTTTTGATACTTTTTTTTATTCAACTAAGTTTTTTGACAAACTCAACTTTTCAACAATTCATTAGTATGTACTATAATAATTCATTTAAAAATATACTAATGAATTATAAAAAAAATTTTCGAAAATTTTAATTGAATATTAAAGTATTAAAATATTGCTTCTTTTTGCGATGCCATTTAAAAAAACAATATATTGTATATTTTAATATCTCCACAGCCATAAAAAAATAACACTTTTCAAAACTAAAAATTATTGTATACTTTGCACACTTTGTTAAATACACAAAAACACATCTCATAACAGTATCGCCTTAATACAAGCTGTCATTTTGTTATGGATGATTCTACATGAACATATATTGGTTCAAAAAAATAGCTTCCTAGGAAACTTTTAAATGCAAAACCAAAACTTAAACGACTCAACGACCAGCATACTTCATATAGACAAATCCCACACACACACAGGCTCACTTAATGGCAGAAGAGTGGTGGGGCAATTCTAAAGTGGTGCCATTGGACACACCGGTATGCGGCTTCAACGGGGAGAGCTGCAATAATGGTATGTTTTTGGGTATCATTGTGAGGTCGAAAAGGATGCTTTTAGACAATAAAAATTATGCAATAAAAAGTTGTACCTCACGTGTATAAAATATCATTGAGAACAATGCTGTTTCAGCTTTTGATTAATGAAAAAACTATTTGTTTGCTTGCTATTTTGAGAAGAATATTTTGAACACCATTTGTTATCATTTGTCATGCACGTACAACAAACATTTATAACTTTGTGTACGTGTGCTAGCTTTTCTATTTTTGATTTTTTTTATTATATGAAATTTAAAAATATTTTAACTTCGAAAATTTTCGAAACTTTGTATTTTTAGTTCTCATAGTCTCAGTAAGGCATTTTTTGTTGCAATTGATGTAATTGTAATTTGGTATTTTTAAAGCGCTTTTTCTTATAGATCAAAACGCGTGCTACAAATTTAATGTAGTGAAAACACACTGTAACAGGTGCTCAACTTCGGCCCACGAGGGATTGAGCCCGGTAATTTTAACTAACTATTCTAGAGCTCAACCACTGAGCTATACGGGCCGATTATTTTTTTATCATTTGCATCAAAACTTTTTTAGCATAACTTTTTACAAAGATTCAGTCCAATGATCCCCAAGATTTCAGTGCTGAAAATAGAGTTTATTTGCTCATGCGGTATTATGTCATCAACCAGAAAAAAATTTGAAAAAGTATAATATTTTCAATGGTCTAATTCATAGATTGGTATATAATTTAATATAGAAAATTTTCTGACTCAAATAGATAAACCCCAAAGCCTTTCAAAAAACCTCCAAGGTAACCAAGAATATTCAAAATTAATGGCTTTTCTGGCATTAATTTCAAATTATTAGCAAGTTTTTTGTTGCCAATGGATTTCAAATGATAAACGTCTCAACGTTTCTTTCTTCAAAGTGTCGTCTCTTACTGAGGTTTGGTTAGCTCAACAGATGTTTCACAGGGCGCTACTCCTTGTGTACTCAATTGTCGTAAATATGAACAATTAAATGTGTATTGTATAACGCCAAGCACGCAACTGAGGTGATAAACTAATAACTAACAGTAGTCTTAACTCTGTTTAATGCCTCTACAAAATATAAATTATTAATCATTTCACTGAGTTTTTCAATTCTCTCGTATTAGAGAGAAATCTTACCATATAGAAGAGATCTTAACATATATTTTTCCCTCTTTACTTGGGCAATATGGTCTCTCACAAGACGTTCAGGTTTAAAATGAAGTTGGCGAAAAAACAAAAGCAGAACAAACCAGCTTCTCAATGGAACAAAATATAAAGCAAATTAATTTTTTCAACATATTCCGATGTGAGTCAACTTATATTGAAACTGTCATGGAAATTTACTGAATATTATTATTAATATTATAAATTTAAATTAATAGAAATAAATTAATATCCTCACTACCTACACAGATAACTCAAGCGCCATTATTGGGGCATCAGTAGCTTCGATAGTTCTGGCTTGTTTGGTTGCCATGTCTATCGCGTGGAGGTTGGTTTGGGTGTCGGCTTTGGTGAAAAGTATTTTGTATAAATGTTTTCGAATAAAAAACTATGATAATTTAGTTTTATCTTATAGCTCACAGTTTTTAATTATAGAAATAGAGTTTGAATAAGCATTGAGATGAATCAAAATATTTTTGCCAAAAATTCTTGGGTCTTTTAAGGTTAATTAAGTTTTAATAACTTCTCAAATAAGTTGATAAAACTCAAAACTTTATAATAATTAAGAAGGTAATCTGTATGAGTGTTCATAGCTTTAGACTCGTCATCTTGATTATATCAATTAAAAAAGATCTTTTTAACACTTCTTTTGTATGTGCTTTTGATTTGATAAAACATGTTTATTTTTAATGATTCTCTTATTGCGTTTTAGTGAGTATATTACGATTGGTGTTATTAATTTTCAGAATTTCAAACAAAGAGCAAAAAATATACAAGATGAGTTGGAAGATCGACTACTCTGATTTGGAATTCCTTTCCAAAGTTTGTAATTTTTGAAAAACAAAAAACTTTTAGAGAGAAATCATGACACAAAGCTGTTCAAATAGAAAAGTAATTTTACAGAGATCTCATTGATCTATTATTTTCAAAAGGCAGTGAAACCCTTTCAATAATGCTTATTTTGCATCGTGATTTATTGTGGATGCTGTGGCTATTTCCAAAACAATCCACATAAAAACTGCTTAATGTTTTTTTCTCAGAAATAATCTTTTTATATTTCTACTGTAAATTTTTTTTGGTTTTAGCCTTCAAAAACATTACATTTCTAATCCCTTGGAGAAATTCTATGAGTTTCCATTAAAACACGCTTGAAAATTTACTTTTTCAAAGCAAAAAATATTTTTTACATGGGAATGCTTGTTCAAAAAATTTAATATTTCATGGAAATTTCTAAATTCAGTTAGAACTATTTACATAAAGATTTTATAATCGAACAAAAAAATTGATATATAAAACATTTCGATAATATAGCTTTTATATAACGCGAAATCATAGGGATATTATACAAAATAAAGCATGTGTACAAAATAAATACCTACATACCTATATCCATTTATTCACATATTGATACATACAAAAAGATACAAAAAATAATACATTTGAAACCACAGCCCCGTAATAGCTTACGCAACATTGAGACATTTGAGTCGGTGGAAGATCAGAAAGTGGTGTATGACAGCTTCAGGAAAATCCCGGTCCCTTCAGGTTACTATTGAGTGATGTTGTTGTTTTATGTTAATATTTAGGTATTTTTTGTTTTTTTTTTGTGTCTGAGCGTTAGAGAATTACTAATAAGGTTTGGTATTTTTAGTGTTATTATCCTATTCGATTTTTTTTTACGAATATTAGGTTTAATAATATTATTATCTTTATTTTCATTAAATTTCATTCTTATCATAATAGTAATATTTTTATTATTAAAGTTTATCGTTAATATTAGTTTATGCCTATTTTAGTACTCCTGTCTGTGAAAAACAGGTCAGAAATTATATATAATTTAATTTATTCAATTAATTGGATGGTTAACAAACAATTTTTTATCGTCTCTAAGCACATTATATTTATTAATTAACATGAATTTATAGAACAAATAAAACAATGAATAGCTTAAAATTTGACAAATTCCCAAAACAATTTCACGACTGACTCTAAAACCATCACTACTTATGCACCCAGGCCACTTGAGAGCAATGTACAAAGGCATTTTGGTGTCTGTACATTACTCAAATAAGAAAGACATTAGATTGTCAAGGAAGGAACTCATCGAACTCATTTCGGTTTTATTATTTTTTATTTTTTTATTACTTTTTTATTATTCTTATTTTTTGGATTATACCAATAGAATCTAATACGTGGGTATTTAGTACTAAAAATATTGCTTTAAAAAAAACCATATTTTCAATTAAATAAATTGTTTTTTTTTAGAAAAAATATTCTCATTCAAAAATTTTATTTACCACAAAGAACTTTGCAGTTGTAATTGACTCATACACATGAGAAATATCTTTGATAACACCTATTCAAATCGTCATAAATCCTCTGTAAAAACTCCATTGGGACACCTCACAGATGAAAGAACTGCAACACGATAACCTGGTTACGTTTGTGGGGGCCTGCCTGGAAAACGACCGTGTCTGTTACCTCACCTCTTTTTGTTCCAGGGGGTCACTGCAGGTTGTTATCGTTTATAATAGGGTTTATATGAGGGGAAATTCGAAAAGCTTTGTATCTTTGTAGATGTATGAGCCATTGTGTTTAATTATATCATATTGTAGGCTTAATCAGAAACCTAAAGAAGTTCATGCATTGACTGATGATTAATTTAGTGAATTTTTGAGCTGCTATAAAAGTTTTGCTTTTATTTTTTGCATTTTTTTAAATAAAAATATTTCCATGACCGCATTAAATAAGATAACGACTTATAAATATTGTGTCCTCAACCTAAAGAAAGCAAAAATGAATGGGAAACAAACTGTTGTATATGCCCGTATAATTTTTGCAGGACATTATAAACGACACGAATCTCAAGCTCGACTGGTCTTTTAAAATTTCCTTCATTACTGACATAGCCAGGGTGATTTTTCCAAATCAATTTTTCATTAATACACATCCAACATTCGCATAGTTTTTCCGTTTCTGTACTATTTAAATAAAATAGCTTTCAAATGCAAAGAGCTTTTGCGATCAAAAAAATGTCATTGATATTGCATGACAAAATTATTGGCACCCATCAACCATTAAACCCCACCAACAGGGCATGCAGTATCTGCATAAATCCTTCTTAAACTCCCATGGTAGACTAAATAGCAACCACTGTCTTGTGGATAAAAGGTTCATAATGGATGCATATGTGTGTTGTATAATTTTTCAGAAAGTATTGAAACTTGTTAAAGTTAATTTTCGTTGGATTTTAATGTTGAAATATTCTCCCACTAGATGGGTGATAAAACTATCAAATTTTGGAATGGATTTTTTGAAGAAATATCAAAACGAAGATGATGATGAAAGGTTCGAATTAATTATTTTTTTTTAATATTAAATATAATTTAATATTAATTAAAAATTTTTTATATATAGCTTCAAGTTTAAATAGAAGCACTGAAATCAGCTTAATTTCAAAATGTCCAATAATCTGCTATAAAAACCTTTTAAACGTGTCTAATGATTAAAATTTTGAGAAATTCAAGATAACTTCAAATGAAACCCAAAAGTGAACGCTGGACTCACGAAAACTAGGCGTTTTTCACAACGAAATACGTTGAAATTGCTAAAAATCAAATCATGTTATTATTTTTTCAATATATATTCAAATGTATTTTTGCTCTGAATTCAAAATTATTTATTATCATCAAGCTTGTGATCATGCAACTAGTTTTTTTGTCTTGTTTACACTAATGAAACTACAAGGCAAGCTGGAAAGTCTTGTACATATTAACCTCACAACTTACTTTCAAAAGGATTCAAATTCAGAAATAATAAAACTATGAAGATTGCTTAACAAGTTGCATTTACTCACTTTAAAACATTCCTTACGTGTGAATTGCTACCAACAGGATCAAAAACCTCTTGTGGACGGCGCCAGAACTGCTTCGCAAAATACACCCTTACCCAGGCACCCAGAAGGGTGACGTGTACTCCTTTGCTATCATTATGCATGAGATTGTCTTTAGAATGTATCCCTACCAACTGACCAAGCTTTCAGAGAAAGGTACCTTTGTAATTGGCATAATGAAAAACGTTCTATCATAACTATTTATTAATGTTGTATGCTTAGTTTATTGTATTGTATGAAATAGAGATCTAGAAAACCTAATGGGGATGCGAAAAAAGCCCTTGATATCGAATCAAATCAAATCAATTGCGAGTATGATTATAGTGGCATTAACTTCAGGAGTTTCTAGACCACTGAGTATTATGAACTATGAATGCAATGTAAGTTTTCTCAGATATGACAATTTAGAAAAAAAACTATGCAAGTATAATTAAATAAACAAAACAGTTAACTATGATTATATAAAAAAAAGGTCTGTTAATTGAAACAAAAGCAACCATAATAATACTTATATAAATGAAATTTAGAAAACTGAGTTGATTTTTTGAATGTATAAAAATAATTAAATCTGTGGTAATAAACAAAAAAAAAATATATAGATGAAACTTCAAATAAAATATTTAAAGCAATCAAATGTTAATTTTAAACAAAATTTGAACTTCATTGCCTTCATCTTTTTTCTTCAATGGGACTACCACATCATCACAATTGAAACCAGAAATTGCTTATCTTTTTCTTCATTGTTACATTCTTTGATATTAATTAAATGATAATATTTTTTTAAATCTTTTATAGAAGTTTCATTCAAGTAATGCCAGCCAGATTTGTGTGATTATTGAGCTTTTTTGGTCTCTTATAAGTTTAAGAAAAGTTTTCAAAAGATTCAATTTCATGTTTTCACTTTTATTAATGTTTTTGTTGAATACGTTTCAAACTAATCTTAAAGTTTTTCAAGTCTTTCTTGAAACGAGTGCTTACAATAATTTAGTTCATTTTAGCTGGTTTAAATTTTTTGCCGAGGCAAATATTAAGTGTATCTTCTTTATGGAAAACTATTTTCTAAATTAAACTTGATCACAAAAGCAAATTTAGATTCTAATAAAATAAACTAAATTTTGTGAAAAAAAATTGTTCAAAAAAATGAAAATTTCAAAAAATTGAAAATATATAAAATGTTCATTTAAAATAATTTTTCTTCATATTTTAATTTTAAATCAAAAATTTCTTTTAAAATATGTTAAAACTGAGTTATTTCTTTCTTGATAAGTTCCAAAAAGAGCCATTTTTGAATATTAATTTTCAAGAAATTTTGAGAAATGGAAATGCCAAGTAGAAATGACAGAATTTGAAACCCTAGTTTGAGAAATTATCCTCTTCACTTCTCTTATTATCTTCCTCATTATACTCATGTCTGTAATTTATAATAATGAAAAAATTTAAGATAATAATTTATAGAATAAAAAATAATAACTGAAAAAATGAAAGTAATTGTGAAAAATAGGATAATTGAAGAAATAAAACTATCATGAGGATCATGAAAATTAGCAGTGTATAACAAAAATAATTATCACATTTACAACCTAGAATTATTCGGAGAAAGCTCACAAAATTAGAGCTAGTTTAACGTATTAATTATCACTCAGAAGTATATTAAAGTTCAAAAATGAGTTATCTCTTCTTACATCATCATCTTCTTAAGGCATCTCAACCATCATGCATCTAAGCTAAACGTCGCTACTATAATAGTCGTACATATTAAGATAGTAATTATTCAATTTATTTCTATTTCTATTGTACTCTATTTTTATCCTTTAATTTTTTTTCGATCTTTCATTATTTATACTAAACATGGCAGAGATAATAACGAGGATAAGAGAGTACAACCAGGGAACTCCACTGAGGCCTGCGATGACCTTTCAAGATGGCATGGAGGTGCAGCCTATGATCCCCAACCTCATCGTGCAGTGCTGGGAAGAAGAACCCAACTCTAGACCATCTTTTGAAAACATTAACAAGTCATTACAGAAGGAACTTAGTAGGTTGGTTGAATGTTGTGTCCAGTTATGAAAATTACATGCAAATATGTGTCAAAACATGAAAAATGGACCAAGATTTTTTGAAAACCTTGAAATCCTATTTTAATAATTCAAAAAAAAAATAATTTTTCTCTAAATTGACTGTTTAATCTATGAATAATGTTATTTTTGAATTTAAGATTCGAAATTTTGCACTGATTTTGGGGTTTGAGTTTGTATTTGAAATGATTTTAAGTAGATCTAATGTCACTTCAGCATGGACATAATTTATAATAATTGAATAAATTTTTTTCTTCCCCTTACAAATTGTCTCAAGATTTATGGTTAGACATTATAGTTACAAGAGCATAGTAATCGCAACTTACGCCATCAAACAATGTAGCATAATAAAACACCAAATATAAATACTTATTTAAAACTTGAAGCAAAAACGAAAGCATTGTAGACAGTATGCTATTGAAGCTTGAAAAATACGCCAATGATTTAGAAGGTATGTTGTTAACTTGATTGTGTCATTTGTACTGTATAACATTAGCTAATAGACCATGAATATTCTTTCAAAAAATTTTTCGCTTTTGTAATTGGAACATAATGCGGATGACAAAGTATCGAAATATGCTTTTATGAATATATATCACTTTAATATTTCATATAACAATTTGAAAACATGTATCAACAAACGTCAACCATAAAACGCCAATATAACATAAAACGTGTTTAATGTATTTTCGGCATTAGAACACAAAAATTAATAACGATAAAACAAAATAATGTACTGTGAAAAGGCCTATTTTTTTGAGTTTCTCAGAAACTACAAACCACATGGCAGGGATTGTTTTGCAGAGGACCGAGGAGTTAGTGGAAGAGAAGAGGAAGACTGATGGTCTACTTCACAGCATGTTGCCTCCGTATGTTAAAATCTTTAGCTATTTCATGTGCATATTTTATCCATTTAAAAATAGATCATATATTCATAGTTGGTGACTATGTTTCAAGAAATTTCTTTCATAGAAACATTCAGTAGGCATTGGTACAAATGTGCTTTATGTTTTTTGTATTGTGGAACTCATAAAAAACTAGATAAATGCAATCTTTCTTGCAAAATTATAAATAGAAAAAAAATTTTTCATTGAATTTTTTTTGAAAACTAGAAAGACATAGTCTAATTTTTAGAAATAGCCTCAAGCAATTGGTATTTAAAACTTACAACGTGCGCGAAAGAAATCACTTTATAAGTTATAGATTTCAGCAAAAACTATCAAAGAATTAATTCATTTTTTAACTATTTTTCAAATTTTTGCATTCTCTTCAATACATCGGTTTTAAAAAGTAGTTTCTAATATGGAATAGACGTCCTTACTGAGATGATAGGGCTTTTTGATGCCTCATGTGTCTCCTTTTTATATTATTTGTGTTTTTCTGGCTTTTTCGCTATTTCGGTTATATACATCAGTTTTTATTTTTCGCAAAACGAAAATCGTAATAAAGAAGAATGAAATAAAGATTTTGAAATTAGACAATTTTATATTTATCACAATAATTCATTTAAAAAATTATAATAATCAAAAGTTACTATCCTTTTGAGAGCTGAATTAAATGGCTTCAAACTCCAACAGCTTCATCGCAGAAGAGCTCAAAGCAGGTCATAAAGTAGAACCAAAGGTTGGTGATTAGGTGGACATTATATACAAAATTTATATTTAAAGGAAACAATTAAACTTTATGTTAATAAAAAGTATTAATACAGTATGAATAAATAATTGGAATTATTTACTAATTATTTTTCCTTGTTATTTAAATTTTAATGATAAAGTGATTCTAATTCTCAAGTCTCATAAAAACCACTCGCAAGATCTACCAAGCGGCCAGTCTGTACTTTTCAGACATAGTGGGTTTCACAACATTGTCTTCTCAAAGCACTCCAATGCAGATTGTCAATCTACTAAATGATTTGTACGGTGCTTTCGACGATACTATCTCTAAGCACAACGTTTATAAGGTTGGTTCTTTCTATTGGTAGAGTTTTTTTTGTGTTTCAGATTTACTATTTTGACGTATGTTCAAAAAAGCACATATACTTTAGCAAAGATTATTATAATGGTTTTTTTGTTTTTTTGTCAGTTTATAAGTTGTTTAACCATACTTTTAACATTAAATCAGGTATCTATAACATTTATTTAATTCATTTAATGAGAATTAGATAAAATTTCCGCTTTTATTGCAACAAAGTTTTTAACATGTAACATTAAAATATACTTTAAGTCTCTTAGCAAGTTTCATACGAATAAATATGCAAATATTATAGATAGTAGCGATATTGCGCACGTAGGATTGTTATTCAACAACGAAAAGCTAATTATGAAGAATTCTTTTTCAAGTTTGTATTACTTTGGAGCTTCAGTGAATAAAAGTATTTTCGTATTTATTCGTTCGGCTTATATTAAATACTAAGCCTTAATGCTTTAGATAATTTCTTTTTCCTTGAGGTTTTGAGAAAAATTTGTATTTTAAATCATTAAACGGCCATTTAATTAGTTTCAATTCCAATTAAACAAAATTACGCAAAAAATAAAAAATTTATGAATCCAACACAATTCATACATAGCCTCAAAAACAACACCTAAAAAACTTCATTAATTTGAAGCAGTTGAACATCTATAATCTTCCTTGCATCTACACCGAAGGTTGAGACCATAGGAGATGCATACATGGTGGTCAGTGGCTTGCCTGAGGCTACGGTCACTCATGTTTTAGAGATATGCAACATGGCCTTAGACCTTTTGAATATCGTCAAAACCTTCAAGGTTTTCTCAGCATTTCGTTATTAATATTACTGATTAGATTACAGAGAAAACTCATTGTTTTTTAAGTAAAATTAATCAAATACCAACATCATTTGAATGTTTTTTTTGAAATACCTTATGTGACAGATCCGACACAGACCTGACTTGATGTTAATGTTGAGGATCGGCATCCATTCAGGACCGTGTGCTGCAGGTTTGTCAGGGGTTGATATGTGTATGCATTTGGGCGATGTAATAGTGAGTTAAAACTCATACTAGATCTTAAAATTTTATGATGATTTTAAGTTTTTAAATTCTTTTTTTTAATTAATAAAACTATAGCATAAAATGTATTTGAAAGGAGTGGTTGGTCACAAAATGCCGAGGTACTGTTTGTTCGGAGACACAGTCAATACTGCATCTAGAATGGAATCAACAGGAGAAGGTACTGGTCTAATATAGAAAACACCAATACAGCAACTTCAGTTACAGTATTCTTTTATCTTTTGTAAATTTAATAATAGTAAACTTTGGTGATAGGTATCGATCGATTGATTTTTTGATATTTGTGTCATGAATTGATGGAGTAGTTGAATCTTATAACAACGTTACATAACCAATATAATAAAAAATTTGATGTTTTTCAATCCAATATAATGTGATCCATTGTAATCTTATGTAATGTAATTCGATATTTATAAAGCGCTCTTCCATCTAGATCAAAGCGCTTGCTACAAATTTAATGTAGCGGAAACACTGTAGAACAAGTGCTAATGTCGGCCCACGAGGGATCGAACCCGGTAAGTTTAGCTCTATCACTGAGCTATGAAAGGCTGACAAAATGTACTTAATTTTTTATTTTACTTTTTTTAATGTATTTTTATACAGTAATTATCTATAAAACACAAATTTAAAGAATTTTAATACTTTTATTCAATGTTAATGTTTTAAGGTAGGGCCATACTTATGGAAAATTACTGTGATTGTCATTAAATGTAATGTAATGCGGTATTTATAAAGCGCTTTTTCTTGTATTTCAAAACTCTTGCTACAAATTTAATGTAACGAAAACACACTATGGAACAGGTGCTTACACGGTAATATTAGATAATTAGTCTAATGCTCAACCACTGAGCTATACGAGCCGACGATTCAGCTCTTTTTAAAATGTTAATCGAACAATTCACGCCGATGATACCCAATAATCTAATGCGATATTACTTTTCGATATGATAATTCATTGAGTAATGTATTGAACAGCGTTAAAGATCCACGTAAGCTCATCTGCGCGAGAAGAACTGCTCAAGTACCCTGAGTACATTGTAGAATTGAGGGGACCTATCGAACTAAAAGTTTGTTTTATTCGAGTGTCTATGCACCCCAATGCATTTGAAAAATGAATATAAAATATTTAAAGTAATTTATTACAAAATTAAATGTAAGCTCGATATGTATTCTATACAAATCAACAATGAAATTTTGCAGGGAAAGGGTGTCATGACAACATATTGGTTGTTAAGGAAAGAAAAAAGAGATTGAAACATTTTTAGATGATGTTATATCAAAATTTCCACAAAAGTCTTGCCTCGAATCTTGAATGCTCTTTGTTATTTGAAAAAAAATTTAATATTTTATATCAACTGTACAAATCTGTTTAATTTTTCATGAATTTGCCTACGCCGAATACTCTAGTGATCTTTCATGGCACGTTTTATTGTGTAGTTACAAGTTATTTGGTGTTTTAAAAACTTGAAATCTTTAGAGTCAACTTTGAGTTTTGAAATAATTAAGTTTCAGACGTTAATATTTCCTGGACTTTGTAGTTATTCGCTTTAAACGTAGATTTGATGAGAACTCGTGTAGAACTGTTTTTAAATATGAAATGAAACTTCAATTTTTTTTTCGTTCAAAATTCTTGAAAAAAAAAACGTTTTGAGTTTGACTTTGTGTTTGCAAGATTATGATGATGCAAATACAAATAATAGTAGCTGTGAAATATACTTGGCGAATGGATTCAACTTTCACGATTGGTGCCTAGTGGACAAGGAAGTTTTCCTTGGCAAAAGAGAATCCAAAACTGTACTGAGAGAACTTTTGGGTACCTTGTCAACTATAATAGGAAAACAGTGCTATAAAAACAGGGGTATGGAATTAGCCAACCATCTCCTTAAAATTTTGGCGAACCCGACTTTGGGAGTTTCAAACAGATGTAAACAATATGAACTACAGCATATCAACAACCAACAACAATATCTCAACAACCAACTGCAGAAACAACATCTCAATAATCAAAAGCAACATCAACAAAATTTTGTTAACTGACAACAACAATATCTCAACAGGCAAAAACAACGATATTTTTATGAAAGACAACATCACAACATCTAAACAATCAAAAACAACAAAAAAAACGTTTTAATGACCGTCGACAATAAAAACATTCCAACAACCGACATCTACTACAACAACAACATCTCATATATCGTCATTTACACCCACTACGACAACATCTCAACAACCGACATCTACAGCAACATCTACAACGACGCGAATCATTTTCTGTCTCGGAGAATAGTGCAAAAGAAAATCTAAGATTCCTCAACTACAACTATAACGACAACCATTTCACGATTTAACACAGCAACAACACAACGAAGTCATGTAACAATACTGCATCATCATCTGATATCATTACCATGTCACCAAACTACAACACTAAGTCATTCTACAACAAAACCACATTACCACACGACACTATCTTAGGAGGCTTTAAATCGGCGGAGGCACGAAAGACCTGGGTGGATGGGAGATTACGCAATATCGAAAAGAACCGAGGATCTCAAAAAGGCAGAAGCAGGAAGAGATACGAGAGACGTGTGAAGAGAAGAGAGAAGAAAAACATAGACAGGATAAAGATCTGGCAAGGAAAGGAGCTGAAAATTTGTACATGGAGTGTGCAACGAGCCAATTTGACGTGGAGTCGTTTCGGCTTCATCACCCAAAAGAGCATAAAAGAAGATTGGGATTTGGGGTTGGTTACAGAAATTGATGCACGTACTGAGGATCTGCGTGAGTACCATCACCAGAAAAGAGATCGCTTCCTGGTTCACTTGAAAAAGGTTGGAGTGTTAATGAACCTAGATGCCTTCAATATCTGAAACAAGCAAGAGAGAAAAAAATTGATCACTGGCAGATTGGTCTTGGTGAAGATAGATAATGTTAATTACATATCAACTTACTTCCCGGTAAAGAGTCAGAAGGTTACGAACAGACTTTCCAGTAGATACGCAACACCTTAGAAACAATCATCCACAGTCAAGCAAATAATGAAGTGGTTATCATTGGTGGAGATTTCAAAGCGCAAATTGGTACCGGGAATGAGTACAATGGAAACCAGAGCATGTCAACCACTAACCAACAGGGTCGGAAACTCCTAGACTGGTTAGCAGAGAACGATCTATGCTGGGTGAATTCTTTCCATATTCACTTCAGAAGAAGAACGTGGTAACATTCAAGCTCGGAACGGTGGTATTAACTGGACGTTTTTGTTACGCGCACCAACCACCGTCACGCAGTGTTCAAGAGAGTACGGACTGGCAACCACCAAGGATTATTCTACCACAACCATAAGTTAGCGTACCTTTATAAGAATTTCAAAAAGAAGTGGAAAGAGAAAACAAAAAATATCAGAAAGACGCCGAGAAGATCGAACATTGCCTGGGAAGAACTGTGGAACAAAAACAAGAGATGATTTCAAGGTGAAGACGGGGAATATTTAAATACAGCAGACTGGCAACGTCTTCAAGGACTTAAAAAATTGGAAAAGGGAGTGGTGCGTACGGCAGAATAAGTTTGGGGTATCAAGAAGAGACAAGCCAACGATTGGATGACGAGTCACACGGAGGAGCTCCAGAAACTGTTAGAGGAGCGAAAAGAAGCCTTAAGAGTTCGTAACGAGAAAAAACGGCTGTATGATTTGAATCAGTCTATGAAGAACGAACATGCATTTAATTACGCTGTAAAGCATCTTAAGACAGTGAGGAACCGTCACCGACGATGTCTCAAAGCATGGGAAAACCAGTGGTGGCAAAACATAGCGATTGAATGTAGAGAGGCCCAGCTCAAAGGCAACATCGGTCAGATGTATAGCATTCTGGGCCGACTACAGCTGCGTGGGACAAACCAGAACAACAGCAAAAGCTCCCCCCTGTTCAGCGAAAAAGAGTTCAAAGAACACCTGAAGGCTATACAGAAGGATCGTTTCGAGAACTCCAAAGAAGAGATGGTTGAAGCAGTAAACAAATGTGTGAGACTGCAGAATAATGAAATATTAGAAGAGTCGTGTACCGAGCTCACACGTAACCCTACCAATGCTGAAATCGAACTCATCTTAAAAGAGATGCGGGATGGAGCTTCTGGGGACGATGGTATGCGCTTGAGATACATCAAGCTCGCAGCAACAGCAATTAAGAACAAGCTCATTATCATCATCATCATGTCGACCGCAATCGAACTTCTATGACTGTTCTTCCAATACTCCCTCTCATTTATAGCTGTTTCTGAATCTTCTTTATCAAGATTAGTATATGCAGTTAGTTGGTTGATAAAATTTCAAGCTGGTTTTCCTCTAGTATTTTTACCACATTTGGTTCCCATAGTATCAATTTGTGTACAACTTCTTCACTGCGAAAGCAATGTCGTGCAAAACTCAGTCTTTGTGTTGCAATTGTAATATTTATCCTTGGTAAGTTGTCGTATAGTATATTATTGCTTTTACGTTGCGGCCATTTTACATTATTCACAACACTTAGCATTTTTGTATAGCACCCGTTTAACTTTGTTTCTAACTTTTTGGTCAATGTCCAGGTACTAGATCCATAAAGTAGCACAAAGCTCACTGTAGTATGGAAAAAGGCTAATTTCAAGTTTTTTGGCAAATTTGAATTTCAGATAGTATTTAATTTTTGTAGAGCAACCCAAGCTTCACCGCTTCTTACGTTAACGTCTTTCTCGTTGGAATATATACAAGATCCTAGGTAGGGAAAATCGTTTGTGGGTTTTATGCATTTTTGTTCATTGTGGTGAGTTTTGAAAAATTCTGCTTAAATGTCATATATTGTGATTTCTTCTCATTAATGTGAAGACCTATTAGTTTGGCTGCCATTTCTACGGTATGCAACAGTTTTTCAGCTTTATCCACAAAGTCTGAACGTAGGGCAATATCATTTGCGTAGTCTATGTCTGTTATACATAGTGTTGGATGTCTCCTACTTTTAGTTTTTTTGAGTGTAAAGCCACAATCAGCTGAATTAGAGATTGCTGTTTTCATTGCATAATCTACTACTATTATGAACAGGTAGAGTGCTAGTATATCTCCCTGCAAAACTCCTGCATGAATTGGAAAAAAACTTGTATCACCATCTGGGGAAATAACTTTAGCAGTAGTGTTTTTATATAGAAGAGAAATGCCATATGCTTTTAGTATTTCCATTAAATTTCCTCTATGAATTGAATCAAAAGCTTTATGGAAATCCACAAAAATCATAACTGCGGTAATGTTTTTGACTTGACTCCTTCGATTATTCTTCTCAGCGTGAGGATTTGAGCAAGAGTGGATCGACCAGGGCTGAAGCCAATTTGGTTTGCTCTCAACTTTTCGTCTAAAATTGGACGTATTCTATTGAGCAACATTTTATTGTATATTTTGGATGCTGACAAAGATAGATTTATTCCTCGATAATTACTGGCTATACTCAAGTCTCACTTTTTTGGAACATAAGATTGTACCTTGTAGCCAGCAGCTTGGTGCGTCACCAAGATATGTTTTGTTGCATACATTTAATAGTTCGTTCATACAGCCTGTTTTTCATGTTTCTATTGGTATATTATCAAAGCCAGTAGCTTTGTTATTTTGAAAAGACTTTATGGAAGCTTGAAGCTCGATTGCAGTAAATTCACCAGTTTTAATTGGGAAAGTATTGAATATTTTTGGTACAGGTTGATCATCTATCTCCGGTGATTGTTCGAGAAGCTTTTGAAAGTGATCTTTCCAAATAGCAAAACGTTCTTCTGTATTGCTTGTTTTGATTCGACCACGTTTTGGGCCTTTTCTTCTCGTCACTTCATTCACCCTATCCCATACTAGTCTAGAATGGTGATTTATGTGCGCATCTTTGATTTCCTTTATTTTGCCTTCCACGTAATTTTTTTGTTCTTTATCATAAGCATGGTTTAGATCTTTTTTAGCTTTTTCCACAAGTAGGGTGTTTGCAAGATCGTTTTTTTCTTTCTTGCGTTTGAAAGCTTCGTTCAGCTCATTTCCCTCTTTGAAAACCACATCGTTTTCCCATGGCAAATCTCTTTTTGGTTTGATTTTTTTTGGGACATATTTTTCAGCAGCTTTAGCGTGAGCTTTTATTATATTTTCATGAATATCGTTTTTTGAAAAGTTATCAGGATTGAGGTTTTGTAGTTGTTCAAATCGGTTTCTGATTTCTACAGCATCATTTAACAATTTTGACCAATCATGAGTCATTGTTTTTTTGCTTTTTGAGATATTTGATTTTAGAGACAATCTGATCTTTGCGGTACATACCCTGTGATTTGATTCAAGAGGTGAGTATGTGTTGAACGATCGACAGTCAATAGAATTATTTTTCCACTTTCTGTTAATAAGAATATAGTCAAGTTGACTTCTGGTTCCGTTTGGATAAATGAAAGTCCATAAATTTCCTTTATTTTTTTGAGACTTTGGAAAAATATTGATTAGACCACAGTCGATTGTTAGATATAATAAATACTCGCCATTTCTGTTTGTATAATTATGGTAGCTGTTGCCTAAACATTTATTATTGTCAATTTTAGCGTTTATATCACCTCCTATAATTAGCACATTAGGTTTAGGAATATTTTCGATTGAATCTGTCAATTGATGGTAAATGTTTTGTATTTCTAATTCGTCGAAGCAATTTGTAGGATTGTAGCATGATATCACAGTTGTTTTTGGGTTTCCATTAAAGGTCGCGACCATGATTCGTGGGCTGATTGATTCAACGTTCACTAAAGATTGGTAAGCCTTAGGGCTTATAAACATACCAACTTCTCTAATGGTAGCGTTGTTTGTTACCTTTTCTGCAGGGCTTGTAACGAGTGTCCAGTCGTTTTCAGTATTGCAGTATCTTATTGTTTATTCTAGATAATTTAACTTGTGTTCTTGTATACAGGTTATATCTACATTGTATTTACTAGATAAGTATGTTAATTCATACAGTTGGTGAATTATTCTTTAAAGATCTAATGTTTATTGTTGCTATATTTTTTGTTAATCTACAATTCAATAAAGATTCTTTTTGTTTAGTTTATGGTAAGAGGTTTTCACCAGTAGCACATTTTTTGATTCCAGCCTGATGCTTCGTTGGAGGACGCGGTCCTTGTTCACTCGCGCGACGAGCGATGCGGTATGGGGGTATATTTTTTTGTTTAGTCATAGAGTTTTTCATTCCTGGATGAGATTTAGGGTCGCAACTCCTAAAACTTCACATGTTACTCTTCTAACTCGAACAACGTTGCCTACAGTTGTAGCCAAGAATATTTCCATCACCATAGCATCGGTATTTTGATGTATGGCAAAAAGAAACTACTGCTTCCTATGTGGAAAAAGCAGAATTTGAGGTTTACTCTTTAGATAGAGATGAACTGCTTGCTGTGGAATTTCCGCAGACGCAGAGGCAGAAATATATAGTACTGATGACAAAGAAAACGATAAATAATATAATATTGAAGTTTTACAAAAACAAAAGATTATAAATAAATAAAATGAATACATAAAACTAGAAGATAATGATTATGAAATACACTAATTAACAAGTAATATCAAGGTATATAGCTATCAAGGTTAAAAAAAGATTTGAGAAAAAATATATAAAAAGTATATAACTACTGGTAGTAATCAATTGACTAAAATAAAATAATGAACAGAAATAATTAACTTAGAACAAATATACTAAAAAATAAATAAACAAATAAAATTAAAAGCATAATAGAGAATGATCTTTGGTAACGTTCCGAATCAAACACTAAATACATAATTTAATTTCAAATGATTAAATTTATTTCCTTGTAAATTTTATTATTGTTTATTTACGGATATTCAATTCGTCCATCCTCCTTTGCTTAAAATGACTAATGATAATGATTTATACTTAATATTAAATAAATAAATTATTGTAAAAAAAAACCCCTGCACTTAGAGCAGACGCACAGAAATACTTGAAATTAAACCACAAAAGAATTTCAAATATAACGTACAAAAGCAGATTTAATTAGAATATGTATATACCAACCCTCTTTCTTTTTTTTCAATTAGCTATTCTATAGGCCAAAAATAATCATGAATAAACAAATAGTTACAATACTTTAAATGAACAGTTTATGATAAATATTTACTTACCCGCGAGGAGAAAAGGAGTAATTGTCCGTAAACAAAAGCTTATTTAAATAAAACGTGCAGACGCACAGAAATACTTGAAATTAAACCACAAAAGAATTTCAAATATAACGTACAAAAGCAGATTTAATTAGAATATGTATATACCAACCCTCTTTCTTTTTTTTCAATTAGCTATTCTATAGGCCAAAAATAATCATGAATAAACAAATAGTTACAATACTTTAAATGAACAGTTTATGATAAATATTTACTTACCCGCGAGGAGAAAAGGAGTAATTGTCCGTAAACAAAAGCTTATTTAAATAAAACTTTGAAAAAACCTAAAATTTTTACATCAAAAGGTTTATCAAAAATTACTTAACCCATTTTTATTTAAATAAAGTAATGAAACTAATTAAATCCTATAAAAAGGTAAACAATATAGCAGCGATAAACTTAATGACCATTTCTAACGGCAACGTTACCAAAGATCAAGAGCAAGCTTTATGAGGTAATAAGTGGTATGTATAAACACCGCTCATGGAAATGGGAAGAATCGATGGTCTGGCATCATACTCTCTCTATTCAAAAAAGGTGACAGACCACACAAAAATAACTACCGGGTTATTTGCCTGATATTTTTCACGAGCAGAGTACTGACAAAAATAATGGCAAAAAGGCTTCGGGACTGGACTGAAAAAGTGGGAGTATTGGATGAGAATTAAGCAGGATTTCGACAGAATCGATCAACAGCAGACGCGACACAGATCTTCATACGACTTCAGAAAAACGAACTAAAGCTTCAGACCTGCGGAGGTGATCGCATGAGCGAGAATGAAACCAAGATAGTTCTATTGGGCTTAAGGAAGGCATACCCAAGAGTTAATAAGCTCATATTGTGGAGGCTGCTAAAACATTACAACATGCCTGACTCGTTCATTGACAAACTGGAAGATCTTCATGAGTTTATTGCATTCAAGGTAAAAGGCAGCACATCAGATAGCAGCACCTTTTAACCCCAGAAAGGCCTTTGTGAAGGTTGCGCATCTTTACCGATACTTTTTAATATTTATCCCCAAGCACCAACCAGGACATACCAACAGAAGAGAGAGGAAGCGGCGAAGTTTAGATGCTGAGAGTCTAGAGTGAAGTGGTCATGGAGGTCCAAACACGAGTTTCCCCCACAACAAAACGTAGATAATTATTACTAAGAAAACAACACAATGTACATCACGGAGTCGCTATTCGCGGATGACACCACAGTTCTTGGAAAAGCGTGCGAGGTAGATGAGGCGACCCAGTTTATCAAGGAAAGTTTAGCGTTGTTTGAGAAGAGAACAAATGATGCCAAGAAGGAAAGAGCCAGGTTAGGAAAAATGGAAGCAAAAAATATCAAAATGCTCGGAGTATACCTCGGTAGAGAAAAGGACATTTACCAACGCTTGAGAAAAGGGGCACTGATCTTTGCTAGGATTAGGAAGCATTTTACCAGTAGTCGACTGAGTAAGAGAACACAGGCTTTAGTACTGGATACTTGTGTAGAAAGCACTATGCTTTTTAACTGTAACACAAGACCGTTCTACAAGTCAGAGATGAAACAACTGCAGAAAGCAATGTACAAGAGGTATAGATTGATATGGGGTAGTGGTAACAAAGTTCCGTTAAGAGAAATGGAGGAGAAACATGTGAACATGTGGAACGTAAGACGCCAACTTGGAGTAAAGAGCATCCGTACTAAAATAAAAATAGCTCATCTCAGGTGCATAGGCCATGTTGTGCGTCTACCCGACAACAGATTGGTAAAGAGAATAGTACTTGGCTGGAATGCCGAACTGGAGGGTCTCACAAAAGCAAGGAGAAGACAACAAACGACACTCAGCTACTGGCGCAAACTCCTAACGGATGCAGCAATCCCTCATGAGAACTTGCAAAAAATAGTCACAAATCGTAAAAGGTGGAACTCCGAGGTCAACTATCGAAGGAAGTGGCTGAAAATGTACGAATGTCAGCAAAGACACCAGAACCAGAAAAGTGAAAATCGACGTCTACCTGGCAGAGAAACACTACACGTACCTGTGACACATTTAACCACTGAATTCACATGTGAGGCAGAAGGGGGTTGCAAAAATTGCAAAAGCAAAGCAGGTGTGGCGATACAAAAGAAAATAATGCACAAAATGCTGCAAACTCCAATTGAAATAACCTGTGTACACTTTCGAAGAATCTTCAACCAAAAGCGACTTGGAAGAACCATCAAAAAACGTATAAGAGAAAAGAGGTCGATAGCAAGAGGTTCAAATGTGGGTGAGTGTGCTCTGGAGAAATAAGGCAAATCGGGCTAGACACATGAGAACACATAACAATACACCAGTACACCACAACACATCTACACCATTTGTTACCAGAAATGGATTGCAATGTTAGTTTATTTTAATTGTCACAAATGTTCAAACTTCATCAATACTATTGATATGTTGGTGCATTTCAGATTCAAATATCGATAGATTTTCTATTTTTGTATTAATCATATCACACTGAAAAATTTTCGGTTTGAAGCCATTTAGTTCAATTGTCCAAAACATTGCAAACTCAAATAGATCACCAATCATGTTACTTTCGAATCTCATAATATTTTCCTTTATTATTAAAATATTAGTAAAAATTTTTTTGAGGAATTCTTTTTAAAACACTCAATAGAAATGCTAATTTTTCAAAACTAGCCATAAAATTTTCGAGTTGATTTAACTATCGAAAAATTTCATCTTATTTAGTGGTACTATTATAAGTGCAAACAACTTTATTGATCAATAACAATAATCAGATACAGTTCCATGTGGCCACATAAGTAAACTTGAACTAAAATAATCTAATTAAATATCACTAAACTTATTAAGAATTCGCTTATGAATACACATAAAAAACTGCGATTAAATCAACAGTTATGACAACCAAAAAAATGAATCTTTTTATTTTTTTTCTTTTTTTCTTTTCTAAAGTTCTATCATTTTGCGGTAAAAAAACTCCTGAATGGTTGATAAATACCTATTAATTTTCAACATGTTATTTTTAGGGGAATACGGTTATTATATCAATTGTGAATACCCTTTTTCGTTTCCATTTTTCCCCCGACCTACCACTCAACTTCCCACTCATCTACCTATCCAGCCACCTACCAATCCACCTATCAAACCACCCACTCAACCACCTACCCAACCTCCAACTCAACCACCTACCAAACCAACCATTCAACCTCTTAAAAAACGACCTCTTCGAGAATTTGAAAACCGGGACAACTGTTTTTTTGTACCCAGAGTAAAAATTCATTCAAAGGGTGGAGTGAACCAAAAGGGTGTCAATACTCTAGAGAAATGCAAGGAAACATGTAAGAAGCAAAAGAGATGTAAAGCGATTGATTGGGACCCTACCAATGTAAACTCGTGTTAGACTCATGTCTTGCCCCTACCCGTCGAACACAAAACTTTTACCCACTACTCTTTGCTATGCTGTAAGTTTTTTTCTAATTCTTATTTATTTTTTATTGTTTTTTGTATTATTTGATCCAAATTAATCGGCGTTTTTATGTATAGAGTATTCATCTTTTTTTTCAATTTCCGGATTTTTTTAGATTTTGTTTTGTATTGCAATTCCTGAAATATCTCTTGTTTTTTATACAACCACAGCACATAGAGGGGCGTGTCCTTTTGAAGCCAAAGCAGAAACCTATTCTTTAAACGGCGTGCATCAAAAGCTCATATACGGCATTTAGTTTAGTTTTTCTAGAGTTACCTTGTGGAAATGAGTAACTTTATTCTATGAAAGTGTAGAACAAGAAAGTACAAAAACAATTCTAGTTAATAAGAACCTCAAAACTTATTACAAGCAGTTCATAGCGGAGCGCCTCCAAACGTTGCGTAAGAGGTGCTTTATAGGCTCACTTACTTACTTACTTACTTACTTACTTACTTACTTACTTACTTACTTACTTACTTACTTACTTACTTACTTACTTACTTACTTACTTACTTACTTACTTACTTACTTACTTACTTACTTACTTACTTACTTACTTACTTACTTACTTACTTACTTACTTACTTACTTACTTACTTACTTACTTACTTACTTACTTACTTACTTACTTACTTACTTACTTACTTACTTACTTACTTACTTACTTACTTACTTACTTACTTACTTACTTACTTACTTACTTACTTACTTACTTACTTACTTACTTACTTACTTACTTACTTACTTACTTACTTACTTACTTACTTACTTACTTACTTACTTACTTACTTACTTACTTACTTACTTACTTACTTACTTACTTACTTACTTACTTACTTACTTACTTACTTACTTACTTACTTACTTACTTACTTACTTACTTACTTATTTTTTTATATTTGTCAATCAGTTGAGTTTATCGATGCAGTTGTGAATAAAAAGCTAATTCTTTGCAGAGAGTAGAAACTTTAAAATAATTTTTTTCACTTTTTCACAAGCCATTTCGGGTTAATGCACTGTTCATTAACTGCTTAAAACAATTAACAGAAAATTTAATATAAATTTCAGGGAAATCAACTCGTTTTTATTCTCTTTTCAACCCATTTAATTTCCGCTAGGAATACGATTCGGTTCTGCAAGCTCTATGAAAATCGTTTCCAAGTAGCATTGTAATGTTGTTGGATGGAACCAGTAAAAAAAAAAAATCTTTCGGTAATACTTGATTTTAAAAGTTATTTACGAAAAAATTCAATGGCACTCATATTTCGATTAGTTTTTTGTTATTCATACTACTTTATTTGAAGGATTTGCTACGTTGAGTTTTTAAATAATACTTTTTTTGGCTTTCTGAATCTCGATGTCTGCTCATTTTCATTGAATTTATGTTTTAATTAAACTTTGTGTTTTTTTTTTAAGAAACGGGCAGTTATAAGTTTCACTCTCAATTTAAATAAAAGTGCTCCTAGAATTCCAAAAAACTATAGTTCTGAAAAAAAATTCATATAAACATATAAAAAAACCCTATTATTTTTGAAAAAATGAATTACACCGATAAATCTTTTTTGGTTTTACACAAAAAATGAGTTTATAGGGGTTGCTTTGACACACCACATGAGAATACTATTATTTTCCACTGCAAAGCCCGTTAAGAGCTAAGTTTCTTCTAGACTATATTTTCATTTTCTCGCTTCATATTAACTTATTTTATTAATTATTTTGCTAGTCTCATTAGATTGGTCTATAAATTCAGAATCAGAATATTATTTGAAATTGTTGTGAGTAGAGAAATATAATAAAGAAAAATTTAAGGTAAGTTCTCATAAGATTTTAAGAAGAGAGGTTTATTGACTTTGAGTAAAGCTCATGTGATGGAGTATATACGATGCTGATTGGTGAGCTTGGAGGTGAAATAGATTGGAGGATTTTGTTATGAGTTGCGTTGAAGTAATTACCTGAAATTTATGTAAGTAGGTTTGATTGATTTTAGAAACCGTACAAGCCACCCGTATTTTTTAATTGCCCGGATAATAGTTTTGTCGGCCCGTATAGCTCAGAGGCAGAGCATTAGACTAATTACCTAAAGTTATCGGGCTCAATCCCGCTTGGGTAGACTATTAGCACCTGTTCCACAGTGTGTTTTTGCCCCATTAAATTTGTAGCAAACGTTTTGATCTAGAAGAAAAACGCTTACCTACTTACAATGAAGCTCATGATGAGGGTTTCTTTGCCAATTAACTCATTTGATTGAATCAAGAGCTTTATTGCGCTAATGTTTTTTACGCCATCAAAAACTACTTGGTTAAATGAGCACTTTCAACATCTCAGAATTTAACTAACTTGCTTGTTTTTTCAAAGCTTCATGAAAGAACCTCGGTTTTAGTCGAACTGTTGGCTCTTCCAATTAATATACTCATGACAGCTATTATTAGTTGTACACTAATAAAACTCGAAGTTTCTAATCTTCACGGAACTATTTATGAGACAGTTGAAATAAAATATTTCTTATTGTACAGAAACAACGATAAAATCTTCAGCATGGACTTTTGGTAGCATGACCACGGGCATGGCTGGTGTTAATTTAATTGTGCATCTTTAATTAACCTGTTGATGTCGACAATTATTACAAAAAAATGCTTTGCTACTAATCCGTTATCATTTTCCATTAAAAATTTAAAATTCAACTAACGCTGTGTTATGAGAAATATTTGGAAGCACAATTATATCAAATATGTATTTAAAACTGTAGTTTTTCTCTGGAAAAACGGAATAAAATATTTTAGTTTCTTTCAAGTTGATTCTTTATTCTGTATTGAAATCTTATCTTGGCATTCGAGGTTTAAGTCTTCAAGGTTTCCTTGTAAGTTCAGATAGACTGCAAAAGTATGTGATACATTTATAAAAATGAAAAGCTTCCCAAAACAATTTTTTTATTTTCTCAATAATTATATCACAATGAACTTTTTTTAGGTTTAAACTCATTTTGTTTCACCTTTTCGATGATTAAGAGTACTAATAGATCATTTGAGCAGGCTACGTTATACACAATTTTAGTGAATTCCTTTTTTATTTTGGAATATATATGTCCCTTTTCAATTGAGATATTTATTGAGTTTATTAAAAAATTTTTAAAAAAACTGCCAAAAATTGCTTTTTTCAAAATTATAAGAAAGAACCTAATTCGATATTATTTTTGATACATTGTGATACAAATTTTGATAAGTTGTGTTTTATTTTTATCTAACAAAAAATTTTCCAAATAGTTTCAACATCATGGAAAGTTTGACAAATTAATCAAAAATTTTTGGAATGCTTAAAACAGATAAAACGATTGAAAACATAAGGCTGAAAGAATAAACATTAAAAGTACAAACATATTTATAGCCAAATATTAATCAATAACAATAATCAAATGCAGTTTTATTTAATCACGTAATTAAATTTGAACTGAAAAGTTTTGAATACTTATCAATAATTTCATTAAGAATTTGCCTATAAAAACCCAACAAACATTCAAGTAACTCCAACTACCATGACAACCGATATAAGAAAGATCTTTATTTCCTTACTCTTTTTCTGCTCAAAAGTACTGTCGGAATGCGGTAAGTAGCATTTGGAACAATCTATACACATTAATTTATGTTGAACTTACTAATTATAGATATGACTGACCCAACATTGTGCGTTGCGCAATACGTGCAGCATGTCTGGTTCACAAACGAACCACCGACAAGACAACCTTATTCTGCACCTTCCATTGAATTTACAGCCCAACCACCAACCAAACTTACAACAAAAAAACAAGATGGTTGTTTTTACCTAGCTAAACGACAAAGTCATACATCTAACGGGAGGCACCAAGAAGGTGTCTTCTTTAGAAAAGTGCAAAGAAGCATGTAAAGCCCAAAAAGATTGTAAAGCGATTGATTGGAACCCTACTAATGTAAAGCCTTGTTCGACTAATGCCAATCCCAAATCCATCTTCCACCCGAATTCTACTGTATACATGCTGATATGCCGTAAGTTACCTTTTGATTTTGTTGTTACCATTATCATTAAACCGAATAAAGAAATGCATAGTTTGAGCATTTATTTGAAAAAGAATCGTCTTCTACGAACGACCCAGAAATTAAAAAAATTTTTTTTTTCACATTTCGTTTCAGTCTAAAAGAAAAACTATTTATTTTTCACAGCTTATAGAGGTACGTGTACTTATAAAAGCAAGGAAATTCCCCCCCATTCTGGGGGCATGCATCAAATAGGAATCAAAACCTTACAAGAATGCTTAGTATCGTGTGTTTATCAAAGGTTTTGTAGAGCGATTAATTGGGATCTTGACAGCTTGACTTGTTGGCTTCAAACCAATCCCGAACTCGAGTTTCACGAAGCTTCTACAAAACACACCGTCAATTGCTGTAAGTTGTATAAGCAGTTGCATTTATTGAGTTTTACAGATGAATTAGTGAATTTAATATATTAATTCATTTCTACGTTCCTACTTATCTAAATTTTGTTGATTTCAATTTGAGTTGTTAAAATGATGAAACTTTAGAAATACCAAGTAGTATTTGCATAAAAACTACATTGCGTGGACGTAAATTTGATTAAAATCCGCATAACAGTTGATAGTGCTATAAACGCTTACAGAAAAAAAACAACCAAAACAACAACAAAACATTTCGACTTCAGGTGATTTGAATGATCCAAATTCATGCAAGGAAAATAAAGTGACGCAATTTCAGCCCTCCAATAAACCACCGGCCACACTACCGTTAGATAATTATACTGTACCTTCCATCGAATTTACAACCAAACCTACAACAAAGAAACAAGATGGTTGTTTTTTCGTAGCTAAACGACAAAGTCATACATCTAACGGGAGGCACCAGAAACGTGTGTCTTCCTTAGAAAAGTGCAAAGAAGCATGTAAAGCCCAAAAAGATTGTAAAGCGATTGATTGGGACCCTACTAATGTAAAACCCTGTTCGACTAATGCCAATCCCAAATCCACTTTCCACTTGAAATCTACTGTATACATGTTGATATGCCGTAAGTTACCTTTTGTTTTTGGCGGTACCAATATCATTAAACCAAATAAAGTAATTTTTATTGTTTGAAAGCTTCATTTTTGAAAGAATCTTTTTTGACAAATAGAGTCAAAAAAAATTGCTGAAAATTTTTTTTTTTATAGTCAAAGTGTGAAAATAATTTTTTTTTGCAGCTGATAGAGGTTCGTGTACTTATAAAAGTAAGGCAAACTCATACACTCATGCGGGTGTGCATCAAAAAGAAGTCAAAACTTTAGAAGATTGCTTGAAAGCTTGTGTTTCACATAGGTATTGTAAAGCGATTGATTGGGACTCTGTCAACTTCAAATCTTGCTGGATCCAAACCAACCCTAAGCCCGAGCTCCATGAAACTTTTACACAATACACTCTCAATTGCTGTAAGTTTTATGTGCTGTCACATTTATTGAGCCTTACACAAGGATGAGTGAAATTCTTATAAAATAAAAATTTTTAAAATAATTAACTATTTAACTTTAGTTTATTATACTTCAATGTGTCTAACTAATGTAATTTTAGCAATATCAAAGTAATATTTCATGGCGCTTACAAATCTTATTCAAACCCACATTGAAACTGATAGTGTCAGAATTGCTTTTAATTTTTAAGTCCAAAAAACAAACACCAAATTCAGGTGATTATTATGACCCAACTTCGTGCAATGAGCCACATTTTCAGCCACCCATCAAACCACTAGTCACACTACCTTTAGATAATTATACTGTACCGCCTATTGAATTTACATACAAAACACCAACCAAACCACTAACCAAAAAACCAACCAAATCTCTAACGAAACCATCAACCAAACCACCAACCAAACCATCAACCAAACCACCGACCAAACCATCAACCAAACTATCAACCAAACCACTAACCAAACCTCCAACTAAAAAACAAGATGGTTGCTTTTTCGTAGCCAAACGACAAAGTCATACATCTAACGGAAGGCACCAAAAAGGTGTTTCTTCTTTAGAAAAGTGCAAAGAAGCATGTAAAGCCCAAAAGGATTGTAAAGCGATTGATTGGGACCCTAGCAGTGTAAAACAGTGTTGGACTCATAGCAATCCAAAACCTAAGTTTCACCCAAAGTTTACTGTTTACATGTTGATATGCCGTGAGTTACCTTTTGTTTTTGGTGCTACCAATATCATTAAAGCATATAAAATAATGTGTATTGTTTGGAGGTATCATCTTTAAAAAAATTCGTATTTGACAAAAAGAGTATGAAAAATAAATTAAATTTGCTCACTATTCTAATAGTCTGAGTGGAACATATTTTTTTCATAGCTGATAGAGGTTCGTGTACTTATAAAAGCTTAGCAAAAACACACTCTCATGCGAGTGTGCATCAAAAGAGAGTCAAAACTTTAGAAGGTTGCTTGAAAGCATGTGTTTCACAGAAGAATTGTAAATCGATTGATTGGGATCCTAAAAACTATAATCCTTGTTGGGCCCACCGCTACCCCTCGCCCAAGTTCCATGAATCCTCTACACATTATACCTTCTATTGCTGTAAGTTGCATATGCTGTCGCATTTATTGAGCTTTACGGATGAATAAGTGAACTTTTTATATTAGATAACGTTTCAATATATTTACCCATCTGAATTTTGTTTATTATATTTAAAATTGTCTTACTAGTAGTAAAAATTATATAAAGTTAGTATTACTAACTTTAGTATTACCAAGTAATATGAAGACACAAATAAATTTTGTTAATTAAATAACATTTTCAAGTATGAGAAACACTAAAGTCACCGCTTATTTATACTGTTATAGGGGTTACCAAGTAATATATTGATACATATTTCATAGCGGGGACATTTCGCTCATTTGACTATTACTATTGAGTTCACTTTTAGCAGCCGTTCTATCGGTTTGCTTTTGCTATAAACTGCTTTTTCTCTTTTTTAAGGTATTTCATTTTCAATTTTTTGTTTTTATTAGTCTATTTAATTATTATTTTTTTTACAAAACCTTAATTTTTTTCCTCTTTTCTTCTGTTCCTCGTATTTACTCTGAACCTATGCCCTGCTTTCGGGATTTTCTACTTAGTTTCTCTAAATTCTCTTCTCTCTCTCCTCGGACTGTCAGGCGGCGCGTTTTCTTCTTCAATCTCAAATCTTGTAGTTCTTCTGTTCTCAATAGTATTTCATCATCCACTACTTCTACTTTCTCCAGTTCTACATTCTCTCACTGCTTTCTTATTTCCTTCTTTCACCTAAAATCTAAATCGTTTTTTCTCAATTCTAATTCATCCAACTCATCTCATAACTCTTCTAAACTTCTTAAATCCATTAATATATCTTTTCTCTACATAAAATCTCCTAATAACAAATTTATTCATGTGTTCAATCTCCTTTCTGACTCCAACCTTGACTTTCTAGCTCTCAGTGAGACCTGGCATGAATCTGCTTTTTCTCCTCTCATCTCTGCTTGTCCTCCCTCTTATTCTCTCCTTGAACTTGCTTATGCTCCTCAAAATCCCCTCTCTACCTCTTTTTCCACTTATGGAAAAATCTGTCTTTTTTACAAATCTACCTTTTCCTCTTCTAAAACCTTCCATCCTAATTTTAAATCTTGAATCCTTTGTCTCTTCTTTTAAATTTGGTACTCTCACCCTGTTTATTGCTGTTATTTATCGACCTCCTTCTACTCTCTCTTCATTTATTAATGATTTCTCTGCCTTACTTGAATTCTTATATACTCTTTCCTCCCCTTTTTATATTTTAGGTGACTTCAACATTCAAACAACATCAAAACTAATTTCTACACTAAAAAATTTCTGAAACTTCTTAAACTTTTCAATCTTTCCCAACACTGTCACTTTCCCTCTTATTCCTCTGGCAACACCATTGATTTTCTCATTACATCATTCTTTATCAAACTCATTAGTATTCTTGCTCACCCAGTCTTCTTCTCTGATCACTACTTTATTCAATCTTCTTTCCCTGCCAGCCCCATCAAACTCTTCTCTACTATCAAGGTATCTACTCGTTCTTGGCCTCAACTCAACAAAACACTTTCCATCCAACTTCTTTCGGCTTCTTCTTTTGACTCTTCTTCTTTCACTGATGTTGATGACTTTGTTCTTGCTCTAGACTCTCTTCTCACTAATACTTTGAATGTGCTTCTTCCCATTAAATTTTTTATCTCACGTCTTTCCTCCTTCAAAGCTCCTTGGTTTGATGGTGAATGCGTCACATCCAAATGTACTTTACGCAAGCTCGAACGTTCTTATCGTTCCCCTCCCTCTTCTTTCTCTCACATTCTTTGGCTTTTTCACCTATCAACCTAAAGCTCTCTTCTCCACTCCAAACACTCAAATTTTTTTTTTTCTTCCATCAACTCTGCTTCCTTTCGTTGGAAAAATCTCAATCGCATTCTCTCCAAACAATCCTCTCCTCATCCTTTTTCTTCTCAAGCTTTTCAGGACTATTTTCACAACAAGATTTTCTATTAGAACTAATTGCTCATCATCTCACACTCCTCCAGCGTATTCTTCTGCCTTTGTCTCGCTTTCTCACTTTTCACCCATCACCTTCACAGACCTCATCTCCATCATCAAATCTGTATCTTCATCTTTCTGCTCCCTTGACCTTATTCCTCCAAAAATCCTTAATGATCTTACCTCTTTCTTTTATCCCATTATTCTCAATCTTATTAACCTTTCTCTAGCTACTTTTAAATTTCCCAGCTTCTTTAAATCATCTATCGTTACTCCAATACTGAAAAAACCTTCTCTTGATCCTTTTATCATCTCCAACTACCGTTCTATTTCTGACCTTTCCTTTCTCTCCAAAATTCTGGAAAAAGCTATTTACCTCCAACTTTCTTCTTTCTAAAAATCTTCTACCCCCTACCCAATCCGGCTTTCGGCACTCTACTGAAACCTGCCTTCTAAAAATCTCTAATGATGCTCTTCTAGCTTTCGACTCTGGTAAGCTTTCTCTTCTCTTTTCTCTTGACTTCTCTTATGCTTTTGATACTGTTGACCACTCACTTTTACTGCAGCATTTCAACTCCTCTTTCGGTATTTAAGGCTTCTCACTTTCCTGGCTTACCTCTTATCTTTCTAACCGCTCCTCCGCTGTTTCTATTAACAACTTTTCTTCTTCTCCTCTCTCTTTTCCTTTTGGTGTTCCTCGGAAATCTGTTCTTGGACCTCTTCTCTTTATTCTTTATACCTCTCATCTCTCTTGTCTCATCGAATCTTTTTCTTTTCAAAGTCAGCTTTTTGCTGACGACACCTACATCTTCTCTTCTTTTCCTCTTTCTTCCCTTTCTTCTACTCTTGATAGGCTTAGTCTCTGTCTCTCTTCTATTCTCTCATGGAGCGAGTCCATGCATCTAAAATTTAATTCCTCGAAATTTAATTTTATCTATCTTTCTAAGTCTAAATCTCTTCCTTCCTTTCTCTCCCTCCCATTATAATTTCTGACCTAACTATCTATCCTTCCTCCACTATTCGCTGTTTTGGCTTTCTTCTCGATTCTTCTCTTTCTTTTAATCCTCAAATCCTCTCTGTTGCTTCTTGTTGTTTTTTTCACTTACGTCGTATCAGACAGATCTCTTCTTATCTCGATGAAGCTTCTCTTAAGATTCTTGTCTGTTCTCTTGTTCTTTCTCGACTTGTTACTGCAACTCTTTGTACTTTAATTTTCCTAAATCTACTCTCTAACCTCTAGTTAAAGCTTTCAACTCTGCTGCACGCCTGGTCTCTCATACTCCTAAATTCTCCCATATCTCTCCATCTCTTGTCGATCTTCACTGGCTTTCTCCTCACTTTCGCTTTTCTTTCAAAATCTACGCTTATGTACAAAATTTCTCACTCTACCTCGCCTTCCTATCTTTCTAACCTCTTACTCTTTCCTAAACGTGCCGGTCTACGGTCCTCTGCTCGTTCTCAACTTTTCATTATTTCACTCCTTTGCTAAATCTGCTTTTTCTTTTTCTGGTCCATTTCTCTGAAACTCTCTTTCTCCTAATTTTAAATATTCTCCCTGTCCTATTTTTCTTAGAAATTTAAAAACCTACCTTTTCAAGCAGTTCATAGCAGAGCGCCTTTGAACGATGCGTAAAAGGCGCTATATAAATATCTAATTATTATTATTATCATTCACGTTATTTTGATATAAATTTCGTTTCAATTTGTTTAATTAACGAAATTTCTCTACAGAACTTCAGAATATGGGCATTTCTTTCAAAGAGCTTCACATTTGATTGAAAAAATTAATTTTTTGCGTTAGAGAATAAATTTCATGGAAATTTTTCGTTTATATTTATTTTATAGAAACCTGTTCTCAAATCCCTGTGAATCATACAACTTTCAAGTAAAAAAATTCTCCTAGACAGCCATTTCATGCAGTAAAAGTGGTAATGAAAACTTTCAATGAGTATTTTCTTTCTTTTTTGGCATGTGGATTGTTTTTAATTTCAAATTTGTAGACTAAATGGAACTATTTGATTATCTTTTCGAAAGATTTTTGCTACTTTTTACTGCGAGTTTGTTTAAACTTTGGCTACAAAGATTTTTGCCTGAATTCGAATTTTTCATGTGTTTTCGATCATGTTTTTTTCGTTTCTAAACTTTTTTTTATTTTTATTTTACAAAAAATAGAAAAATTTTGTGAGAATTTTAAAGAATTCAATCGATAGGAGTTTGCCACAAGAGACGCGAATATTGAAAAGTTCAATGAAAATAACTTGATGTATAATAATAACTAACATAATAAACAATGTGAGTGTTTTATGATAATTCAAAGCTTTTTAAAATTTATGGCAATTGCATAAAGACTAAGGGACTAGTGAGAGCTATTTTCATTTAGGGGTTGTTTTTACTTTTGATTTTTAAAATTAACACCAATTTGTTAATAAAATTTAATACTTCACATTTTATTCATATTTATACTAAAGGTTATAACAACCCATAGTCACTTCATTCATAAATAAACAACAAAACGTTACTTTTTTTCACCAACCAATCATGAAAGAAATAAAAAAAACACGTTTTAGTTTCCAATTGTATGTATGGAATATAATATCCTACAGAAACAGTAATTAACAATTATTGTTCCATCTATTCTAAGCTGTCATTAAAAGGAGTTCTTATAACTACTACTGCGGCTGAATAACTCGCAAATCAATTATGCCCAGCGCTCAGACAACCTGTAAATATTTTGAAAACTTTGAGCACGGGCTAAATTATTAAACATAAAGATAGACTTTTGCTTAGTTTAAATTCAAAAATTATTCCATCACACGAGACCTGGCAAACAGAAGGATAAAAAAAATCAAGATATTTTGAACGTTTGAGTTTTTATGACTTTAATGTATAAAAATTTTTTTTCTATTGAACAAAACCATTTTTCAGTTTCACCTGTCTCTCAATAATATTACATAACTTTTTTCAAAGAAAAAAAACTCAAAAAGAAATTTTTAATTTGTCACACGAAAATATTTTTAAAAACTTCACCATTTAAGAATTTTTTCCTGACAGTCATGTTGTAAACACACAGAATCACATATATACGAAAGGCATGTCGTCTCAACTTTGAAGGCTGCAAGAATTTTGACATCAGTATTAGAGTAATTTAAAATTCTATTCTATTCTATCTTTTATTGAATCAAAATCTGCAGATAACAGCTTTAAAATGTTTAAATTTTGTTGAAAGAGGAATTTGTTTTCATTTGAATATATATGCTTGTTTTGAGAAAACACAAAAACACGAAATAGAGTTTCTGGTAAGTGATGGTGCTATTTGTTACATGTTTTTAATTTTTTTTCATGTCAAAAAACATTTCATGAGTTGTAGTTTTGGCAGATAAAATCACCAAAATTTTAAAAAATAGCGTTTTTTTTATAGGTATGCTAAAAAGTAAAAATGATTTATTGTTTTCTATGATGTTTCTATTAAATACTTGCAGATTCTCAATCAGCTCAGAAGCTTCAACAAAAAGGATAGAAAGAAACACTTGAAGTCAAATATTTTGATAAAAAGTCACGTGCATACAAAACCACTCATCTCTTTGATAAACACGGATAAAATATAAAGCAAAATTCAAATGAGTTTCCAGCATATAACATAATGTCTGACACATCGTAAAAAAATTTCAAGCACGGAGAGTATCTACTGCAGAAAATAAACGTACAAAAAATTGCGTGGGTATTTTTTATTGAATTCTCGAATTAATCATAAAAGTATTCTGCATCTGAAATCCATTCAAAAAAATTTTTTCGTGAAAATTAATAAATATCAAATAAAGATGAATTTTACATGGAAACCTCATTAAAATTTATGGATAAATCACTCAAAACGCTTTTTATAAAGTAATAGACACAAATATTAATAAAGATATTTTTAAAATAAGTAAATGCTCAAAAAAATTTACCAATTGTTAATCGTTTGAAAACACTTTATGAAAAACTTTTAAACGAAATGGAAGGAAAAAACGAATCTCAGTACTCTTTTGATTCTTCAGTCAAAAGGAAGGCCTCTTACAACTACCAAAGTAATTTAGAATCATTAGCAACAATTTCAAAAACTCCTTCATTCTATAAATAATAACATTTTTTTTCAAAAACCATAGCCTCATGAGAACCATCAATAATCATTGACATTTTCCTTTATTAAATTTTCAGCCGATGATGCCAAGACACCGGGCTTGGGAGCTTGTGGGTGGGCACTAACTATAGTTTCATGGTTGTTGGTAGCTTTTACTTTCCCTTTCTCACTTTGTGTCTGTCTCAAGGTATGAACAAATAAATGAGTTATAAAATTCAAAAACTTTCCGATAAAATCGATTATAATAATATCATGTATAATCTTTATGGATGTCTTCGTCGTTGTGGTATCGAGTGAAGCTTGAAACTCTTCGATAAACCATTTCGAATAGCCTGTTTATTTAAATTCAAAATACATTTATGACTCAATATTCAAAAATTTTTAATAAAATCTTCAAAAAAATTGCGCCTTTTTATATTCAGTTAACTTTTTGCTAGCAATATTTTGGCCAGTAAAAATAATTGGATTTGATAAGATGCTAAAATGGTCGATTGTTTTTATGTTGTAAGAGCAGTAGAATAGCTTGTAATAGGTATTTCAACACTATTTTAAAGAGATTATATAGTGCAGGAAAGCGTTTATTTGGATTTGAGTGATCGTTGAAGACAAAAATTTTTGTTCAATTTGGAAACTTAACAACTTTAATGAAAATATTCATTCTTTTGTAAACTACTCTCTATGTTCATAACATAAAATAAAACGTTCATTAAACATTTCGAACATAATCAAACAAATGTATTTTTTGAGGCACATTTTAAAAAATAAATTTTGCAATGTCGTTAATTAATACTTTTTGAGGTAGTGAAAAAAATTATTTTTTTGAAACCAATCGCCAATTTTTTACGCCGTTTTGGAAAAGTTAACTTAAAAGCTGCATTCATTCCAAACTTTCCATTCTATGTAAAGAATATAGTTAAAAATAAAAAGAAAGTTATGAATTCAAAGAATATATATTTTTTAAAAGATGCAAGATAGATAAAATAGATTGAATTAAATCAAATAATCAAACCAATTACAAGTATGGTTATAGTGGCATTAACTTCAGGAGTTTCTAGACCAGTGCGTAATAATGAACCATAAATGCAAAATAATTGAAAACAATGTATTGTAATGTAAGTTCTCATAAATATGACTATTGCAACAGAGATTATGCAAGTGTAACTAAACAAAATGAAATATAAAACTAAGATCCTATGAAAGAAAGTTCTGTTATTTGAAACGATAACAACTATAACAACATTGTTAAAATAATATTTCAAAAACTGAGTTGATTTCATGAATTTATTTTAATTAAATTTGTAAAAATAATAAAAAAATATATAGATGAAATTTCAACTAAAAATTTTGAGCTATGAAATGTTAATTTAAAACTAAAAAATTTGAACAAGGAACTTCATTGTTTCCATCATTTAATGGCACTTACATATCACCAAAATTAAAACCAGAAAGTGCTAATATTTCTATTATTTTATTATTATATTTTTTAATATTAATCAAAGGATAATTTCTTCATCTTTTATAGATTTTTTTTTCAAATTATGTCTGCATTTATTACTCCAAAAAAAGCCACGAAGTGTTTGTCTTTGTATTGTTTGTTATTGCATAGAACAAAATTGTTGATTTCACAACTCATCTTATTTCTATGGAAGGCAAAAAATCGAGTTCATCCCAAAAGAAAGACTTGATAGTTCTTGTAGGTTATTGTACTAAGTTATCGAACTTTGAGATAAAATTGAAAAATTATTTCAAACAATAATATGTGAAAATTTTCAACTGAATTAACTATTTTTAATTATAAAAACTGACTAGTCAAGTCGCCATTGTAACTTCTACAGGTCCCCTTCAATTGGCGCCAAAAAAAAGTGTTAAACTTTTTTCAAAATTCAATATTCATTTGACTTCTTAAAATGCGTGTTTTGACTAATAAAAAACGTTAAAATATTCCCATATTAAAACAAACATCTTTTTTCAGACAAAATCGATTTTAGATAATCTTTAAGGTAAACCAGTGTACAAATAAGATCAAGTGCTACCATTGTCCTACAAGCACTTTACGCTTACTATGAAAAGCAAAATATCTTTTTCACTGACTAATAGAATTGAAACAGAAAGAAGAAATCATAGAATTTGTGAAAAAACACTAAAATTTATTAAATACCATAATAAATAACAACATAATAACACATAAAAACCTCATAACAGAATTATAACACATAACTTCATAACACACAAAAAAATGTTAACCCATAACAACCTCATAACACATAGCAGCATTATAAAAGTAAATGTAATTTTTTTGACAAACTCTATGATTGGTCCTTTCTGCTTCAATTCTTTTAAAAAAAAACTTATCTTTTTTATAGTAAACGTGAACTTTCACTTCAGTATTCCCATTATTACTTACCCATATCATTTTCTCAAAACCATCAGCTTCTACAAAACGTAGTTAAAAATAATGTTAGGTGTCATAATTTTATTAAAAAATTAAGGAAGCTGTCCTTATGACTATAACCATTTTTAATGTTTTCCAAGATATATAGTGTTTCTAGGTTTGATGATGTCTTTGATGAATCTCTGTGTCCATTTCAATCGTTTTCATCTTCTCTATGTAAATAATAATATGATAAGTCATGAAGTTTGATTTCAAAAATTTTTAATCTGAAGTTCACTAATAAATATTCTTTATATACAGCATATTCCTAATGAAAACCCATTTGACATTTTTTTTGAGAACCAAACCTTCGTTTTGGTAGAGATTTCCAGCTCACTTTTTACATGCAAATTTCAGCATGTATAAACTTTTTATGTATAATGGATAGCTGAAGATGATCGTGTCTAAGCGGGGTATGTTTTTTTTAATAATTTACGAAGTTTATTACAGTGATACAATGGGGTATTTATAAAACGCGTTTCCTTGTAGATCAAAGCGCTTGTTACAAATTTAATTTACCGAAAACACACTGTGGAACTGGTGCTAATTGTCAGCTCAGACGGCATTGAACCTCGTAATACTAGATAATTAGTCTAAGGCTTTACCTCTGAGCTATACGGGCCAATGTTTAACCCAGGGAGTTCAAAGATTACTTGATATTTGGGAAGATATTCTTATATAATAACAGCTTTATAGAAAAGATCTTTTAAAAAAATTTTTCAACTTGTGCAAAATTCTTCAATTTCCAAATCCTTCTCAAACCTTTCGGCAAGCTGTTCCACAAACTTGGATCTCTAATGTCAAAGCTACGCATTCTATTACTAAACGTCTTCGACTTGGAGACATGTAATTGGTTGAATCTAAAAACCTAAGCTTTCACTTCCAGTTATTTTGGAAATAAGTATGAGGTTTTCCGATATATATTTTGGACCATATTTTAGCCTACATTTAAATATAAGTGATAAAATTTTATAAAAAATTCCATACCTCACTTTGACCCAATGTAACTCTTTCAAAACCAGAGTTATATGAGCAAAGTTCCTTGTGCCTGTAATTAACCTGGCTGTAGTATTGATAAAAGACTGGACTCTACACAGCTGCCTTGAACGTAACCCAGATAACAATGTGTTGCAATAATCTGTTCTACTCAGAACTAAAACTACGGAAAAGATCTTTAGTCATTCAAAAAAGACAAATGGACTTTACCTGCCTGAGAGCTGAAAAGCCTGCTTGCAACATCTTACTTAATTGTGAGTTCATGCTCAAATCCTCGTTTATAAAAACACCCAGGCTTTCAAACCCTAGAAAGAGCTGAAACAGTTGCTTCACGTGAAAACCTCAAAATACTACTAAAGCTATCTACTATAGACGATTTAACTGAACTTCGCAAGATAGAAGAAACAGAAAACAGTGGAAACTTCTCATTGAAACAATTAACCTCAACTATTCTTTCCAACAATAATCCCATTTTATTTTATTTTTTCGTTCTGATTGTTGCTCGACAATATATTCAATATATACATTTTTATTCGTATTTTAATTTTACTGTCATAGGTGTGATTATATCTTTGATAGGTTAGTCGTATGCTTTTAATAATAATAATAATAATAATAATAATAATAATAATAATAATAATAGTAATAATAATAATAATAATAATAATAATAATAATAATAATAATAATAATAATAATAATAATAATAATAATAATAATAATAATAATAATAATAATAATAATAATAATAATAATAATAATAATAATAATAATAATAATAATAATAATAATAATAATAATAATAATAATAATATTCTTATTATTATTATTATTATTATTATTATTATTATTAATTTATGTTGAAACTATGAAACCACGCTGATTTCAATTTATATGATTAATTTTTTTAAATTATAAAATAATTTGTCAAGCATCCAAGGAATAATGAAAATATTTTCTAATTATAATTTTCAGTGAAGCACTTAGAATACACAAAAAGTATCTTTTGAATATTACATAATATTAAATTAAATCTGAGTTTTTTTTATTCCTAGTTTCCTTTTTTTTTTCAAACAAAAATTTGAATTATTTTTTCATACTCCTTAAAATTCAGAATTATTATGTCAAAATGGTCAATGTTTTCTGTTAATGCTATCAAAATATAGAAACGCGGGTAAGAATTCATGTATACTCAAAGAATATTTTTTTTGAACATCTTTTTCTTTGTTTCTCATCAACGGCATTTCCGAGTTATCTCATCATCATTAGAGTAAGTCGTTTAAAGATTTAACCAAGGAAGATACATGTAGCTACTGAGACGTAAAACAATTGATTTAAAAATTTAGCTTAGAAGCATCATTTCACATTCAAATTTATTTAAATTAAACCTACCTAGAATATGTTTTGGCACCTCAAGTCTAAAAAATTATTTCAATTTTGATATATAAGACTAACATTCTTTGTTCAAACATTGAACATTTTTAGATTCATTTTCAAGTGTAGTAATGAACACATCAATTTTGTAATTTTTTGGATCTGGGGTGGAGGCATAGTCATTTCTTTTTAGCTCTTAATGATCAGTTGAACCGTCTGAAACACCAGTTTTGTAACCGTCTTGTCTATTTTTTTGTTTGCTGTTATTAATTTTTTATGCATTATGAATAACCTAACACGTATGTAGGTGGTACAAGAGTATGAAAGAGCAGTGATTTTCAGGCTAGGTAGACTCTTGTCAGGAGGAACTAAGGGACCAGGTTAGAGAGATGCACGTTGTGAGGGAAGGAATATAATGATAAAGGAATTGAAGTAAATTTTGTTCGAAACACATTATTGACCTTGTTTGAACTATCTCGTATGAGGGTTTCAATGTTTTGTTGTTCATCTTTTGAAACAATTATTTAATTTTGCTCATTATGTCAATTCCTATTTTCATATTTTATTTATGAAGAAAATGAGTGAAAATTTGAAAATTACTCAAGTACTGTCCTTTTAGACGAAATAATAACTGTCGTTTCAAATCAAGGATTGTCATAAAAGTAATAATAATTATTATCCAAATTTGGTATTGTGAGAGGTCGGTTTTTATGGTGCTAAAGAGAATCTAAAACGCAGTGAAATAACACAAATACACCCAAGTGCATTTTCAAGGACATGAAAGTTAAAATTTTATGTTTTATCCAATTCAACTTAGTATATACAAATATTTGGGAAATTTTAAAACTGAAAAAATGTTTAAAAATGGTAAAATTTGTTTTTTTAATTTTTAATTTTTGACATAGCTCACTACTCAACCTTCCTTCCCCCGAAGGCATCTTCTTTGTACTACCATGCATCGACAGCTACACCAAGGTTGATTTGAGAACAGTGTCTTTTGACGTTCCCCCGCAAGAAGTTTGTGTTATTCAATAACTTCATTTATTTGTACATCGAGTATCTGTACATATGCCTAATAATTTTCATTAAATCTCATTGATGTTAAAGTATTATTAATTATGTGAGTTATCTATATTTAAATCTACTGGGACTTTCTTCTACGTGAGTTCAATTGGGAACCTATTGGAATTGTTTTAAATGAGTTTTTTGTTTATAAGCTTGATTGATTGATGGGCATCTGCAAATGTTCTGTGCCAATGCTTTAACAATTTGCACGGAATTTAGAAAATTGATATATTTTTCTACATTGATAAACGTTTTTTTAAAATATTTTTTTATTCAAATGTTTTTTTGAACTTTTGTTTTTAACTCGTCAAAATTTTTTAAGACTAATTTGTTGCACTGTCAATGTTGCCTACGAAGATCAATTATTCCATGCAACATTTTTCTGCATTTTCTTCATGTAACTTTTTTAAAATTCAATTCTTGGACCTTATTGGAAACTGAAATTCAATTTTTTACAGTTTGTTTGGAAATTTCATGAAGTTAACATCGAAAATCTAGCTGAAAATCATTTCTGGAAAATTGTTCAAAAGAGTTAAATCCCCTTCATGCTTAAAATGGCACATAAAAATTATTTATAACTTTTTCCGAAAATAGGCCGAGAAGTAATGCTAGTAAATTCCTGGTGCCTCTTTTCAATTTTTTATACGAATCATTTAATATAGAAATTTTTTCATTTTCCAATCATATTTCGTTTTATATTGAATTCTTACTTTTTTCCGTTTTCAACTTTCAAAAAAATCACATATTAACTCCAAAAATCAATTTTTGATACATTGAAATTTCAAAAAAATGTTTTTCAAAAAAGCATAAACATTCGAAATATAATAAACAAACAATAAATTATCAAAAAAAAATTCAAAAACTTCAAAGCAATAAACCGCATAAAAGCCTAAAATCACAAAAATAAAATACCAACAGGTACTCACCAAAGACAGCGTGACTGTTTCAGTAGATGCTGTGGTTTACTACAGGGTTTCTAATGCCACCGTGTCAGTCGCCAACGTCGAAAACGCCCACCATTCCACCCGTCTTCTAGCCCAAACCACTTTGAGAAATGTTTTGGGAACTAAAAATTTGAGTGAAATCCTTGCTGAAAGAGAGTCCATATCTAACTCAATGCAGGTTTGGTTTTAATAATAATGATTATTTATATAGCGCCAAGAGAGCAACTGAGGCAAGCAACTTTAGTTCAATCCTATCAATAGCTAGATAGCTCAAACTCGTGCGTGGATATTCCAAAAAACAGCTTGTAACACATGGTTCTGTTTAAGAGTAGAGTTTTTCTATTTGTTTCTTCAAATTTTGAACCAAAATTTAGAGATCTAATTGCTTAATGAGTATTTCTTGGCAAGATGTGTCAATTTTTTTTGTTTATACATTTTTTACAATTTACCTTATACATCCACGTAGTATTTCATAAAAGCATCATTGCTTTGTGTGTCATTTTATTCCATCAACTTCATCTTTTCCGTCAAGATGCACAGTAAATCTGAATTGTATAGCATTTATGATTCCTGTGAGTTTTATCTTTCTATCACAAAAAAACACTTACTCAAATGCTATAATTCATATCAAAAAAAATCTGTATCATATTAGTGTTATTAATTTGTCATATTTATATAATGGTGGAAAGTTTATCACGAAAAATGTTTAAAAATCTCTTCGCACACAAAAAATTTTGCCAACTTAGATATTTCTGCGACATTTCGATATAATTTTTCACATATTTCGATTTTCTTTCGACAAAAAATGATGGGAATAATTGAAATATTTAGAAGTATTAAACATGATTTCGGAATTCAGTCGTTCAAATTCTTTGATTTACAGAAAGTTTTTTTCATGCAGAAAGCCGTCAACGGATTATCTCCATTTAAATCTTGTTATCGTTTGCGCATTAAATAAAACAGCCGCAAAAAATCTATTTTGCAAACTAAAATATTTTTATGCAATAAAAGATACGTCTCAGTAGATTTTTATTGTTGGATTTTGTAAAAATGGAATATTAAATTTCACTGTTTTCCATGCAACTTGGCATGCACTTATAACATTCCTACCACACAAATTCACATCTCAAAAACTCAAATGAATATTATCCCCAATTATATAAAAAATTCACAACATAAATCCTACTCAAATAAATTAACAACCTTTGAGTTGAAGTGGCTTGATTGCAATATTAATCTTTAGGAAGCGCTGGACGATGCCACCGAGCACTGGGGAATCATGGTTGAGAGGGTCGAAATGTTAGTACTCTTCCTTCTTGTATATATTATAAAAACTGCACTTCTTCTATTAAAATTTTATTCAGAAAAGTTGTCTAGAGAGCTTTTATCCAATTTTTCACAATCTATTTTCCAAATTGCAAATATATTTGGAAATTTGTGAAAAAAATTGTTTAATATTTTTCAATTAAGAATTCCTGGCATGCGTCGAAAAAAAAATGTTCAAATGGTTGAAGAATTTTTAAAAATATTCATGAAATATGAATAAAAAACGCTATCTTTTTTAATGAGCTATCATAGATTTCATCAGCTTTAACTCTCAGGTTTTACATTATTTTTAACTCATATACATACTTACAAACATACTAGTTTGATGATAAAATTCACAAATAAGCATGAAATCCATTGAAGTGAAAACTAATTTGTATGATTCAAATAGGAAACATTAGTCTATAGCTACAATAATAAGAATCAAAGCTCAAGGCTAGAAGTTCCAAAACAATAAATTTTTGATGTCAAGCCCTGAAGTTCACAAATTTTTCTATAGCCCATGTGTTTTTGAAAGTTTAATGGTTGCAGCAATGAAGAGTTATGCTGGCACATATACTCCTTGGCATTTACAGTGGGTGATAATAAAAGGTGTGCTGTTAAAATATTGAATTTTCAAGAAATCCTTCAAAACTAATACATCAATTGCTTATTTATTGAATGATCCAACATAATCAAACCTTGGGACATTAATAATATCATTTGAAATTGCATTTACTTAATGGCAAATATCGTTATGACAATTAATAATCGGATAGACTTATTGCTCCTACAAGAGCCGAGAAAAACTATCCAACCTCCATGCAACTACAGTATTCTCATTCTGTTTATAACTATAACAAGCATATTAGCTCGCCTTTTTTTTCGTTTCATTACGATTTTCGATTCCTTCAACATGTTTCAATTCTACTATAGCCCTACACATTAAATTGGCAGTTAAGATTGTAGGGGAGTGAAGTTGAAGAGATTTTAGTCATTATAGAGTAGGAATAAAATCGATATCTATATAAATGTCCTTCATTTTTTTAGCTAAAATTTTATACTTTAAGCAACCAAATTTTTGATCAATGAGTTTATAAGTTATTCATAAAAACAGTTCTCATCCAACTTTTAATAAACTTAAGATATATAAATGACTTTCATATATAACAATACGCTCGAAAGCAACCTGTGTTTTCCACTCAGTCCAATGCTTTTCAAGCCAAACGCTTTCATCATTATTTCCAAAAAGTTCCTTGAAGTTTGTCAAATATTACATATACCATAGTATCTATCAACCACAGTCCTTCATCCTATTTAATTGTTTCTGCAGTTTGTGCGCGCTAAATTAAAAAAATGGGATATCGATTTCATACAATGTATTTAAATACGTTTAAATATTGTGTGAACAACAATTCAATGATAAGTAATATTTACATTTTTTTTATTGTATATTTGTAAATTTATTCAAACTCTGAGGGTTATAAAGAATAAATCTCTTCAATTAATTTCATAAACTCCTATAAAATGCTTCGATACTTCAGCTCATTTTAGAAAAGAATTTCAAGCTTCTGTAACATGAAATTGAGCTATAAAAAGCATACTTTTATTATTATGAGTCTCCAGCTATTTTCAATTATCTGCTTTCTATAAATAATATTTTCATTATGATTTGTTCAATTATCTCTGCAATATTTCAATATAATTAAAAGTCCTACCACTAATGACAGGGAATATGGCTTTCTTCAATATTGCGAAAAACTCATTCAAAAAAGATGTAATTTTTTACTATTTTAATATTTTTTACCAATGGTTAAGCAAGACGTAAAAATAATTTTTTATTTTGTGAAATATTAATTTACAATTAATTAGCTTGCATTACTGCTTAAACATTCAAAGAAACCACCTGTATTTTACAAACTGTTCAACTGGCCCATGGTTTCAAACCCATTTGTTTCTATCATGCTAACTGCTTCAAACCTACTTTAGAGTTTAATAATAATATTGCGTTTAGAAATGTTTTCTATTATTATTACTGAATATTACTAATTTTATTTGACAAAATTTTAAAAAAATTAACAATCTCATTTATGTTTTTTATTTTTTAAGTCCATTATTGTTTGATATTCCACTTGAAAAAGCTTGAGTTCTATTTTCTTACTAGTCCATGCTTCTCACCAAGCTTTGATATCACCGTTGTCATAAATTAAGCCTAGACTTCAACCACTAATTTGCTTTTTATCGCCCTTACATTGATAATAAAATTCGCATAGGTTCTTATTGCCGTTTTAAACGCATACAAAAATATTGAAACATTGATTTAAAAACTACAAAACCCAATGTGGAGTAAACCAAAGCAAACAACTGCACTAAATACAATAAAAACCACACAGCTCAAATGAATTCAAATTTGCATAAAAACAAAATAAACAGCGTAAAAAAAAAAACGAGTGAATCTTGTTATGATATAAAAGTTCCAAAACACAACAACAACACCCGTATATAGAAAGGATGTACGACTGCCAATACAACTGCAACGAGCTATGGCAGCTGAGGCAGAAGCAACTAGGGAAGCTAAAGCAAAAGTATGTGTGTGTTCATGTTTTCTATATGCCTTTTGCTTGTCGTTCTCATTAGTTTTATTTTTTGGTTATGTGTGTGTTTTTGTAGAGGTGTGTGTGCTTGTTTGTAGTTGTGTGTGTGTGTTTGTGTGTGTGTGTGTGTGTGTGTGTGTGTGTGTGAGTGTGTGTGTGTGTGTGTGTGTGTGTGTGTGTGTGTGTGTGTGTGTGTGTGTGTGTGTGTGTGTGTGTGTGTGTGTGTGTGTTGTTTGTTTGTTTGTTTGTTTGTTTGTTTGTTTGTTTTTGTGTTTTTACGTGTGTGTGTGTGTTTGGGTGTGTTTATTTGTGACTGCCATACAAAACCCCAATGCTTTTTTTCTAAAAATAGAAAGTTGAAATATTTTCACAAAAATTTAAATTTAGCCTTATGTTGATGAATAAATTGAAAGGGAGATATCACTACCCATACGTTATTGCTGTTTCGATAAATAAGCTATTTTATATGACTTACGATGGCAACGTTCAAGTATTTTCGTATAAAATTACTTTCTCAAAAATTTAATTAAATTCATTTTCAAACTCGCTATATTTACATGCAAAACCACTTAGCAGTTTTCATTCGGTCATAAATTCTACAAAAATATTAAAAAACTTTCAAAACTCAAAGCTTATAACAACCGCTAGATGCCTTCTGTCCACTCTCGACTCGCTGTTTTGTACGCGTGTGTGGCCAGTGGTTAAAATTAATCACTTTATTTGCATTATTAATTTCTTAGTTTGGTTAGTTCTTATGTAGTTTTTTTAAGAAAACATATAAATCTTCATATTAATTTTTAATATATTCATGGTGAAAAAATAAAGTTATATGGCCGAGGGAAAATGAGAAGTTTGAATACAAATTTTTGACATAACTATGAATGGCGATCTACTGGGTTGAAATTTCTCGTGGACTGCTTGATGCTATTTGACGCAACTTTCCTGTGAAGCCTATTTTTGTAATCAAACGAAAGCAATAAATCAAAAAACTTTGCGCTTGGTGGATTTATCAAATGTTTCCATTATCTTTTAAATTTCTACTCTGTATTCCGACTATAAAATTTGTTCTTTTGAGAATACAATTCATTTTGAATTCAAGTTTTTTTTTCATACAATTGCTTTTGAAAAATTTTTCAAATTTAATAAAGAAAGTAGAATTAAAATAAATTAGGTTTCAGTAAAAAAAACGCTACTTTTAACTTCTTATTCGAATTTTTTCAGCAGATAACACAAAAAAAATTATTTGGTAATATATAGCACAATTTTTTTGATAAATTTCAATAAAACCTTTCTATTTAACCCCAAAACAGTGGCGTTTTGAATCTGAATTCTTTCCTAACATAATCATTCTCAGAATCTATTCTCCTTTGTTTAAAAATGCCAAAATTTTATGTTATTTTGACACAAGTTAAAAGTGTTTATTCAAAGCAATCTGCTGGCCTGCATTGTGAGGTATTTCATCGTGAAGAGGCTTGTCTGATACTTATGTATCACGAGTACTGGCTCCAAATTGAATTTGGTCTTATATTGTCTTTTTAGTGGTTTTAGCTGATTAAAACTGGCATGGAATATGCTCAAAGAATCGCATATTCAAGCTTGTTAGTCGTACAACGATTGTCATTAAGTCAACATTAAATCGTATGGATAGTACGAAATTCTTGGAATTTTGCGATTTTTCAAAGTGCAATTTTGTAGTTTCAATATTCAAAATGGCATTCAAGTTTTATAACGGGTTTTTTAAATATGTAAAATATTAAGATTTTTTTACTTTAACTCTTTAAATATGTGAAATATAGATCTAAGAAGGAAGCCTAGTATTTTTGAGGATTTATGAGAATCAGAGCTACAAAAAATCTATAATTATCGTAGATTGCAACTTTATTATCAGATTTGTCTGAAATTCATGTTTTGATTATAAGGATTGAGCACTAAGAACTTAATTATGGAAATTTTTTTAAACAGATTGTTCATTTTATTCAAAAAAATTTAAAAAACTTCAGATATGTAAGTTAATTCTTAAAGAATGAAAAAAAAAATTAAAATAAATCTAATTATGAAGACTAGTATAAATTAGTAAAAGTCGTTCAAAATAGTTTACCTTGGTATTTACTCATTTACATCATTTAAAAGCATACAAAATCTAACCAGGACCAACATAATGCACCTCAATAAAAAGACATACTTGCTTTTTAAAGGCGCCTTTTTTTGATCAACAACTGAAAGAAGAATCTAAAAAGAGAAGTTTTAAGCATTTTGAAGATACTGGCTCTTGACGTAATAAAGAACCCTGTATAAAATAAACCTCATAGGTGATAATTATTTAAATTCATTTATCAAGTATTCATTAAACTCCGGCTCATAAGCAAGCATTATTATACGTTGGACCAGCATAACTGTATATGAAGTTTTTAGTTTTGGAAACCCTGACAACTATTCGTGGAGATTCAGTGAAATAAACAAAAAGTTTGGAAAAATTATGAGGTTGAGATCTTATTATTTTGAAACTTTTGTTTGGAGAAGATTAGAAATGTAATCAGATTTCGATAAATGCTCAAGGGTAGCATTTACGAAGTTATGATATCTGGACATAAAGACGATTTAGAGTAGTTTCAAACGGAAACAGGGAAATTTCAATTTTTTTTGAAATATTTTACCCATAATATTGGTTTTTTATGGATTCAAATTTAAAATACTACCAAGGTATTCCTCCATAAAAAAAGGTTAAAAATCAGTTTAGTAGCAAATTTTTGTCTGTAGGTTTAATAAATTTGTTCTGTTTCAACTCTTATGCTCACAGCATTAAATTTGAGCTTGTCAAAAATTAACACAACTATAGAAGATTTAATTTTACATTTCACCTTTCACAAAACTTTTACTATTTCAAATTTTTGTATTTTTAACGTTCGAATTCCAAATTTTTCAAAATTTTATATAACGAACACTGAAATCAACGCCATGAATTTCTACATTCGTATTATCTTCAAACACGCTCGGAATGATTATATTAAAGAATTTCACCAAAAGTAGAATACGAATCTACGCAGAAACATAACAATAGAATAATATCAATATATGCAACAACCATCGGTGTTTGACGTGCCCTTAACGAACAAAACCCTTTTTTATGCTATTTATATTGTAGCTACAAAGGCCAAACATATACATATAACTCAAATTTAAATAAAAAGTGCTTTGCCCATATGTTTACAAGATAAATTGCACTTACGTTATGCAAATGCTAAACAAAAGTTAAAATAGCCCCAGAATGACTGACAAAAGATTCCAAGCTTTAAAAGTTAAAAAGCATCAATGGCTTCAGCTAATGCTCACATAACTGCATGAAAAAATACAAAAAATAGAAAAATCAGCGATTATGAAATTATACGCAGATGATAATTGAAAAATAATTCAAAAAAATCAGAACAAAATTTGATGAAGCTCTCTTGGTTTTATCTTTGGGCAACCAAATCTGCCGATGACATAGAATTGCTTAGATGGAAAATCGTCCACAAAAATCATGGAAAGTCATTAAAAGCATTTTGATAAAAAAAGAATTTCAAGCTTCAAGAAAAATCTAGCAAAAGACTGAAGAAAACGTGAAAAAAATGATTTTTGTTCAAAAATTTAATCTAATATCTTTTTGAAATAGAAATGAATTAAAAGCTAATTTCACTTTTGCAATAATCCTTTATAAAAATCTTATTATTTGAAAAAGCCTAAAAACTAAATAAACTCAACCAAAAGACAACACAAAGACTTCAAACTCAATGAAATCAATTCTAAATAACAAAACCTTGAAATATCCAGTCGGGGGAGGGGGCAAGGAAGTTGTTTTTTTGGCTGAAAATTGACTCTCATAAATAAGATGTTTCCATTTAAAAATATATGCAACTATTTTTAAATTTTTCAATGGCAACGCTTAATTCCGAAATAATCACTTCATTTCAATATTTACAACTAAATCTTAGCTTTGAATAGTCTTCGTTTCTAGGGTGATATGAAATAAAGAATTATTTCATGAGTTTTATAACGAATATTTTTTAATAAAGTTGAGAATAAAAAATTTTTTTTTGTCTTTTATACCCAAAACACCAACTAATAAAAAACTTTATTAGATAGCTAAAAAGACGCTGAATAAACCACAAAAGTCAAAAGGAGACGTCTCAATTGGTTAGGATGTTAGGTCAGATTCTCAAAAGAAACTCCCGCTCATAAAAAATTGCATGAAACATTTAAACTTGAGAAAAAAAGCAAGAAAACCCTTCCTCCACATGGTGGCTAATAGAAATCAAAAGTGAGCTGAAACAAACTGATGGAAGTACTTTATAAAGAAGAAATAGAATGAGATGATTTGTATAAAGATAGAATAACACAAAGAAATGACATGTGGTGAGGTTTAGCTGCATCTCAGTTACAATTATAATTTTCAGTTTTAATTATAAAAATTTTTTATGGTTATTTTTTATAATTTCAAATGATATTTGAGTAAAATAAAATAAATTTCTAGTGTTATGTTTAATAGACTTTACAGACTCCTTCAGATAATTTTTTTTGAGGTATATATTAACATATAAAAATATTCGATTGATTTTGTCCACCGAAATGGCATGGCTCGATTAATAGATAAATAGATATAAGTATAACAAAAGACACGTTGACTGGTTGAAATTGAAGAAATAAAACACGGAATTTTTTTAAAACTTCAGTTTTGTCAGTTTTTATCTGATTATCGAAAGCCTTTGAAACACGTTCGAGATTTGACAAAAATTTTTACTAATAAAACCATGTTTCTAAATCAAAAGTAAAATATACGTTATATTTTGTTTGATTAATGTTATAACTAGTCAAACTTCAAGAATTGTCATGTCGGCTAACTCAAAACCTCTTGATACTATAATATTTCAAATTTCCGTAACGCCATGCATTCTAATCAGATCATAGCGGCTGAAGGAGAGAATCAAGCTGCCCATGCTTTGAAGGAGGCTTCAGACACCATCAATGAATCATCGTCCGCACTGCAACTCAGGTACTGTTTGGATTAATAGTTGATTTGATGGGGCTGAGTTTATTTGTGTGTGGAGGAGTTTTGTTTGTTGAAAAATTCATTAATTGAGTTTTTTAAATTTTTTTCTATGTTTGGTTTTTACTTTTTTATTATTTTAAAATGTTTGTTTCGAACATTTTTTAGTTTGAATACTTTTAAAAACATTTGAAAGATGTTTGAAGAATTTCTTAGATTAAAAAGATTAAGATTTTTCAGACCGAAAAGAAGCTCTAAATAATAAGAAAAAAATTTTTTTGAAATTTTTTTTTGAATAATATTGTTCCAATACGTAGTTTAATGTTTTTGAATGATAGTTCCGCCTCTATAACGCTTCCTACTTCAATAATTCAACCAATTTTTGCTTATTATCGTTTCAATACTGGTATTAATTAACAGATACCTCCAAACGTTGTGCACGATTTCAGCTGAAAAAAACTCAACAATTATTTTTCCTCTGCCCATTGAAATCCTCTCAAACATGATGATTAAGAAATAACCATTGTTGTAAGGAGGATTTAAGTGCATAAACTATTTCATAAAAGAATAAACAAAGATCGTAAATCCATTCTCCATATAAAATAAATAAAAATATTTATTTTGAATTCGACATATTTTTTGTGTTTTATATTGAGAACCATAAGAAGATATAGAAAAAAGAGGGAGCGGAAATAAATTGAGCACCGTTCGATTGTTCATCTAATGTAACACAGTCTTACAACTTTATATTTTATACTTTTGTCAAGCCATTGTGTGTTCCATTAAATGTGTGTTTCATTCAAAGCATTCAGATTCATATATATATTTTATTGAAATACTACTATGAGTTTTTAATTTTTAAAAATAATCTAAAAAAGCAAATTTAGAAATTTCTAAATTCACAGCTTTTAACCAAAATTTCATCCAGCATTCTAACGTAAGCCCTTCAATAACACGTTGTCTTTTATACAAATTTAGTAGAATATTCAACAACTCCATAAACTCCTTGGTGAAAATTAATGAAAGTCTTAGAAGAGGATTTGGTTTTTTTAAGATATAAAGGTTGATCTACAGTATTAAACTATTTCGAGAAAAAAAATTAGAGTTGTTTCATTGATGAAAGTTGTTTTGCTTTTTAGTTTTCATTGAAAGCCTCATACATCAAACAAATAATTATATTCTTCTTAGATTTTCTCAAATTTTATTCAGTCGTATGTGGTGATTTATTAAATTAAATTTTTACATTGTTGAGTATCAAATAGTTAAGACTTATCGACCAAAAAATCTCAATATGGTATGAACTGCCTGAAATTTTCGAGCACATTCACTTGTCTCAAAACACATTCGATTGACTTTTATCGGCTTACGACCATCGAAGCATATGAAATTGCTCTTATTTCTCCTATTATTAGCAACAGTACAATATTAGCCTTTGCATTAGCTCGCTCCCATAGCAAGAGTTAATGGTGTAAATATATGGCCAAAACCTTAGAAATATTGTCATGATTTTTTTTATTGAATCTTCAATACAAGACGGTAAACATCTTTTTTGAAAAGTATTTTAACGATGAAAACATTTTAAATTTTCTGCTTGATAGTAATTTTAAGTATCAATCATTCACAAAAAAATTGTTTTATAACATTACTTGGAATATACGTCTAATTAATGCAATTCAAATCTTCAGCTTTTTAAGTTGCCATTTTGACAATTGAATAGAAAATTTGTACATACAAAAACCATCGCTGGCAATCAAATTAAATATAATATTTTTTGATATTTTACAGAAATATCTACAATTTTCACAATTGTTTTTATATTTTCAATCAGTTTAAATTTATTTTCGTGAATCTTTGCTAGTGGTTAGAAGTGTTATTAGTGCTATTCATATTTTTTCATATCAGTGGCTGAACAAAGCTCATGATTTTATTGAAAATGTTCATATTTTAGTATAATTTACTTTTGAAATCACAGATCATATAAGGACCATTTCTTTACCTAGGTTTTATGTACAAGGTACATAGAATTTCGTTTTATCATAGTGAAGTCAGTTCATGAGATAAAATAAATGACTTTGGTTTATTTAAGCGTGTGTAAAGCTCATTTTGATTCGTTTGATAGAGGATTAATTATCTCTAAACCTTGTTCAAATCATAGGCGTGAAATATAAATTTAATTTCGAAATTAAATCATTTTTTTTCAAAAAAAAAAATAAAAATATGAAACTTTTAGTTTTTTCGAAATGGACGTCCCAAGGCTATCAAAGCTTTTGAGCAGTTTTTCAGCCCGTATTGACTTATATAAAGGTCTGTTAATGACCATTGAAATAATACAATTCAAAAATTCAAATATTTACAAGTAGAAAATAACAAAATACACGTAAAAAATGTAAAAATAGAGTCACAATAGTTGAGAAAGGTTTAAATTGAGAGGCTCATTTTGATTTCTTCATTTTCATCCTCTTGTTTTGAAACCACACTTTGATGTGGCACTGCGGGATCTTAATCTGCGAAACTAACTGTTCCAATGCGGACTTTGTTAAATATTCAGATTTCTGTTGGTTTTATATTATTTTATTTACTTTTCGAAGTAATTAGCAAAAAAGATATAAAAATTAATAGTAGTTTAGGAATCAATTATGCTTCTATATATGTGTTGTTCCCAAAAAACCAATATTCAAATGCGAACCTTAAATTCTTTTTCCAATAGTTCAAGATGCTCTTTACTATAATTGTGCCTAGTTTTTTTTCTTTTTCTTGCTTTTCCTTCTTCTTTTTCTGCTTGGTTGTTTGCATTCTGTTTTAATTGAGAGTTTTCATACGAGCCTGTTATTGATTGTTTGCACACATTATTAATATTTAAAATTTCATTCTCTTTCATATGAAAATTTAATAAATTTTCATCAGAAAAAGTGTGAACATTAGAGTAATGTTCGGGAATATGATTCTCATAAGAATGAAAATCCGCTTCCCTATTATGGGGTATAAAGCCTTTATGAATACATAGCTCTGCACTAGTCTTGCATGGACTTTCACACTTATCTTCAAAATTTTCTTTTTTTTCTGCTTCTCTTATATTGGTTTCTTTAAAAGTATTTTTATTCATTATGTGTAAATTTTGGTATTTAGTATTGTTTGGGGTTGGTGTGTCTGACCAATACCCGGAGGAGTTTATAGTTCTAGTGAGAAAAGGCGGTGAGTTTTCAGGCGTTGTGGTTGTGTTTTTTATGGTGTGGGAGGATGTTACAATGCTTTTTACTCCAGCGCTTTGTGTGTTTTGAATGACTTTATTGCAATTGTTCAATATCGGTTCTAGGTTTTTTATAAAATTTGATGTTGGCTGTTTGACTTGAAGAGGGGCGTTGTGCTGGTTAGCATTAGGCAGATGAGGTGTGAGTGGTGAAGGCGTTAAAGCTATATCATTCGTTTCCAAAAATACACATAAATCTTCTAAAAAACTATGGTTATCACCCCCATTGTTATCGAGGTTTATAAACTGATTTCTGTCGTTTTCAGGAACTTTTACTTGATTAAAACAAAAGTTTTGATAAACTTTTTCAAATTCATTTTTTTCTCGTTCCAGTTCAATTTTTTGGTGCTCTGTTAAATTCTGGTTATTGAAAAAACTATTTAAAAGTTCATAATTAATTTCGTTGATGTCTCTTTGAGTTTGTACTGGCTTCTTATTTTGTGGGATGAGCTGAAACTCATGAAAAGTGTGGGTGAGCTGCGGTAGTGAAAAAGAATGCTGAAGTTTAGACGGTATTTGAGGGTGTTCTAAAGGGAAGTTAGGTGCCATGGTAGGAAGGAAATACATGCTAGGAGAAACGGCGTATGCATTCATTACAGGTTCAAAGTATTCTTTGTTGGCATTTTTAATCTTGTTTTCATCTTTATTATAAAAAATATTTTTCATAATAAAGGATTGCTCTTTTGAGTCTCTTGTTACCCTGTTTTCGTTGAGAATGAAACTGACATCTTCATCGTAAGGTAGACAAGTAAGGTCCAAAAGGGTTCTGCCAAGGTTAGTAGTGGTGTTCATTGTGTTGTTTAAGTCTACATTATTATCTTCAATTGCTGTTGTAGAGGTTGGTTTTTCGCTGTGTTTGGGGTTAATCCCTTGCTGTCTTTTCGACCAGAATGCTCCTTGTTTGTCCTGTTGGCTCAAATTATTCATTTTAATTAAAATAATCAATAAAAAATAAATAAATGATTCGTGTAATTTGAAACTTATCAATAAATAAATAATAGTGAAGTATTAAGTTTTAAAAAATAATTTATATATATGAAATTAATATTAAAATATTTAAGAGTATTCAAATCTCTGCCGCTGTTTGCCAACTCTGGGTTGAATGATCTGAAAATATAAAACTTGGAAATTAATTTTTGAAACAAATATAACCAAAAACTATCATTTAAATCTCTTAAAATATCATAAAGTTTAGAAGATCCCTCCTGAATGCCTTAACGAATGATAAACTTTGAAAACTTCATGAGTGTCTTCTCTTTATATATGTAAAAAAAATGCAGTATTGTTTTATAATTTCAATATTGTAAACCAAACAATTATGTTAGTACATACACACCTAATATGCCGCTACAGCCTCACACTTCACACACAAAAGCATTACGCATTTTACAAGCCTGTACACAAATAGAATATTTCGACTGTTACCTTTTACAACTGAAGTCTGCGAATTTAAAAGAAATTTTTTTCAGCTGTTAAACCTTTGTAAGCTTCGTATGGTGTTTTACGATCTTTTATGATGTCTTCCAATATTTCTTTATTTTCATAATAAAAATTAATTCTTTGAAGATAATTCTCTCGTAAAATCCCTATGTGAATTATATAGTTTTAAATTCGAGATTTGAGCGTCTTTTTTTGAAACCCTATTCACTTAACCATTAAAAAAGCCTTTTAAAGTACTTTTCCATGTTTTAGTTCATAAGTATCCTTATTGTTTTCCATTTTCTATATTGCTTTACAGCTATAATTGAATATTGTTTAAATATAGCTTTCAAATATAGCGGGATATTTCTCACAAAATTACTAACATTTAATTCAATAAACACATTATACACTGAAAGCATTACGACTAAAATTAATAAACTCATATCACATAGCCAACCGTGCGTTCACTCATTTATCCAATACTATTTTTATTCTTTCAATAATCTCTTCATTCTTTTCAATAACCTTTTTGTGTTTTTAATAATTTACCATCATTCATTGTATCTCTTTTTACTTTTCATGATCCATAACACTTTTTTTTCATCTTTCCCTGTTTTTTTATACATTATATAACTTTTTTTTCTTTAACAATATCTCAATTTTCTATCTTTTGTTTCAAATTTATTTTCTTTCTATTATATTTTTTTTCAATTTTTGTTTTACCTTACTTCATATTTTTCGTTTTTCATTTTTTTTTATCAGTTTCTTTATTTGTTTCATATTTTATATTGTTTCATTTATGTACTGTTTGCAAAATATTTTGTGAATGCAAAGCTTAGTTTTCATTTGGAACTTTTTTTTTTGAATATTTTATAAACTTCAAAAATATTTTATGCAAAAAACTGCGTAAAATTTAAGTTTATAGAAAACTCGTACCCTGAATTACAATTTTAAGCTATAAAATGAGTTTTCGTACTAGCCATGGTGTAAATCATCAACAAAAAAGAAGCATATTTCCAATTTATTTACTTCATATAAACAACAACGTAATTTCAATTTTTTCAAAGAAATCAAATAAATGTGCTAATTGAAATGCATTTACAAGCGTTAAATTCAGTAGTTCGTAAAGAAATGCCTTTTACAAGCACATCAAACAAATACCACAGTGCATCCAGTTCATTCTTTCATTTGTACAGCAAGCTACAAAAAAAATATAATGACAAAAATTGATAATCTGAAATTAATATTTTGTTTTTTACTTAATGGATGATGAAAACTTAGTGTTAGCTAGATTTAGATATATTCTGTAATTCGTAAGGGGGGCGTCAGCATAGTGTTAGAGAAAACCAATGAGATACAACAAAGAAAATTATAAATACTGTTTCCAGAACTCTCATTCTTGTTCAGGAATATTATCTGCCAAACTTCAGTTTGAAGTTCGGGTTGTTTCTGCTACACTTTACTTTGCAGATATATCTTAATGATAACAAGAAGTTGAAAGAGATTATAATAGCTGTTTAATAAAGAAATTTGAGAGTTATTCAAGATTATCCTTGAGAAAGTCACAGTCGATCTTACCATATGGCTTCACATTGAATGAGAGTGGTTAAACAAGTGATGTTGGGAGTACAGTCACTCTTATTATATAAATGTTCTTTGGCGCCAATCGAAGGTGGCCTGTCGAAGTTATAATGGCGGCTCGAATAGTCGCTTTTTATACTTAAAAACTACATAATTCAGTTGAAAATGTCAAAATATTATTTTTTAAAATAATTTCGCAATTTTATTTCAAAATTCGATAACTTAGTACAATAACATACAAGAACTACTTCTTTTGGGATAATTTCGGTTTTTTTGCTTTACATAGAAAGCAGGTAAATTGTGAACATCAACAATTTCATCTTATGCAACAACAAAAATTAAAAAGATAAACACTTCATTGCTTTTTGGAGGTAATAAAGGCTGGCATTACTTGGATGAAACTTCTATAAAAGATTTTAAAAAATATTATCATTTAATTAATATCAAAGAATGTAACAATGAAGAAAAAGATAAGCAATTTCTGGTTTCAATTGTGATGATGTGGAAGTCCCATTGAAGAAAAAAGATGAAGGCAATGAAGTTCAAATTTTGTTTAAAATTAACATTTGATTGCTTTAAATATTTTATTTGAAGTTTCATCTATATATTTTTTTTTTGTTTATTACCACAGATTTAATTATTTTTATACATTCAAAAAATCAACTCAGTTTTCTAAATTTCATTTATATAAGTATTATTATGGTTGCTTTTGTTTCAATTAACAGACCTTTTTTTCATATAATCATAGTTAACTGTTTTGTTTATTTAGTTATACTTGCATAGTTTTTTTTCTAAATTGTCATATCTGAGAAAACTTACATTACATTAAATTGCATTCAAAGTTCATAATACTCAGTGGTCTAGGAACTCCTGAAGTTGATGCCACTATAATTCTACTCTTCATTGATTTTATTTGATTTGATTTATGTACATTGAAAATAATAATATTTAGATGCATGGTTCAATTTCAAAAAGTTTCAAGCCCGTAAGGTTTAATCTGATGAAAATCAATTAAATTTACGAGTAAGCCTATCAAAGGTTGTCAAAAAAGCTTTAAAAGAATATTTAATGTTTTTTTTTTGACTTTCTCTACTATTTTCATGAAAATTTTTTACTAGCAGGTTTTAACTTGAAATGAAAAAATACAAGTTTTAGAATTTTGAAGTTTATTTTGAATAAAAATTGAATTTGAAAAAAGTACTTAAGCTTTCAAAAACTCCTGTTCGTCATATAAAACTTGATTCCGAAGTGAAAAGTGAAATCATTACTCTTATGGCCGGGTACATACATGGAAAAGTTTCAACTATTATGCACTTCTCATGATAAATTTTAATTCAAAATACTATTCATAAATATTGAATCAGTGAAACAAACAAATTTTTTCTTCATTTTATCAATTTTAAATCTATAGTAAATCCAATTATAAAATAGTATGACATCTACAGATTTTTTTTATAGCATTATATATAGTTGAATTTTGTTCGGTGTTAAGGAAATTCTTTATTTTATCATATTATATGTTTGAATCAAAAATAAACGAACTTGTTAGTTTAAAATTAGTTCATATAAAGACGATTCAACTACATTATACCAGAAAATATTAAGACTAAATGAGTATTAATTAAACGTTGAGAAAATGAATTTTTGATTGAAAGGAAAACTTACTTCAGAATTTTCACGAAATAATTTATACTTTAATATTTCCATCAATAGAGTTTCTCAAAAAATCTTAACAAATTTGTGATCAAAGTCAACATTCTTGGTTTATGTTGAAAATTTCAATTTTTAACTTTTAAAATTATTTTTTTAAAATATAATTTTTGTTAGTTTATGGGTAAATTTAGTTTTTATTGATACTTCTTTAATGTAAATTTGCTGAATGGTAGTGTGGCCGAGTGGTCTAAGGCGCTGGTTTTAGGCACCAGTCAGTAATGGCGTGGGTTCGAATCCCACCACTGCCAACTTTTTATTTAGAAAATTTGTTGTTTCGTTCTAAATTACTTTTTTTATTTCATAACTACATATATACATATACATCCATTTAATTATTATACTTTTTTTTTACATTATTTTCGTTAGTTAATTTCCTTTTCTCATATAACTTTATATTCTCTCTTTTTAGATTCAATTTTGTCACTATTTTAGAAAATAAATACATGTGTTAGTTTCAAAAAAAAAATTGAAAATTTTATATAGTCATTCTATTTTGAATGAAATCAGCAAAAAATACTAATACTATTATAAGATACAAATCACCTTTAGACTTTAAGCTTTTATCACTAGGGTACCTAGAAGTTTTTTTTGAATGAACTTTCAATACAAAGTACATTTGAAAGAGTTTTGCAACATTTATGTGAAATCAAAAAGTACAATAAATCAAAAAAAATTTTATATGGATGAATATTAGAAATAAAACACTTTTATTTCTTCAAAAAATTTTCAATGAGCAAACGGCAACATCGAATAAAGAAAATGATTCAATATTTATAAACTGTTATTTTCGTATATAAAAATGTTGCTTATATTTGCGCGTCGATAAAGTTTAGCTTCAGTTACTCTCTCAAACTCGATTTGAAGATGAGAAGTGAAAACTTCAATATTCTATATAATCTTTATCATTCGAAAAATTCCAAGTTAAATTCTTTTTCATAACTTCATTAAAAACAATTTTTGAATTTTTCTTTTATCATTATAATCACAAAAACTTCGTCTCGACATTCATTGATATAAGAAAAAAAATAATTATTTCAAATAAATCACACAATTATGCTCTGAATTTATTTTATTTAAATTTTGTGAATTAAATATGACGAAATATAAGACTTTTTATCTAATACAAATATTTAGAGAAGTAAATTTATACCTTCTGACATATGTTTGCTTATGCCTTATTTATCAGTCGTTTAATAGTGTTGAGTAATTCTTTTTCGAATCAACCCGTTTATTAACGTTATTATATATATCCAACTAAATTCTTTATTCAACATTTTTGAAGTTTGCATCACAAAAGCTTGGTTCACTTCAATTTTAAATTCGATCTCTGATGAAAATGTTTGAATCAGTCGAGTTGGTTGAATACATACTTTAATCTTACGAGTTAACAATGGAAATAGCCCTTCATAAGTAATTTAGAATATAAGTTAGATGCACTATTTCAGCACGAAAAGCTGGATAGGCTAGGAAAAGTACCAGCTTCAAATGTGCGACCCATGTCTCATAAGTGATTATTGTGTTTCTAAACATGTGTATTGATGCATATGAGCATTGCTTTTCTAAAGAAACCGAACACAAATTCAGGTGTATTTAAAAGATATTTAATTTAAAATAAGATAATAAAAGAGTTTTTAGTACCCAAGCAACATAAAATATTTTTTTCTGCATTTTTCTGTTTTTATACATGCGGGAAAACTAAAATATATTGGCAAAATAATTGTAAGAATATTGCAGCTGTTAGAGAAGATAAAGCAAAAGTGATGCTCTTAATTTCAAAGTTATTTAGTTTTTATACAAAAATGCATTTTTTGGTCCGTAGTTTAATAGATTGAATTTTATGAGCTATACGAAAAGTGATTCAATATGTATTGTTTGTTAAAATTCCTAACATATTGTATAATTAATTAAAATATATTATATATCGGAATAGAGAATTTAATTAACGTGCAAAAAACTTACAAGATTATTTTGAAAAACTGAAAGATATTAATTCAAGAACAAAAAACTCCGGATCTATAATTAAACATCGAAATAGGATCATGCATACGAATAATAGATGGAAAATATTTAGTATGCGGATAGTGTTCAGGTTTAAAATTTCTCCAATCATTAAGGTTTTGTTGCTTTTATTCTTAACTACAATTTTCAAAAAATACAACGTTATCATCAAGACAGTTTTAACCAAAAAAATTAAAAATATCGCTACATAATATGTTTTTTAAAATATTCTAAAGATACTGTAACAACATCAAAAGACCATGGACCCAAGTTTACACTATTCTGACACGCGAAAAAATCGATATTTAACATAACTTCTCCCCTTTTTTAACGTTACATACAACTTTACACAAATGCATTAAACGCCATTTTATAACATTAGATGTTTTCAAAGCTACGCTCCGTTTCAATTGCATCGGCTTTGAAATTATCGTCATTGATATTATCAAGTGGGGCAGAAACAATATTTTCTTTAATCGTTACTATATCGTTTTAAAGTTTTTCTCTGTTTTCCGTTTCCGATTTTGTGTCTTCTTTGTGGCTTTTACAACGTGTAACCATAGAAGGCCTTTTTAGACCTTTTTTGCACAAAATAACAGAAGCGAGCAACCGACGAAATCGAAGAGAAAGGACATAATATATGAAAAAGTTAGCACAACTGTTAAAATTCACTAAAAGTTTGCTGGCAGACTCCAGGTAGTAAACCGCAGTACCACAGGTTGTTTGGTACATATATCTGGGAAATAAATAAACACATCATTATATTGAACATTGATGCTTCGAATCCTCATCAAACATCACCCATAACGAATATATAACTCAACAATCGATAGTAGTTACAATAATGCATTTTTTATATGAATATAAAATTTGAACTTTTGAAAATGGCAATGTTACCTAACACAATGAAACACTGCTAAAGGTGTTTGGCATATCACCGCCACTAAAACGACTGTCACTAGTGTTATTGTAACCTATGGAATGGGTTTTGAAGGTAATATTACTTGATAGTCAATAATAATTATTATTTTTTTAAAATTTAAATGTTAGTTATAAACTTTCGAATAAATTGTAATAAAACAATTCTTATGAATTATTCTAGAAGAGAAAACGCAGCAATTGTAACATGAATCTTTTATTAACTAAATTGTTCCTTATTTATATGGTATCATTAGTATTCCAAACACAAAATGCCAAAATAATGAAAAATTTTATTAACTCACCTCCCTCGATGCTGAACTTTTTTTATTTGTTGTCCCACTAAGAAATGCTTTACTTGATGGTTTTTTTTCTCTTTTTGTAGTTTTTTTTTTGGATGATTTCAGAGACTTTATGATCCAAATACTGCTGACTAGGAGAAGAGAAAGGGGAAGAAGAACAAGTAGAAAATTTACAACTATTACTTTGTATCCTATTTTGTAGAAACCTCGATTGCCTAGTTCTGTTTTAACTTCAATCATAGAAGAGGTTTTTGAGAAATTTTTTAAAGTATCAGCAAGTTTATGCGTTTTATTTTTAGAATCATTTGTATTATTGGAACCAATTATATTTAAGGGAATTAGCTTTGATTGGTTGAAAAAATTAAGCATGTTATTGTGTGAATCATTATTAGAACTAATAATTTTGTATTCGAAAATTCTTGGACTGTTGAAGACTATCGCGCCGAAAACAACACAAACAACATAAATTTGAGTGCGTTTGAGAGACCATGCTTCTGTGACGTGGTGAGGTCTACAAACAGCCCAGTATCGGTTGGCAGCCACAAGAACAACCAGCCAAATGCTGCACATATGGGCTACTGGAGTCAATAACCACACATATCTTATATACGGCCAAACTCTCCATGGGTCTGGACACGCCTTTGTAAAGTGGCAAATATATGGGATAGAATCAGTTATGTTAACGGATAAGAGAAGTACCAAATCACTAATTGACAAACTTTGGAGCAATCTAATAGCAGCATTTGCTTTGTCTTTTTTTAAAGCTAGAAAACTCAATGTGTTGCCGATGTAGCCTACAAAACAGAGAAACATCACCACACAACCCCATAACATAAAATCAAAAAAACTACAATCAAATGTCAACTGTGAGGCTTGCGTTGGAAGTGGCGTAGTGGAAAAATTAGAAAACAATATAGAAAGCTGTATGTTTTGGTCTGACATCGTAGAAAGTGATTGATGCTTGTGGCTGGTTCAAATTTAAACTTCTTTTCTCTCACATACATTGAATAACGGTTCAACATTTATTTTTTTGGCTGTTATCATCTGTTTTGAATGTTGTGGTTAGAAACTTTTATGGATATTGTACATTTGTAAAATCAATAGAGCTTAAATGATACAAAACAAAGTAAATGATACAAAGCGAAAATTCTTTGCATCTTATCAATAAATGCTGAAATTTTCAAATGCCATCACAAATAACCTTTAAAACCAACAACCCATACAACTATATGGTCTTTGAACATCTTCGTACAAATGAGAGACCAAATATTTAATGAAAACGCTATCTAATAAGAAAAATTTTTTTAATCAAAAATTCATTCTAGTTTTGAGTATATACAGTAAATTAAATATTACAAATTTGCCAATATGTCGGTAGTAACCTGTTTCGGATTTTCAACGCAAAATTTTTTATCACTAATTAAATATTAGTTTTAGATGCTTTTATGTCGTGAATAAAAGCAATTTCGTGCTAGTTATCTAAATAAAATAGCTTTTCATGAGCGTGCATAAAAACAGTGGTTTGCGTCCTGTAGTTTTAAACATGAAATAGAACATTCGTTTTTTTGAAAGCTATTATATTACTTAATGAAATTTGTTGAAAACTCAAGTATTTTTTGAAAAGCTACGTTTATAGTCAAAATATTTTTTTGTAATAAAAAGCATTAAAAATATTTTTATTGTTTGTTTTGTGACTTGAAAAGTGGCATCATATAAAACTAAAACAAGCATTGAATCACTATTATAGCAATGTTATCAAAGGTTAATCAATTAATTTTCACCATAGATGCGTTTCGCTTGTACCTGGTATAGCAATAGTTGTAATTTCCAAAAATAAATAAATTTCAATATTGTTTTTTTCGTACTCTTTTTACCCCGAATCATAAATATAATCATATTATCATAGATAATTGTGGCAACAAAACGAGTTGGTGAAAAGTTATTTTGATAATAAAGCAGAAAAAAATCAATTCATTTTGAAAATTGCTTAATGTATTTGTTTGTTATGAATGATGATGGAAATTAAAAAGTATTTTGTCATTAGTCTCAATTTTCAAATTTGGAAATCAAAAATATTAAGAAAAAATATTTTTTTGGTTACTTCTAGGAAATAGGTCTACATTTTTTATAAGAAAAGTTAATTTTCCATTTATGAGAATGAATTTCGAAATTTAGATTTATGTTAGAAAAACTTGTCAAATATATTTTGTTTGTAATTTTGTTTATTGTTTTCTTCAAAGTTCAATTTAATGTTTATTTTGTTTATGGTTTTTGAAACTCATTACAACTTAAATTACAAAATGCACCAAAATATCTGTAAAACTATTATATAAACTACACGGAAAACTGAATTATATTGTCAGAAAAAAGCAGCCTAACGCTCTAAGTGAATTCAATTCCGTTTATGGTGACATTAGTTCTATAAGGTATTCAATGAATGGAGCTTTTTGCAAGGTGAACTTACATTACAAGGTACGGATTCTGTAATTCTGCTCATCTCACAAAGACTTCATACATTGAATAACAATTTTAGGCAGTGTTTATCTATTTATATGCTCAATACAGACTTTGAAATCATAAGTTGTGTGGGAGTCCATCTTTTTTTATGGTCTTTATCTACATTCAAGCATCGTTAAAATAATATCGCTCAAACATTTGCGTTCAAAATAGGTTGCTTCATAGTTTTATTATGAAAAAGAAACATGTGATTCAGATTTCCAACAAAGTTTTGTTTAAAGTTATTTCAATAAAAATCACAAGCAGATACAACTACTGATGAAACCAAACTATGTGTAACAAAAGTCACTCCATGAAGCAATTGACTTCTTCAAACCAACTGGGTTTTTAAATAATAAGTATTGTGAAAAGAAACAAGCTAAAGCCTCTTGGTAGAAAAAATTGTTGAATAAACAACCAGCAAAAACTGAAGAGTCAAAAGCATATCACGTTTTTATGAACATTCGTCAACTTCACTAGAAGTTATTTTTACAAAGTCCTTACGATGGAAAACGAAATAAAAGAGCTATAAAAAAATTGAATATTTACTGCAGTAAACAAACAAGTGGTTATATGGATATGTATGTGTTGGGATTCTCTTTTAGCGCCCTCTAGCTGCCAAAAATAAAAAAAACTTTAGAAAATCATATCAGAGAACAATATATGACTGGGAGATTAGCATGGTAACATTTATGATGAGTATGCTTGAAGAAGTGTTATGGCTGGAAGTACATTTATAATAAATCCATAAATAATAAACTAAAATGTATGCGAGGCTGTCACTATGTGCAAATATTATGAAAAAAGAAGAGTAAGCACTTTCTTTTTTCGGGGAAAAAGCCGAAAATCATCATTTTTATCTATCTCATTATTCATATCTCTGTATGTTTTTTCAATAGTGAGTTATTAATGTATTTAAAAACCCATTAAATAAGAAATTCGTCTATTAGACAGCTAAGATAATACACTGGATTGCCAAAAAAAAGTTTAAATGTGAATTCGATTATATCATCTCTCAAGCTTATAAGTTCAAATTAGAAAATATTTTTTTTATCAAAAGTCTATATCAATAATATAAGTTTAAGACTCCGTGGTTTTTCAAAACACATTAAAATTCAGAGCTTATCGTATGAGGTTTTTACATTTCCAAGTGTATTGAATAAGTCGGGATTTTTACGAAAATATACTGTGAAGAGAAATTTTCGAAAAATAATTTTTTTCTTCCATATTGTATTGCAAGCTTTCTGTTTATTTAAGTTAATTTTGAAGCTTGTTTACATATTATTCGGTTGCAGAAGACATGACGAGATGAATTTTTTAGTAAGCTGATCATCCAATGTAAAAACTCTATTTTTTTATTTATTTAATTAACAACAACAAAGTTATAGTCGTAATCCATAGAATAAATGATACTCAATATATATTATGTCTATTTTCTTTGGAATTACGTATCTTGCACTATTATACATATTGCCTGGAAACCTTATATCGATCCTCACAAATAATGCATCATGTATGATTATAGGACCACTTCAAATTAAAATGAAATACATGAATTATTTACAAGTTTTGATAGATCTGGAGCTTTAATTAAAACAACAGCACGTATGAAGGTCGTGGTTTGAAAAAATTTTCTTACATCAACTTATCAGTTGAAAAGACTTTTTCAAAATTCACAGTTATTTTTGGTTATTAAATCAAAAAACTACTCGGAGTTTTTGTTTTCTCCTATGTTTTTTGAGTATCACACTACAGATAAAGGCGGTAGTTCAAATGAGATTAATTTTTTGAAGGTCTCTTTTCTTTGCTCATAAAAGGAGTTTTTATTTATGATGAAATTCTTATAAAGAAAAACGTTTTTTTTGTAAAACAGAAGTTTTTTGGCTCAAAAGAATATTTTTTCGTATAATAAAATATATTTGTTATTATTTCTTTGTAATATATATTACTCAGGTTAGATTTTTTTGAAAATACTAGGGTATTTATGAAAATTTTGTTTAATTCCACATTGATTATGTGAGAAATTTATCAAAATATGAAAAAAACAAAAATTTTTTTAAAGTGAAATCTTAAAAAAATATTTAAAACTTATATCAAATTTTACCAAAAAAACTATTAAATAAATTTTCATTTTTAATCAAATAAAAATCCTATATACATTTGATTGTATCGAACCAACTCAATTATCCAAACGAAATAATCCGTAAAGCACCATAACGGGTCCTAAAAAATAATTTTGTTATGTCTAATAACAAGTGTTAGCTTCAGAAGACGCTCTTCAATCATTCAGTATTGTCTTGTTGTTTTTCATTTGTATTGATGTCTTCAAAGAATTGTTTTATGTCCATTATATAAACGTGGAGCTTCGTACTTTATAATAAAAACTTAGTGTTCCAAAATTGCTCCACTTTACTCTAACTTGAGAAAATCATGGAATTCTGATTTTTATGAATTTTGACGTCTTCTTAAGTATGCTTTTTCAAAGGTTTGCTTAGAACTATTTGAGATGCAATGAAAGTCCGTATTATGATGAAAATTTTAAGGTTTTGTTTGAGAACCAGTAAAAACTCTTCGATACTAAAAATATATCAAGCACTCTTTTTATTTAATATGTTAAAAAACTTCTCTAAGTGTTTGAATTTCAGAAAGATTCTTGCAGTCGAACATTGTCAAATGTTAATTTTTTTATGTTGCATACTTATCTTAAGTTTGGAGAATGTTAAGTGAATTTTGAATCACTTTTCACAATTTCGAGATTCTCCACCAAGTAGCCACATTGGTCTGCTAGGTCTTTCATCCAATAAGAAATCCTTTCACAAAGTTCATCTGGTGTAATCTCAAATCTCAATATCATCAGAACTTAATTTTAAATTGATATGAAATTAACTAGACAAAAAGTTATGCAAGTCATGCAAGTCCTTATCACCATGGTTCTAAGACATTATGTATTAATAAGCAGAATGTATCTCAGTTGAACTTAACAGTATAATTTCTCAAGTGCTATCAATTTTAATTAGTTTTTGAAAAGATATTTTTAATTTGAAATATTCAACTACTAGCTTTCAATTCATGGTGGTATATGCTTCGTTATTCGTTTTGAGCGTTTTCATTAATTTTCGTTCAAATTACATTTTTAATAGCTATTATGAAAGACAATTACGAAGTACTTATTAAATAAAATCTACCAAGCTTTTCGTAAGAAACCTTACATTCTCAAGTCTCATTAATTAATATATTAATATATTACCCAATATATAATTTTGCTATTTAAATTTATTAGTTAAATTATAAACGTACTATCGTCACTAGATGGTTTTAAATTATCATACGAAAAGCTTCGTGAGTTGCTCAATAAATACTTTGTGTTTGTTTCCATGAAATTGTGCCAGGCTATTCGACTTCATTTTTGATAACTTTTTTTTTGTCTATAATTGTTTTTTAATCAAAAAGGTGAAATTTCCTTTAAGAGTGGATCGAATCTATAATGAATGAGTTTTGTAATTATCAATTGATAATTATTGTTCTTTTTAAGAGTCACACCAATTTTTGAAGCATGATTATTTAAATTAAAATTGAAATATAGCAAAAAAAAAGTATTCAATTAAAGATAAAATAAAAATCATCGATTAACAGGCTGAAATTTTCAGTAAAAAATAGGAGAATTAATAATCGTTACTACTCAAAACTGTGTTTCGCTTAAATAAAATAGGACTTTTAAGTAACAATAAATTTCAAAAACTTAAAATTAAAAAACATCAAACACTTGTTAACTAACACTAAAAACTATGATTACCAAACAGATAATTATTCTCAAAAAGATATTTAAAACATACCCTTGTTTGGACTTTCCTATGAAACAGTATAATCGGTAGAAATGAATTAAAGACTGATTTTCGCAAGTTGGACTTTGCGCTTTATATAAGCTTTGATTGTAACATGCTTTATATATTGCACTTTAATTATTTGATATTCCAATGATTCTGAGATCACCATCGAAAAACAAACTTTTTTTTTTTGTTTTTTTTTTGAAATTTTTTAAATTTAATATTAATTCACTTTAAGCTTGAAGGTAAGAAAATGGTTTAATATGATAATAGAATTTTATTGATTAAGATACAATGCAAAAAACTATAGAGATATGTTATATGAACCATCATGCAATTAATTAAAAAGCGAATTATTTCTTAAGAAATACCTTACGAATGGTGGAAGTTTCTTAAGAAATAATCAAACTGAAAAGATTAAAAATAATTTATTCTTATGTAAGAAAAGCCTAAGATTAGTTTTAAAATGATGATTTTAACCAAAAAATAGATGCTGGTGAAGTGAGTGTCACTCAGAAGAAATTATATAATTTGAAAAAAAACCAAAAATGTCAATGCATTTATTTGAAAGATCAAACTATTTATTTATGAGTAAAATCTGAGTTTTCATTGTATAAAAATGTTTAAAAATCTCAGTGAAGTTTTAATGTTGAAACTAACGGCCCATTAGATAAATACACGGCTTTTCGATACGAACTTTTTGTATAATTTCATCATAAATCCATTCATTCAATTTATGCTGAAATTTCTTAGAACTGCTATTCGAATGTTCACTTCTGACTCAAACTAAATTTAAACTTATGTTTTTAAAGATCTGAATTTTAGTTCAATATGTACACTTCCCATTTGAAAGCAAAAGTTTTCTAACTTGGGAAAATTATAATTAAACAAACTGTCTAATTAATAAAATTAGCAGTATTAAACAGACATAATTTTTGAAATTTTGTTTATATGTTATAAATAAATGATTTTTTTAAATGGCTCAGACCAATGAGAGTACTTTATTACTAACACCATTATTAATTTTTTTTTATGTTTTTAATATTTTTATTATTATTTTTATTTTTATTAAGAGCACCCATAACACTACAAGCATTTCTCCTGTATGACCATGCTCATTACTTATATAATGTTGACTGCGACTATTCTGTCGTTATTAAACAAAACGAGCCTAAGTATTATTGAAGAAAAAACACAACTTTAGTTATACAATTTTTTGTTAAAAAAGATTTTCGATATTACTGAGATTATCATCAGGCACAAAAACAACCCCGACGATGAGATATCGGTAATATTGAAAAGCTTCGTTCATAAAAGTTTCAAACAGCACACTTTTTGCGATTTTTCTTCTATATCTTAAATAGAAAATATTTTAAAAATACATTTTTGGAAGTTTTGCAATTAAATTTATGATAACATCTGAAGAGGTCTTTATATTTGAATGCATTTGCAAGTGACTCTGTGGACGGTTGTTTTCCTCTGTGGACGGTTGTTTTCTCTTTAAATTCTTTAAATAAGGGGAAACACGTCCCTTCTATCAATTGCTTTCAATATTGTTGTTTAATTTTAATTTTTTCGTTTTATACGTTTGGCTATTGTTTATATGAGAAATAAAATTTTTTAGACCATGTAAATGTGCGTTTATTAGTTTTCAAACGTTTTTTTTAGATAATACAAATAGAAATTTAAGTATTTTTCAAAAAAATAACTTTAGTAAATATTATAGTTGCCTTCAAAGATTCCATTTGCTGTCTCATATTTATTTTTGAAAAAAAAACAAGATCAAAAAAATGTTTTATGATTATAAGCAAATATTTCAAAGTTGATATTTTTCTTATAATGCGCTTTTTTATTAATAGGATCCAAAAACTTGATAGTATTGCAAAGACGGAATACTAAAAGCCATTAAAAACGACCTTTAACCTAGGTGATAATTATAGGTTCACAAAAAGCTTTGTCACTTATAATAGTTAATTGTTCCTCAACGTCAGCATATGATTCAATAAATAACAAATTACACGAAATACTTTGTCATTTGATTTTAAAGTGCTGAAAGATTTTGCTTGAATATATAAAAGGTGCTTTGAAAAACATTTGCTACTTTTAAACGTTTCAAATTTTTGTCATAAAAACATATAAACTAAGACAGTTGATTCAAGTATGGTTAACAAACTGAGAGTTCTTAATATTTTTAATTGGCACAGAAGCCCAGCGAGCAACAGGATCATAGACGAAGAAAAAAAATTGCAAAAATATAATCGTAATGCAAGTTTTTTTGCAGTTCTTGCTCTGTGGAATACAATGCTAGGAACTTCATCATTAGTGATTCCTTGGGCTTTGGTCAAAACTGGAGTAGCTTTTTCTACCGTGGTCTTTGTGGTGTTTATGCTCGTCTGTTTATATACTGCTTATCTCATTGTGGAAACACAAGCAGGGATAGACCTTCCTTACACCGTTAAGCCAGACTTCAACGTTATCTGCAAGCATTACCTTGGCAAGGTAGGCGCTCAAGCGGCTTTTTTCCTATCCACGCTAGTCATAGTTTCCGCTACTATCGTCATTTTCATCTACATTTGCAATTATTTTTATTATGTTGGAGACTTTCTTTATCAAATGAATAAGAATAAAATACAGTTACCGTCAATTTTCACAAATCAAGTAATTTGCGCAATTGATATGAATACTAACGATTCTGAATCTTCAAACAAAGATGATGATGGCAGTGATGATTTGTATCATAATATTTGGAATGCTCATTTAACAGTTCCTATTCTGACAGCTTTTCTTATTTTCCCCCTTTTAATGATAAAATCTCCAACTTTTCTCATCAAGTTCAATTCAATTGGAATCTTTTCAATATGCTATATGCTGGCTCTGGTCACTTTGAAAGGTGCTATTTGGGGCGTGAATTGGAGTTATACTGACCCTAAAAACGTTTCATATCTTCCAAATTTCAAATGGAGTTTCCCAGTTTTAGGCGGCGTTTTGATGATGGCTCACTTCGTGCACAATGCTGTACTACCAGTTTTGGAATCTCAACCTAACAATTCAAACAATACCAAAATTCTCGTTTTAGCGTTCATTTTGGCTATGCTAACATATGCTTATATAGGCTTCACTTTCACCTTAACTTTTCCACTGTCAAAAGAATGTATTGCAGACAACCTTCTAAACAACATGGCTTCCGCAGACATCCTCTCCCTTATCGCACGTTCTTTCTTGCTTGTTCAAATGGTCACTTTTTATCCATTACTCATTTATATTATGAGATTTGAGGTAACTCATAAATTCTTCGCCGAAAAAGATTTTAAATTAAAGTATCGTTTTGTATTGAATGGAATAATGATGACAATTTCACTTTTATTTGCAATATTTTACCCAAATGTTGGTAATATTATTCGTTATTTGGGATCGTTCAGTGGACTCGGATATATCTTAATACTTCCTTTGATGGTGAGATTTGTTCATTTACGAAGACATAATCAATTGACAATTTACAAAATAATTATTTTTTTGACTCTTGTACTTATAGGTTTTTTAACTCTTGTAGTTCAATTCTTTTTATAGCATGTTTTGAGATTTGAAACTATTTGACTTATACGGAAAAATATTTATTTGCTTGAAAATATAATTTTTGAAAAGCTAACGTTTTTAATGTGAATTGTGATTAATTTTAAAGATTTTATGTACTTGACCAGGCATTTTCAATAAATTCGAAAACTTGTTTTTTTTCGAATACATATGTCAAAAGGGAACTTATTTACTGTCACTCCTAATCGTTTACAAGTGTTCAAATATTGACGTTAAATTTCCATGATATTTATTTCCAATTATATATATGATGATACGGTAGGCGACCAATAGTAAGTAAAATTTTGAAAATAATTTCAAAAATTTTTTAACTAAACTTTTAAATTTAATTATCAGTTCAAATTTGTATTTAAATAAATATATTAGCTGAATTTTTATTATTTATTTGAAAATTTCATCATGATTGTTACGCGCTTAGATTGTGCTAGGTCCCTTTTTACTCCTTTTTGCTTAGTAGGAAAATTGTTTCAATATTTCAACAAAATGAACAATTATTACGGACAGGTATTAAATATTTAATTTTTTTATATCAAATTGGTTCCATTTTTTGATAATGTAGTTTTCATCGATAATTCAAGCCCCAGTACCAACAACAAGGATATTCAAACGTTCCTCCCTACCAACAACCACCAAATGGTGTAGAATATTATTTTTTGAAAAGTTACATCAACGCCTAAATATTTCAATTATATGTTTCAATTATTTTTTATTAATACAAATAATATGATAAGAAGGCATCAATTTCAATGGTATTACTGGTTTATTACATTATTATCAATTTACTACATTTATAGAAGCGGATCAGTGGTTTGCAGCGGTAGATCAAGATAAAAATGGTCATATTAATTCAATAGAACTACAACAAGCTCTCAATAATAACAACTGGTCACATTTCAATGCTGAAACATGCAGGTATTTCATGGCATCACACCATATGAAGTTATTGATAAAAAACCATTAGAAACATAAAATTCTCATTTAAAATAATCTTTTTCCTATTTCAAAAAATTTAATAAAGTATAGTTAATACTTTGTGCCAATTAATTTTGTTACAGTTGATAAAAGCACTTTAAGAATATAGTAAATTATAGCTTATTTGAAACAATATGATTTGAAACTAAACATGTTTATTTGCTCAGGATGATGATAGGGATGTTTGACAGGAATCAGAATGGCATGATTGATATCAATGAATTTAGGTCCCTTTGGAACTATATACAGCAATGGAAAGCTACATTTGAGGGTAATTTTTGTGAAACTAAGTATCATTACCTTGTGTAAAAATTCACTTCAGCTACTTTAATTTAATAGGAATTTATATATATATCATTTTGAAATTTTTATGTATTTTTTATCAATATCACTTTTATATTAATTTATATCTTTTGTAAAAATCAAATAAAAATTTTTGAAAATGATTGAAAACAGAAATTTGTTTTATTTTTCAAAGGCTTTGATAGAGACAGATCTGGCTTCATTGATGCCAATGAACTGAACAATGGTTTGCTCAAATTAATAGTTTTAAACTATCAAATATTGTTCAACTATAATTCATTTCAGTTGTCAATTATTTATTGATTACACAAAAATAGTAATTTATAAAACTAAATTAAAGCACAACTCTTACTAGGAGGGTTTAAGTTAACCAATTTCTCATAATTCTATCACTACACCATCATTTTTTCTTTCAAAAGCCTTCAATCAGATGGGTTACAGAACATCACCATTGTTTGCCCAGCTTGTGGTCACTCGGTTTGATGTGCAAGCTAGAAGCAAGCTGTCTCTTGATGCATTTATACAGGTGATGATCAGGCAGCTATATAATCTAATATGAATTATTAGTATTAGAAAAACTCAAAGTATTTATTTATTTAATAAAAACGTTTTCAAAATTATTGTTAAAGGCTATACTACTTCATATAAATTATTGTTTAGGACTAGTGCATAAATAAAAAATATTATTTTTCTTATCTAAGTATTCCTCTCACTCAACCTTTCAAACTTTTCCTCAAACACGTTGAAAGTATCTTTAGGCATACTTATATAAGGTCTCCAATTTTCAGTCTTTTCGACTACTCAAGCGCCTTTGAAGCTAATTCAGTTCGCAAGTTTTGCGCTATAAAAATAAAGTTTTTATTGGTGCAAAATTCACTTATTCAATTTAGAAAAACATGAACACTACGCAAATTAATAGTTCTTGATTAGTCGAGGTTTATCAAATATATAAACGACGAACTTTCATTTTACTTCTATTTCATTCTAGCCTACAGTATTCGTTGCAATATAATTCATTTTTATAAAAACATTTGAGCTCAAAAAAGTATATTTTTTTTGTGTAAGCATGAAATGCAACTGCCCAATTACACAGGCTTGCGTGCTGCTACAGTCGATAACAACAACGTTCAGACAGAAGGACACTTCAATGACGGGCTCAGTGAAGATCTCCTATGAGGACTTCATGACCATGGCCATGCTCAACAAGCCTTAATTGCTGCTTCAACTGTTTGTTTTCGTTGATGTTTATGGGAGATTCTTATTTTATTTTCACGCCATACTGAATCCTTGTACGTCTTCTTATTAGATTTTTTAATTTTCATATTGAGTTCCTTTTTTTTTTGTTTTAAATATAATCAAAATAACAATGTTTTAAGTTTTGTTTCATGAAGCTTTTTGCAAACCTCAGATTTTCAATTATGTATTTATTTTTTAATGAAATTAATTGAATTGTTTTTTTGATTACTTTTTTCATTGAATCATTCCAAAATAATTTTTTAAATGACGTAGTTTTATTGAAAAATATTTTTCCATCCTGATAATCCATACATTTATTCATGAAAATTATGAGTTTCATTATAATAAAATGCTCTTTCAACTTTGTCAAAATTTTTTCCTTTTAAAGGCAAAAATGGGATTTTTTCAATTAACTCAAAGTGTACACATTTTATCAAATAAGTTGTTTTTCGAAGGTTTGAGCTAGATGAAAATTAAAATAAATTATGCTAATAATTAAAAACAGTTTAACCCTTTTCAACTGATAGGAAGGTATAAATGACAAAGACTATCACTGTTTTTTGAGATTATCATCGAATTCATCAAAATACTTGTCACTCAAATCATCTTTTTCATCTGTCACCTATGTGGGAAAATTATTTTTAATAAGATATAATAAACATAAAATATATAAAAAGATTCATTATAAACCATGTGAAATGCAACTAAATTGATTAATCAATGCTCAATTAAGTTTATTATCATCATTATTTTTTTACAGCCAAATTTTCTAAGCAAAAGGTATCATCAAGTTAACAGCTAGTCTACACCAAAAATTACCTGCACCACAGCCATAACCTCAGGCACATAAAACTGCAGCATGTTCTGCACTCCTGAGTCATTTAAAAAATCGTATGATTTTAATGGAAATATATCCAAATAATGAATTTTCAAGAAGTTTAATTGATGCCATGAATCATATTATCAAGTAATAAAGTATAATTCCGAATAAGTGTATACCACATTTATAACGATATACATTTATACATCTGATTGTGAATTATGGTATGAGAAGGTATCATGAACACAACAAAAATTTCAAATAAATCGGCCTAAAAATGAAATAAACAAGGTTAAGACGACAAACAATAGAGCATACAAACTCTCAAACACAATCAATGTCACTCACCTCTTTTAAGTGTGATTTCAGAACTGGGACATGATGTACAGGCACCTTGTAACTTCACCTTCACTAATCCACCTTCAAACCCCTTGTCGTTACATGAAGATTGAGTATAATCAATAAATAATGAACTAGGTGACCATTTAGGCTACCAAAATATATTTTTGTGTAGTAACACTTCAATGAGCACAACAAATTGAAAGTCATATTGGGTGTATATCAAAGCAGAACCAACCATGAAAATGACATCTCCACCATCAGCTTGTATGGTAGGTCGGATCTTCTCGTTAATCAATTGCTTTATTGTCATTATTATCTCATCATCATTATCCAAATTATCACTTGTTGTGTCTGTTTTGTTAGAAGCTGTAAGAAAAGAACTATAAATCTATTCTTTAAATATAATTATTTATTCAAAGTGGAAATCAAGTAATAGGTTTTACTTTTAACGATTTGAACAAATTGATTTTTGCTAAAATAATCTCCCATCACTTCCTTCACGTCTTCCACTATGTCACCCCATATATATTCATCTTTCTTTTTGGTTTGTTTCAAAATTATAATTATTTGTTTAACATAGTTTATTATACCTTGTTCACTGTGATGAAGTCTTTACTTATGAAAACATTTTGTATTCCTGAGATTCGATGGAGTTTTCTGAAATAACATAAATGAAACTTACAAATTAAGTATATGGAGTTTAAAAAATATTATATATAATATAAAACAGTAATGTCTTTCAAAACTCTATTTAAGTTGGAAAACTTGAAAGTTTTGCATATAAACTTTAAGACTGTGTTCTTATTTAACTTACATAATTGCTAACTTGATGAAAAGAATATAAAAAAATTGAAATAAAAGTAAGAATTAGAAATCTATTTAATAAAGTTTTCAAGTAAATTTAGGCTACCCTGCTATGGCACAAGTTTCAGCTGATTTAGGAGTAAGAAATGTTGTAGGTTCTGATTCTTTACTTAGGAGCGTTTTGCCTATTGAAATTTAATAAATATTAATGGTAATTAAAAATCGTAATTTTTAAAATAATCACCTGTGGAGAACTTTATACTGTTTGGGTTGGGGGTTTCTTGTACATCAATGGAAAGAATATTGACTGTCAGATAGTTTGCAAATTATTATTGGTTTAAAAAATTTTAATCACCTAAACTAAATTTTTCCAACCTGAAAAAGATTTTAAAGATTGAATGACGGAGTTTGTGGTTTGAAGGTTACAAACTTTTCTAAATAGAATCGGTTTTGCCAACATTTTTGGCTTTAATTACTAGGTCACAACTCAAAAAGTTTGATTTTTAAAATAAGAGTAAATTACATTATACAAAAAGTTAATTGTTCATGTAAAAAAATAAAATTTCTTTGTTGAATATTAGTTTTGTAAAGCTTATACTCCTAAGCAATAAAGTTTGATGAATAAATTTTGATTTTAATTAAACTTATATTTTATGGTTGACATTTGATAAAAAATATAGAAAAGTTAGTTATCTTTCATTAGTATTTTTTCGTCGCAGCAAAGCAAAAAACATACATTTCGACAAATCGACAAAACCATATTTGATTGGTTGATGAATAATTACGAATGTAACTTTCATGTGCAAATTATTCATTTTATCCAAAATTTTGATTAAATCACCACAAACTACAATTTTCATTTATTAAACAAGCGTTCAAAAAAAAAACTAATCTTTCGGATAAACTTAAAACTTCAATTGTTTCTTTTGTTTATTTGTTTGTTTGTTTGTTTGTTTGTTTGTTTGTTTGTTAGTTTGTTTGTTTGTTTGTTTGTTTGTTTGTTTGTTTGTTTGTTTGTTTGTTTGTTTGTTTGTTTGTTTGTTTGTTTGTTTGTTTGTTTGTTTGTTTGTTTGTTTGTTTGTTTGTTTGTTTGTTTGTTTGTTTGTTTGTTTGTTTGTTTGTTTGTTTGTTTGTTTGTTTGTTTGTTTGTTTGTTTGTTTGTTTGTTTGTTTGTTTGTTTGTTTGTTTGTTTGTTTGTTTGTTTGTTTGTTTGTTTGTTTGTTTGTTTGTTTGTTGTGATTTTGGTTCTCGGGCTTTAAAAAGCTAAAAGTTAAATGAAGTTGGAAAGTAAAGAGAAATATGAGAAACGTAGTTAATTTTCTTAAAAATAAGAACAATAAGTATAGCCATAAAAAGATGGAATGATTAGGTACTCTCACTAACTTGAAGGAATTGAAAGGAATCTTTCATTCAATTTTCATAAAATAATTTGAACGTTTTTGCTTCTTTGGTGTTTTTTTCAATCTTATTTATACACTGTTCATTTGTGAGTCACTTTGTTTTTTTTAAAGTTATAAAAAAAATATTTCAGATAAATAAACATTATTATTATTCATGCGTTTCTTGACCAATTATATATGCTCATCAGAGTTATCGAGATGTGTGTTAGTTTTGCTGCGTTGTAAAAACACTTATGAAAAATCACTCTACATCGAGTGGTGCCATCAAAAATTATCAAAAGTAAATTTTTGTTCTACTTTTGATCTTTTATATCCTTAAGCTCTCTTATTTTTTTTCGGCCAAAAATGTTAAATGTAATATTTCTTAAATCTCTTTCTATGAGTTTCGAAGACTTAATGTAATACCGTATTTATAATTGCTACAAATTTAATGTAGCGAAAACACACTGTGGAACAGGTGCTAATCGTCAGCCCGCGCGGGATTGAACCCGGTAACTTTAGACAATTAGTCTAATGCTCAACCATTGAGCTATAGAGGTCGACTTATCTTAAATATTTTTACATATTATCCAAGTAATCTTTTTGCATGTCTTTCAAGTGTGGTCACATTATGAGATGAATCTCGGCATAAGGAATCTTAGTTCTTGACATTTTCAACAGCATAAAGCATCATTATATTTTCTTCTTCATAAAAACTTTTGACTATTTTAAATTAATATCACATTTAGATTTACTTTTGTAAATATTCAAACGTATTGGTTTTTTGCTCTAAATAAATCTGTTAAGTCATCGTTTCAATTAATTGATGATCAAAGGTAGTTTTATAATGAGCTTTAATGTACTTCCTATGTTGAAGAAATAGTTTAATACCTCGATTTTAGCGTTTATTTCCTAAAAATAAAAATTTTTAAATATATCTTTTTTGATAACTTTCAACAATTAACAGCATTTCCTATTTCTGATTTTTGTTTGAAATAAAGAAGTAGCCCTGATTATGTTGATTAGAGTATTATACTATTTACTAGGTTTTACCAGTTCGACTAAAGCTTGGTAACTTCTTAATAGTACTTAGGAAATATTGTTTTGTTGTTGAATGAGTATTTAAAATTTTGATTCAGTTAGTAATGTATGAGTCACGGTATTTTTTAAATATATGAAGTGTGACGAATTTATTGATTTGTATTTTTTTTTAAATTCTCGTTTGTTTAAATGAGGAAAAACATATAAAAATATCAACTCATTTTCTATATCGATTGTGCGTTTGCTTGATAGTTTGATACCAAAACTTTCACGCTCTTACCTCCACTATTTTTTACAAGTTTTTTCCATTAATTAAGCTTATGGATTTGAAAATGACCTATAATTAATGAGTTTTAGTTTCTAATTATCAATTAGCTAGTACAATTTGAGTATTTCTGCTCGGAACGAAGTTGACCAGTTTACAGCCCTGTTATGTGACGTTAAAGATATACAAAAATTTTAAGACCAAGCTTTTTGCCAATAAAATATTTTCATTTAGTGACTCTTAAAAAAAGGTTTCAAGCAAAACTTAAATTAATACAAAAGTCAAATTACAAAAGGATATTATATCCTGGACTTATCTTGCTAATAACCTTTGTTTTATATGCTAATATAAATCAAAAGCTATATTAGAATTTTCAGTCTTTTTTGAAATTCTCTTTTTGCTTTCAGAGAAAATAAAACTATAAACTATGAAAAGTATTTGGCACTATTAAGTTGTTTTTAAATATAGGCTTGAAGATAGCACAAATTTTGGTCTGCAAACTAACGATTTTGAATTAATTACATGTGCAAAGATCGTTTATAAAATTTTATAATTATGATGCTTTGTTTAAACCCTTGTGTCTTTTAAATAGAAAAAAATAATATGATTGTTTCTGCACTTCAAACGAGATTAATTTAACTTCAATAATGAAAAATATTTAATAACTCAATGTTATAAAATATAATACAATGTTTCGAGAAGACTTACCTTAACAATCAAAATCGTCTTATTCTATGTCAAAATACCTCTTAAACAGCCAATACTGCTTCAAATAAGCGATTCTATCGAAACCTTAAGCTGCTTTTGTTTTTGACAAGTGATTGCAATTTACAGAAATTTAGAAAATAACAGTCTTGAAGTATTAGTAATGGCAATTGTGTAATGTTGAAGTTTAGAAACATATCCCATTCCTTTTAGATTTATTTTATTACTTCAGTTTACAGTGAAGTTAAATTATCAATAAATCGTTTGAAATTCTATATTAAGCATAAAATCTTTCAGGGATTAAATAAAATAGGCTCATATATTTTGATGTATATTTTCAAAGTTTATGGAAACTATTGTGCCAAAAAACCAAAAACGGTAACTAGAAAATAAATGTAGTTACAGTTTATTGACAGTCGATACGCTCTAGTAAATAAAAATAAAATATTAAATGAAATAACAAGATCGTCAACAATGAGTAATGCAATAAGGCAGAAATTTTTTCGTTATTTCAGTAACTGAGTTTTAGTGTAACAATAAGTGTTTAAAGAGCTCACTAGTGGAATTTAATGCATGGTTTGAAGGTCATAAAAGCGCTAAAATCTGAATTTTAAATCTTTGTAGATTAATGAATTATGTTTTATATAAATTTTATTTGAGTTTATAAATTATATTTTCATAATAAAATTTTTTAAACTTCAAATGTTTATCGCATATTTTATATATTTTATGTATGGTTTTGGTTGGAAAGGTTGAGGTTTTTGGGTATTGAATATGAAGCTTTTTCTTTTATGAAATATCTTCATTATATTTATATAAACAGAAAATAATTTAATTCAAATTTGAGTCACACTTTCTCAAAGTAACTGGTATTATTTTAAAGGATACCAATAAAAGTATGCTTAACGACACTCAAATGCACTAGCCTCTGCACGAATGTTATCTTTTGCTATTAACACCAACAAATCACACTTACATGAGAAACACATCACACTATGAAGCTACAATCTTACAACACAATGCCCGAGATGATTAAAAAGCGTTAATGTCTTTACAGCTACACTTCAATCAAAGGAGATGATGAGAACATTAGAAGCATTTGCATTCCTTTTTCATGCAAATCATTTTACACACTTTTATTGAGACTATATATAAAAAAGAAAGTACCTGAAGTGTAATTTCTAAATTTACTTTTGTCTTTAAATTTTGGCTTGAATTGTTTCAAAACTGTGCTTCAAAATGGAATGTTATACGCGATCAATCGATTGTGGTTCATCGAACAAAAATCCAACTGGAACATCAGTAGAATTGCCCATAGAACTGGGTCATACAGCCATTAAAAGAAGTAGTCCTACGGCTGAAGGCTTCACTCATGATTGGAAAGTTTATGTGAAGGGAATGGATGGTTGTTGCTTAGACAATATGATATCGAAAGTTGTATTTCATCTTCATGAGACATTCCATCGACCCAAAAGAGGTTCGTGTTTAAACGATTCAAGATTTTTATCCTGTAGCTCTTAAAGTCATTTTTTTCCACTAGTATTCATAATGCTAATGCAAAAAAAAGTCAATGAATTTACTATAGCATTATTTTAAATAAATGTATGAATCTTCAATTGATTTTTTTAAAATTTAATACATCATTATCAAACAGAAGTGAAATGTGCCCCTTATGAAGTTTGCGAATGTGGATATGGTGGGTTCACGATGACCATTGAAATCTTTCTCAGAACAACAAGCAAACCCAGAAAACTAAAGTTCAACTACGAATTGTATTTGGGTTTGAAAGACACAACTTCACACTCGAGAATCGAAAATCTTGTTTTTCACAACCCTTCAAATTCGTTCTACAAAAGATTGTGCCAAGCAGTTGGTAAACATGAAAAAGAGAGGAGAAACATCGAAAAAACCGAACAAATTGCAAAAAGTAGACCGTACAGACCATTCATTGAAGATAAAAAAGAAGCAAAACATACGGTTGAAAATACTAATAGAAGTGGATGTATGAATCGCTCATTGTCTTTGAACAATCTACCTAGAGTTGAGAAACAACAAAAAATCCCATTTTTATTCGAAAAAGTCATGGGGAAAAAAGAACTGAATAGTTCAAAAATAACTACACCAATTAAAACAATACAAAACGATTCCAATATAAATACGCAAAAAAACAATATTTCTCAACACTCACTTCTCGAAATTCTACAAAGCGACAAAGCGGGACAATTTACCAAGACTCTTTCTAAAATTAACCCTAGTTATTTGAACGATTTCATTTCTGAAGTCAAAAAACGAATGCGAACCAAGTTGCTTGATCAACTACACGATCGTTTGTCAAAGCTGGAAGACAGAGCGAAAATCAAACAAGTTGTGAAAATCGTTAAAAAAACTGGAAGTCTGATTGTTTTAAAGAATTCGTATGATTTCAACCTTGAGAATTTAAGTGATTCTACTCTTCTATTGATTAAGAACCAATTGGATTAATTTTAATTTTAATTTGTACATATTTTTTATTTGAATTGTATTATAAATGATTATTTATTCGTAGGATCAGTTTGGTTAAAATAAACACATTTCATGATAAAAATCTTTCTGCGAGTATAAAGTCAGCTTTTGTCAATATATTTCTATTGTATAGGCTACCAATAATTGGTTTATTGGCTTGGTTTTAAAATCCTCAATTGATCGAAGATTTTTGTTTCAACTGCGAAAATGAACACAACAGGTTAGATTTTCAACTTAAAATCAAAACAATTTTTGATATTTATAAAAGTTATTTAAGTCTATACTCGTTCACAACTAATTATCATTAACATTTAGTACGGGTTATAATTTAGCAAAATTTTAAATCAAACTGCATATAAAAGCGTTTAATTTTCTAAACTAATGAATGCACTGTTTTGTTTAGAGTAAGGAACTTGAGAAAATATTATCTTTTAATATACTAGTTAAGATAAGTTAAAGTTACAAAATTAATTTATTTTTGAATGAGTACACATGTATTTCACAAGATTATGATGTCACCCAATTCTTCCTTATTTCCAAAATCATTTTTTTGCAATCACAAATTATCAATGAAATTTGACAAATCTTTTTATGATCAACTCCAGTTGAACCACCTGAAACTGGCTAAAATTATTGCAATCCAAATAAACTAATATAATAAAACTCAGTTTCTTGAAATCGTTTAAAATTTGTTTGATTAGTCTTTTAAAATAGTTGAGCCATTCAATGAATTTTAATAAAAAAAGTATTTTGCACTCATTTTGACCCCTAATTTATTCACAATTTAACAATTATTTTCAAAATATCTCTAAAAACTTTTAAACTTTTCCGCATATATATACTACATATTGATCTCTGGATCTACCAATTAGGAATATCATTAGTTCGTTTAAGACTTAGTTTATCTTGCAATAAAAATCATAATAATATACATTAGATTATAAAACAATTTATATAATTTTTTTTATATCTTTTCAGTCATTCTTATAACATGATGAAACAAGCTAAAACCTGGGAATTATAAATTAGTATGGATACAAAGATCGTAAAAGATATTAAAAAACAAAATAACTTTTATTGAGGTACAAAGCTTATTGTAAACTAAGTACCATTTTCAAGTATTTTTCGATTGTGGCTAGTGTAAAGTCATAAAAGATATATTTTTAAAACTTTTCATTCATACCAGATTAATTTCTTCAATACAGCTTAAAGTTTTCATTATAAATAAATATTTAAAATTCATAAAACATACTTTGATTTTCGACACTAGTTTTGAAATATATATTTTTTTTTCATTATAACAATTTTACATACGTCATGAATATTTGAATATATCCAATACTCGGTAAAGAAAGTATTGAAGAATGAATTTGTTCCTACTTTCTGGCTACTGTTTTCGAACTGCTGACCTTTGTGACAAACTCAGTGATATCAAAAGTACACCACTAACTTCAACTCAAAAATTTTCTTAGTTACAAAAACTTCTCCAAATTGAGTTTCACATGTCAAAGTGATTCACATATTCTACACCAATGCCAAATGCTTGGTAGATTCTAGCAAATAAAATAGTTTTTAGGTTAATTTTGAATTTGTTGACTTTTGGCTTTAAGTCTTTTACAGATTGTCGAATACTCTAATCATGCAAATCGCATTCGTCGACTTCTACTAAACGTGTCAAGATCGAAACCATTATAATAGGCTAATATAAAGAGTTGTTTTGAAGATTTTCAAAAGATAATTTATTATTCTTCAACAAGTACTTATTTATTTTGATCTATTTAATGGTTGAGGATAGTAGGTAAAAGTAATATAATATTACATTTAAATTAATTGAAAATAAATCGCAGTGCTTTATTCATAATTCTTGGAAGTTTTAAGATTGATGACAAATTAAAACTTGGTGAATTTAATTTTCAATAAAAAACATATTAATTTGATTTCCAGTGAAAAATCATAAAATATAATTTTGAACTTGAGCCAAAGAGTTTTTATAGTTGAAAACAATTTAAAAAAACGGATTGATATAGCATTTCTATTTAAACAGTTAGAACCTATAAAATTCAGTTCAAATTAAAAAGATAAGAAATATTGGTTAAGATTAACTATCATTTAATCCCAATGATCTGCCCTATTATTATTTTTTAATATTATATCACCATGTCAAACTTGAACGGGTTTTTCTCACCCTATTCTTCAATCTAATTATACGTTTAAAAAGTTGTTTTTGATGGCCCTACCGTTAAAAATATTGTTATTATTGGTTGGGAATAATGAATCATCTATTTTCTTTACCATTAGATCTCTCTTCTCAGTTATATGTTTCGATGTCCTAATTTCCAAAAAAAAACAAACACAAGTGTCTTCAAGTCTCAGTTTTAGTCTTTCAATTAATTTTTTTTAGAGCTAATCGACTATATAGTATTTTTGGCAATCGGGTTATTTCTATCCCGTAGATATGTCCCAACTTTCTACCAATCTTTTATGAGCTAGAATGTTTAGAAGGTAGGTGTAATTTTTTAGTATCCACGATTCTCCATAAGTTGAAGCCATGACAAACCAAAATGAGAAAATCGAGTTGTTTTTGATATTTTGCTTCTAATGGTTAGTGTGCACATTAAGTTTTTTCATGGAAAAAATCCTTGTTTTGGTTTTGGCCTGCAAAAATGATAAAACCACTATTTTAGCTTATAAGCAAAAGTATTCGTTCATTTACAGAAAAAACTTTTTTTTTTTCCAAAAAAGAAAGAAAATACTGCAAAAGTATTTAAAATATACAAAAAACGCAACCATGTTTAATACCCCGTTAAATGAAATCTTATATAGTTATACATTTATTTGTTAAATTAAAAAAACCGCTTTATTAGAACTTTTTTTTACCTCAAGTTCTTTATGTCATTAGGATGTAGATGCCAATTATTAGTTTTGCAAAATTATCTGTAACACTAATTTCATTTTAATATACTATATAAACTATATCAATACTGGAATTAACTATTGCAGAGACATCCAGCTTTTACGTTGATAGGAGATGGCATGCTTTCGTATTTACTAGTGTCATCATTTACGTTCTGGGTTTTTTGCTCATTTTGTCCTACCGTTTAGTTCTTTACTTAATAGGCAGATTTAAAACAAAGAAACTAAAAAATGATCCCTATTTTGACAGCGATAACTACATCAATCTTGCTTCCAAGCATCTGTACAATTTTTTTGTGAAATACATTCATGGGCAGACTTTAATTGGAAAAGCTATGGTAATAACTGAAAGTTATTTCATTTTGATTAATAGATGTTTAAACTTACAAGCACGATAACCTCAAACCTCAAATGACAGCAAATATTATCGGCCATCAGCATCATTGCCTCCATTTTGATATACCTGATAGAGACTACATGGTACGTTTCGTGGCTATATAGTGATGAGTAAAAGTATAAATAATGATTTATATGACCCCTTTCGCGTTGTTCATTAGCAATACTAAAAAATAAAATCTAAAAAGCTATTTAAAAACACAATACTTTCATAATCTTTTATTGGATATCAAGTTATTTCTATCACTTTCATCTTTTTAACGCAGGGTTCCTCCCGCAGAACGGCCTTTGGCAACAACAAACCAGGCTGCGCGAATAATAGAACTTATTTACAATCTGTATTTCTTAATCATTTTTTTTCCTAAAGTTAGTTCGAACTTTTATTGTTGTTCTCTTGTAGGAACTTTTTGAAATAGTAAATAATATTCATTCTATATAATATATAAGTAAATGTATAGGTATTTATTTTTCAAAGTAGTTTTAAATTACTTGAAAATACTGAGTATAACATCAAAAAGACTTATGCTATTTGAACTGAAATTTTAGAATTTTAATTAAAAATAGATAATACAACCACTTGCAACAACATTCTACAGTATCTAGGCTCTTATAACAAACTGGCCTTCTGGCTCACCCTACCAACCTTTGCTGATGTCTTCACTATTCCTCCCATGTTTGCTGAAATTGCTTTGGAACATTGGTGGATAGGTTATGAGTCATTTTTATAAAAAATTGGTTGACTATAAACATACCACATGCCCACAAGCTTCTTGAATAACAACATTTTTTGATTTCAATAATATTCTATTTAGTTATCTTCCTTTACTTTATTTAAAAACTATTTGAACAGGTATGCGCTGGGTGTGTTTTTTCAGAATTTTAACTTTGACGGAACTTTTTCAGTCATTGAAGATTCTCAAAACGGCCACTGAAATTAGATTGATGGAACTTGTGACGATCTTTCTATGCACCTGGCTTTCTGCGGCTGGTTGCATACATATGGTGAAGTATTCCTCTTTATAATTCCATTTGAATTCTTTAACCTTTTTAAGAATTTGTAGAAATATATGCTTAGTAAAAGTTAAATGTTAATTTTAAAACGAATAATAACTGTTTAAGCTTGAAAACTCCGGAGACCCGAGTGAACTTCATAAGAATGCTCAGTTGTTAACATACTGGGAAAGCTTTTATTTAATTCTGATCACAATGTCGACCGTTGGTTATGGTGATTTGTATTGTAAAACAATTGGAGGAAGGATTTTCATAATGGTCTTCATTATTTTTGCTGTGGTGAGAAGCTTTTTTTGTTTTTAATTTCACTTGGTAGATATAAGATATACGATATAGATATATAGATAATAATTTTTAATAACCTTAAATCTAAAGTTTCAAAACTATTGTAGGCTTTATTTGCGAGTTATATTCCTGAGATTATTGAAATTGTGGCGACTACACGCGATCCTTACAATGTAGAATATGTGCAAGAGTTTAAAATCAGGTTCCGTTGACTTTACACGCTAAACTTTAACAAATAAGTCATTCAAAACACCTATACCGAACTTCGTTTGGAATTCAAAAAATCAAATTTTACCCACTTTAGTTTGAAAACTGTTTCTGAATTCTATGTTTTTAAAAAACTGTTTATTTTTATAGAACATTGGTAATAGGAGGCAGTTTAAACTATGAATCTGTGAGAAATTTTGTCGAGGACTTCACCCATCCCGATAGGGCAAAAAACTCTTTTAAAAGTATTATATTTAACGAGTAAGTTTCGTAAAGATCTTATTGAAAAAAAATTTTACTATTTTTTAATAAAATATATGATTGCTTAAACTCGTCTTTTCTAAAGCAAATCGAAAGCATTTAAACTTCAGAACAGTTCCCAGTGATGAAACTCTTGCTCTGATAAAAAGTCACACAGTGAAGATGCAGTTTATTAAAGGTTCCATGTTCAAAAAGAATGACCTGGATAAGATTAAGGTAATTATGAATAGTTATTGTGATTGCCGCATATAAATGGCAGACAGCTGTTTAGGGCCTATAGTCTTAAAAGGCCAAAGGTAAGTAATTACTTCATATAATGTCAATAATCTAAATAACATTTTTCACTCATAACAGTATAATGAAACTGAAGCTTTGATAATTTTGACGAATCTATCCTCGACTTCACCGAACGAAGAAGACATGAGTAACATCATGAAAGCCATTGCAGGCAAAAAACACTCACCTAGAGTCAGAGTCATTCTACAACTCTTGAAACATGAAAACAAAGTTGGTAACGCTTCTGAATAAAATTTTTATCAAAAGAACTAATACAAGCAAAGCACAAAGTCAACTTGATGCATTATTATTAAAAATTTTTAGCTAAACATACTCTCTAATTATGAATTCTGAAATATATTTTCAATTTTAAAACTTTCTTTTCGAACCGAAACTACAGTTGATCTGCTTCAACTTACCCTATTGGACCGATAAGGACGAGATCATATGCCTAACTGAAATCAACAATGGCTTCATGGCCACAGGCTGTCTTGTGCCTGGTTTTTGTACTCTCATCACCAATCTATTTTTGCTCATTTGTCGAAATAACGTAGGTATTTCTGTTTTTGATTTTTTGAGTAGTAACTTAATTACAACGTAATTTTTTTTACAGAGTTTTGATTTTTACCCTTGTATTCGTTATCGGCCAAGCTTATGATAATTTTATTTGCTGTTGTCAAATTAAAGTTATTTTGTATTACGATTGCCATAGTATTGTCGTCAAAACCTTTTTAATCTGAAACTTCTTGGTATTTTATTAGACGCATAGTGTATTTGGATACAATTGACTTGTTATGAAAAATTAACTATTGAATTAATGGAAACCTAAGTTTGAAAAAATGAATTTAATTTAAGCGTTCATTCTACACTGTTTGGCAAGAAAATTATTTATCTGGAGCAGAAATGGAAATATATAGTGTTAAGTTCAGCAAGTTCTTTTATGGCAAGTCTTTAAGTGAAGTAGTATGGTATGTTTAATACCCTCATTAACTTTTTGATTCATTTTTATGACAAACCATTTTTTTAACTTGTTTAAACATTTAATTTTTAAACAAATACTAAACCAATCTAATCTTTGCATACAAAGTTTTTGCTATACGCGGTTCAAGTTGTTACTGGTAGGAGTATCAAACGTAGTAGATAAAGCCAATGAAATTCATATGGAAATAATCGTTAACCCATGCGGTGAATACTTTGTTACAAGTGAAACAGTTGGTTTATTTTTTTGCCCCTCTGAAGAAGACACAAAGGGAGTTAAGTACTACTGTAATGAATGCCATGCAAATACTGCGCCTATTAATATTACCAGATGCAAATGCCTGTCCATGGGAATCAGTGAGTTGCTTGAAATATTAACTTCCATTTCAATTTATTAGACGATTTCATTATTATTTATGGTTAATCGATTTTTTCATTTTACAGCTAACCAGTTAAAGTTGAATAGAGTTTTCGCTAGTACAGTAACGTACATTGATAATGTAGTCGATGTAAAAGTTTATGATACAGATACTATAGAAGAAAAAAACGCAAAAAAGATGGAAAGAAAAGGACAAATGTTGACAAAAGCTATGGAAATTAAAATGAGAAAAGACAGAAGTGATTATCTTAGAACAAGATCCTTTGATATAACTGGACATTACCATTGGTGTGCTGACAGAGTTCTCGAAGAATGCATATTGGTTGAGTTTTTATTATTTTTTAATTATTAGAAGCATTCTTTGTGTTTAAGTGTATTTTTCAAATTATAAAAATATTTCCAATTTTCATATAACTTTCAGCCAAACAAAGTTATGAGTGATGTAGTTAAGAATGGGGACCATATAATTCTTTATTCTCAAGAATTCCCTTCTGTTAGTCCTATTCTTATCAATTTTAATCCATCATCTATTTTGATGGATGGATTATATTGGATATTTAAATGAGTTTGTTTCAATACTGTCAAGGGGTCTTTGAGGTCTTTCATATTACCGTTGAGAACATCAGGCTTTGATTTTTCCGAAATTAGAACTATCGTCATTTTGGTAGAAGACCTGGATGAACTAAAAACTGAATGGAAAACGATTATAAATTATCCAAATATTTATGTGTCTATTGTAAGTGGAATTCATTTGAAAATAATTTTACTGTGAAATAAAATGTTCTTGAAAGGCATTCCAACTTAAAACGTTGATATCGTCAGGGAAACCCATTAAATAGGCAAGTACTGAGGGGCTTGAACATAATGAAATGCCACATGTTTGTGGTAACGTCTGGCACGCAAGCCCGCATGAGTCTCAATGATAATCTTGCCATTCTCACTACTCTTAACACAAAGGGAATTTCTGATCTCCCTTATTACGATGAAAACAGTGACTTTAAAGCACTTAAAAAAATGGTTAATAAAGTTAACCTTAATAGACAGAGTATGTATATTATTTCTATTGACGATTTTTTAATTAATATTTCATAAATTTTTATGTCTTAAAAGGTAAAATTTTTTTTATTAAAGTTAGCAGCATCTCCCAGCTCAATGAACCAATTTCAATTCTCACTGAAATTTGTGAGTTTTTTTCAGTTAAAACTTCATAAAAAATTTATTCAGTTGTGAGAATGCCACAAAATATTTGCAGCTAATGAAAAGAGCATAAAATATGTGGATATGACGAGCACTGATACTGATACAGAGTACTATATGACAAGGGCTTACGCTTGCGGTAGAGTGTTTTACTCCAGAGTGTTTGGCACTCTTACAACTTCGGTTGTGACATTTATTTTGTATAATAATAATATTTATGCTCAAAAATCTGGATTTAGATGTTAATTTGATTTTTACTATTAAAACAGACGTTTTTTTCACCGGAGTCTTATAAATTAGCAAAGGTCTTTATAACTGGAACAGACTCAAATGAGCGAGAAATTTTGCACGCAGAGGGAATATCTAATTCATCCTATGGAACAAATGTTAACGATTCAAATATTAACAAATTCACCATTCAGTTATTACCACTAAGTTCTGGATTCCTATCTAAATACTCGGTATTGTATCGAAGTCTATTTATCATAAAACGAATCTTTAATTTTATAAAAAAATTTGTTATATCTTCAATCAATATTTTCAAAAAAAACTGGTTAATTTTTTGGTTTCTTAACAGTCTTCTCAGTTTGGAAAGATGTTCCTTGATGTATACAATAAACTGGGCATAATGTGTATCGGTATATACAGACTCATCTCGATTGTAGAAAAAAGTGATGTCAGCATCTTATATTTTATTTTTAATATAAATTTTAAACTTTTTTGGTCTGATAAACCAATAATCAAAAAAGATCTGTTTAATATAATATTATAATATATAATGAATTTTATATATACTAATAGTATCAAGCTTTTGAGAAGCAATCCAATTCCTTCAAAACTTCCTTTCGCACAACCACAGATCAGAAGCGAAATACTAACACATATCATTTTTACACAAAGACTCAAATCTCTTTACTCAAACACTTCCTTTATCTCTATACTTCCTAACTCTACCAAACAGCATCTTTCATCGTTCACCTACAACACCCACTACAAAACAGTTTTCTCTTTCCATGCCTGACACAAAAATAAAAACAACTTTCAATGACAAGAGTTACTTGAAAAGTTTCACTTCTAACTAAAAAACTTGCATCAATTAAAAATCAATAAAAAACAATATGAACTATTACGCACACATCAAGTACAACAATGGATTATTTGATGTGCTATTACATAACACAAGTTATTAAATAAACAGCCCCGCCCCCTTTCATCCTTTAATCATTGCAATCCTTATACCCTAGAGCTAATAAATCACAATTTCTTTGTCTTATTTAAAAAATAAAATTACACCATTTTTCTTTTTTTCTCTTACTTTTTTGCAAGCACCTTTGTAATCCATTCCCCTTATTTCATACCAAAAAGTCACCGATTTGAGTTTCAATACCTTTTGAACTGATCTTTTGAAAAGAGCGGAATGAATTGAAAAATGGAAGGTTTTGATGTAGAGCCCACTAAGTATAGGACTTTAAGGACAGTTTTTGTACAAATGAAATATAGACCATTATACTCAACTTTGTAAGAGTTGCTTATCAATAAAAAATATTTGTTTATTTTTAGAATGAATATGATCGATTTGTGCTGACAAACCCCCACCCAAAATTAAATCTCGATAGTTCAGATCTTGTAAGTTGTTAAATCTGGTTTAAATATTATACCTGATATATGCTGAACGAAACGATAAAATTAAGCACAAATATTTCAATTTTATAATGAATATTAACCTTTTAGGTTTACTGTTTGTGTCGAAAAATTAATAATAATAGCGACACGCCGGATAGAAACTTGAATACGATAGCCGATGTAACCGACATACCTGGTGAGAGAAAGCAGTATGGGAAATGACACTACTGTTGCAATGAATGACCAAAGTATTTCCTGAATCGCTCAAAGCCTTTTCCTTATTCAAACTTTTGAAACTAACGAAGCCAAAATAATTCCAACCGTTTAGAAAATTTTATATTTTTTGTATCTGGACATTTTTATACATTTATTCCCAGTGTTTTGAGATTTCAATTTGCGTAATATTTTTATGAAAGTTTGGAAAAAATAATCAAAAAACTTTTAATTAGTTGAACTAAAAATCATCATCGGCTAGAAATTGGTCAGCATCGTCACCAAAACCACCCAAAACACCATCTTCGAGGAATTTTTTATACATAGCCATAAACTTGATGACAAAAGCTTCAATATGATAAATTGGTTTTTGTCCTTGTTGCATCCGGTGTTCATACATGCTTGCCGCATTGATTACCTGGTTTTTGTAATAAATGATCCACCAACCAATCAGATATATCGATCGTTTGAATCAAACAGCATTAGAGCCCGATTCTTTGTAATACATATGAATTCGAGTTAATGAAACAAAAAACAAACCTGAAACTTGATTTGACCGTCGCAACTCTTCAACAACTCATCCAGTAAACCCTTCATGATTTCTTCGGCAGGGATCAAATGAGCCATCAAGTCATACAGCCTACCCCTCACCTCCAATACTCTTCAAACATTTTTTGTCATTTATATTAAAAAACATTTGAGTGATTAAGTGTTTTTGAGATTTTCATTTTAAAAAACTTCCTTTATTAAAAGAAATTCAAATTCAAGATAAGCAATTCTTCATTTAATAACCTCCATTTGAAAAAAATTGTTCAATACCTTTTAGGCGTTTGTTGTTGAATGATCATGTTGGCAGTTTCTTTCAAGTACTCTTCCCAATCCAGTGGAACCACTTCCTGACCATTTGTGAAAGGATATTGCTTCACCTTGCATACCTTTGGCATTTGAGAAATATTACATTAATGAATCAAATGTTTCGTTTACTGTTGCGCAATCATTGGGTTTCATATACAAAAAACTACTACTGCTACTACTACTACCACTACTACTACTACTACTACTGCTACTCATATTATTGATGTTTTTTTATTAAGTAATTCAAGTATTTGTTGCACAATCAAAGTTTCACATATCATTACTTAAAACCATCATATATGTTCAAGAGTGGAATGAGATATAAACAAATTTTATTTAAACAATCTACAAGACTAGATAAATAAAAAAGGCTCATTGGAATAACTAATAAAAATATAAATAACTGAAAACTGTATAGCAGCATTAATGCATTTAAATAAAAAGATTAACCACACAAGTAATGGCTTAATACAAACCTACACACCTCACACATGAGAAGAGCTCTTCGAAGATTTCTGTTTGAATGTTGAGAGATTCGTGTGGCTAGTTCTAAAGGGAGCTCTAGTCCTTCCTTTCTGCATGTGGCTTGCAGAATGCTCACAATCTTTTTTGTACAGATTATATTATTTGGTTGATAATGAAATTGATTGTAAAAAAAATGATGTTTAAGAAATTGATTTCAATATTTAAAAATAATTCTATGCTATTCAAAAAGCAAATTTTTTGGAACAAAAAAGCTAAATATGCCTAAATAGATAAATTCATAAAATTAAACTTCACAAATACAATACTTTTGAAATGATCACTCATCAAAAGCTCATAAGTACCTGATCATTGGTGGGAGCAGCCACTCTAACACACAAACATCTTGACATATGAAAAAAGAAAATTAATATAATATGATGAAGTAAACATTTTTTGTGTTAAACACCTATTTAAAGTTGAATAACAAATAGGTATATATAATCTATGAATTAATTTTAAAATAATCAAACTTTACATGGGTTTCAGAAAGATCAAAAAAATCTAAACTTAGATATTATTAAAATAAAACTGATAAAAAACTACCAACAAGATTATAGTATATTGTTATAATGGTAGCCTACCTGGATCTAATGGCAGGAATGACTCTGGAGGTTGAATTACAACACAAGATAACCCTGCATGTTGTCATGTATTTTTCCATTGTTCTCCTCAAAGCATGTTGAGCATCTTTTGTCAGTCTGTCTGTTTCATTGATCACTACCACTGAAAGAAACAACATTTAGCCTTTTCAATACTTTAAATTCATTTTATTGCATAAACAATCTGATAATAGTTATATACAAACCCTTGAAATCTTTCTGGGTGGAGGCATCAAGTTGGTGTGTCTGAGCCACTAACTTTAACAGCTCCTGTATCACCACACGATCATAAATGCCAACATCACTGTAAAAAAAAGTTTAGAATATTTTTGTCAGCTGAGTGAATTTTTTTGACTATATAACCTAGGATTGACTTCAATGTGATAATTGCTTGCAATAGTGGATAGTTCTATTTTTTTGCTGGACGCCTCAAAAGTTTGCCGTTCAATTCGTACTTTATCAACTCCAGGTCCATAGACTTCTCTCAATAAGCAAGATATACGAGTTTTCTTCCCTGAGCCTGAAGGACCGAAAACTAAAAGATGCGGAAAATCACCGAGTGAAATCTGAAAATATTGTTTTAAAAAAATTAAGAGTAAAAAAAACAAAACCATTTAAAAAATTAACTCACCAATTTTTTCAACCTGGTTGCTTGTTCACAATGGAAACTTAGCTTGCTCAAATCAGTTGGTCTGTGTTTGTCAACCCACAAACTCATTTTAAAATAGATTTACCAAAAAAAATGATTATGAAGCAAGGTCCTTTTTGAAGAATCGTATGAAACTTCAATATCGTTATGGCATTTATCTCCCGCCAAATTTGAATGTAAACAAATATGTCTGTTTATTCAGATTTATTAAAATATGACACTTTTGAGGAAAATTACTTCAAATTAGATGATATTTTATCAGCACAAGAACGTTTAACAACAACATTTGAAGTAAATATTCCTAAAATGGGTTAATTTTTATATTTTATAAAACTCATATGTTGAAGTAAAGTTTCATTAAACTAAAATTAAAATTTTCACTCAAACTTCAATACATACCACTAATGTAATACAGGATATTTAGACACAAGGAACAACTGTGAAGACATCAGACAAGGCTCAAAACTTGAACTTCCTCTATGGCTTGTTAAATCATTGGCCAGCAAACAAAAAAAATCTGCTGTTATTGAATTACCTAAACAATACAGTTTGTTTCAACATCACTAATAAGTTTTAGTTTTTCTTGTTTGTAAATCCTATAGTAGTTCTTTTTCTAAATTGAAAACTTTATATTTTTTTAGATCAGAAAGTTTAACTTTTGAATTGAAAATATATAAATATTAGTTTTCGATTTATACAAACATCATGAATAAAAAAATGATTTTCATGAAATTCATTAAATAGTATTCACCCACAGGTCAAGCATATAGGGAAATATTTTCTGCAGATGCTAATGTTGTGGATTTAAATAAACTAGGTAGCTGCTCAATTTTTTGTTTTTTTTGAAATTGACAGTTTAAAATCTGATGAAAATTCTCAAAAGTTAAAATAATAACACATTAATCTAACTCATAATGTTAACTCATCATTTTATCTAATAATTAAGAAATTTCGTATAATACTTGAAACCCCACTGATCTTATGCAGGTCCTTATTACTACAAGGTTGGCTTGCAGCTATCTTCTCTCAATTGCCAAGACAACAATGAAGTGCTCGATGTTGGAAAGAGTCTCTTAGAGGTAACATGGTTTTCATCACTTTTCTAGTTTTATGTTGTGTCTATTTGGCTTAAAATGAAATAAATTATATTGAAGACTTTAAACAAATCGAAAATTTTTTTATTCTTTCTTTTAGTAAATTTATTGTTTACTTAAATATATAATATTTTTACTAAGATAAAAACAAACTATCATAGGTTTTTTAGTTGTTTGATATAATATTGGTTCAATTTCCAATTTTTGATAAGTTCAAACCTAAATAAATTTTTAACAAAAAAACAAATATGATGTACCTTAAAACCACACCAGACATTTCAAAAACGCTTCAAGAGGGTGATGGACCAATCATTAAACTCACAAGAAAATGAGTCGGCAGTTCTCAAGGAGACTCTCGAGAGCAATGAAAGAATCCTCTTTGATCTTGGCCTCAAAAGTTCAATGCATTTGAAAATGTCACTAGAGTTCATGGTTTATTTAGTTGTATATTAAGAGGTATAAGAATTGAAGTTTTTTAATAATTTGGTTTTAGATTTTCTGAATTCCATATTATTACAAATGCTCCTTATTTTTAATGTTTTTTTCTCTTAGTAAAACAAAACAGCCTATAGCAATTAATGAAGTAAAATAGCCTTGATAATGTAATTGTTAACCAAAATTAGTACAGTTATGTTTGTTTAAAATTATCAGTATTTGATAAACTTGCATAAAGCTTTGTGAAATTTTTCAAATATTAATATTTGATTGATTTTTAAGATGATTATTTATTTTTATTTAGGTGGGAAAGGCAAGAGGTAGAAAAAATACCAGCTTCCTCAATGATAACTCACATCAACAAAAGGAAACGGAAAAGAATGGAAATGGACTTGTGATTATGAAGTTTCAAATGTATTTCCATTAAGAAAACCCCTTTAGAAATATAAATTAAAAATTATGTAAATAACTGATGACATATTGACAATATTTTAAGAAAAACATTTTATTGATTATTTCTGAGTTAATAAACAGCTATCAATGATAAATTTTAATGAACGTATCAAACTGTTTCATGTTTAAATCTATTCGTCTTGTTTAGATCTTTTAGCTTTTGGTTCATCTTCGTTTTCACTCTTATCATTATCTTCTATCTCTTTAGATTCTCCACTATCCTCATCACTACTATCACCCTGGTATTCCTCATTGAGTTTTTGATTCTGATGAGTTGTTGTTGAGGTCTTGAGTTCAGATTTGTCTAAAGTTTCTTGAATTGGTGGCATCTCGTTCGATTCTCTCAAAGCCTGCCTCTTGAGCTCAGCATCTCTGAGTTCTTTCTCCTTTTCACTGATTAACTCTGAAGCCCTTTGTTCTTCTTCCTTTCTGAGACGTTCATTTTCTTCTTCCTGTTTACGAGCCATTTCCTGTAATTTCATTTCTTCAATCTTTTTTTCTCTTTCTTTCATTTCTTTGTTGTATGCTTCAGTGATGACATGCACTTTCTGCTTATAAAGGTCGTAAACATACTGAGTCATGTGAGGCATGTTGTCAATAACCAAGGGAGGTTCTTTGGGCGGCTCTTCTGACTGGTTTTGTTATAATGGTTTAAGATTATTGTATTAAAAACATTCTAAAAAAAAGTAACTGCAGTTTTTAGTAACACATTGCTATTCAAACAAAATAAAAACACTTGAATTTTTTTATTCCAGTTCAGAATAATTAAAACATACCTTTCTACTGAAAGAAACATCATATTTTTCAGATGGAGCTAAATGAAGTTTTAAAGGTCTTCTGAGGAGTTGAGAAAATGTGGGAGTGAGCTCAAAACAGTTTTGAAAAAGGGAGGCTCTGCCAAAGATATAGAGACCCAGTCTGGCCCTGGACATTGCTACCACCAACCTTCGTACATCCCTGGAATAATGATTTTTTGCCATAGTAAAGGAAGCTTGTATTATAATAAAAACAAAAAATTTGAAAAAAAGTTATTGTATACATGAAATTTAAAACGCGTACCTGAGATGACCAACATTTTTAGTTCTGACCAGACTCAAAATGACAATATCATTCTGTTGGCCTTGATATCTATCTACCGTCGTTATCTTGAAAAATATTAAAACAAAAAAATGAAATACAGATAAAAATTTTAAAATCAAATCAAATAAAAAAAAATGAAATGAATAAAAGTAAAAATAAATTTTATTAAAAATAATAAGAGTTGAAACAATACTTTAAGAGGCTTCCCAATGAGTCTATTGCTGGCACATCTCTGTTCAATGACATCCCTGATCAGATGTTTCTGACCGTTGTACGTGGTGAGGATGGTTATGCGTTCTGGAGGGTAGCCTATAAGCCTCAAATATGTGAAAAACCCACCTACGTACTCTGCTTCTGCAAGGTTCTGTGGATGTTTTGAAGTGGGTGAAAATTATAAAATGCGGTTACAATCACTCAAACATCAATAAGTTTCAAATTATTAATACTTATAAATTTAGCAGTATGAATGTCAAATCACAACTAGTATTTTCAAAATTTTATTAAAAACGGATTAAACTTTAAAACATTCAACCCACCTGATAGAAATATGGATTAGGTTCCGATTCTCCAACACCATTATAATCTTGCACATCAATGAATTGGTAGTCAAAAAAGAGTCCAGGGTTGGCGTGAAGATATTCGGTCAGTTGATAAAGGTGAGGCAGATTTCCAAGATTTCTATATCTCCAATTATAAAGGTTGCAGATGGAAGGTCTGGAACGGCCCTGGGCATCCAGTTCAACTATTGGAACTCCCAAACGTACAAATCTCGTGAATAAGGACTGTTCCATGTTTGAGAACTTTTGGAAGGCCATGTTTTTGATAACAGGAGGCAGTTGGTGGTGATCTCCAATCATTATCCAACGTTTGAGTCTGTTGTATCCGTGGTCAGGGTTCTGAAGCAAAAGAGGAATAAATGTTTCAATTTCTAAAATCTGTGCTGATTCCTCCATGAGAATGTTGTCATATTGGAAAAGAGATTCAACCAAGTCTCTGCGTTTTAATGCAGCATGAGTACAAGTCATTGCAAGAATTTTGGCTTCTTTGATCAATAAATACTTCGCCCTATCTCTACCATTTCTCAACAACTCAAAAGGTCTAAACTCTTCAAGTTGCTTGAAAATCTTTGAAATATACCTGAAACAACCCTGAGCTGTGTCCAGATCTTTTTCATATTTGTTACAAAACAATTCATCTGGACAATCATCGAAGAACTTTTTGAATGGGAAGTACTTACTAACTATCTCATCCTTTGGCGTTTCATTTTCATCTTTCTCTTCAATAACTGTGTTGAAATCTTCGAAACGTTTTAATATCTCGTTCACGTAGAAATACCCAGCTAACTCGCATGTAAATTGATTTTCTAAACTCAACCCCAAACTTATATGTAATTTATTGACTTGTTCAAGCAAACTTATTCTCTGATCAAGAACATAATTAACTCTTCCATAACGGCTGTAATCATTTTCAGTATCTAAGTCATCTTCACCATGACCCAACCTAAGCAGATGTCTTTCTTCAACGTCTAAAGCCATAATTTTCTCAAATAGCTGGTTCAATGCCTGGTTAGAATGTGTTACAATCAAAGTCCTCTGTTCTGGAAAGTTATGGTAAATGTTGGAAATTATCTGCACTGCAACGTCTGTTTTTCCTGTTCCCGGGGGTCCAACCACCATTGTTAGACCTGGTTGCATACCAGATTTGATGGCTTCAATTTGAGTTGGAGTGAACTTTATCTGGTTAGTTTTGGGTTGATTAAATTTATATGGACCTCTATTCAAATGCTTGTAATTCTTTGCTAATATTGTGTCAGTGATTTTGTCTGTATCTTTATTTTTCACTTTGGCAAATGTTAACTTATAGGGGGGTGATGGGTTTACTTGTTTTAAATCTTTATCATTTTTATCACCTGCAGCTTCTTCGATACTATTTATTTGTTCAAGACCTACATAAGTTACTTCATGATGAGGGAAAGAAGCTTTGAGATGAGTAAAATCAAGAAATGTGTCTTTCCAATCCATGCTTGAAATGGTAGTGGGTAGTTGGGAATAATGAGCTGAATCTGGGTCTCCAAGGCCTAAAAGAATGTTTATTATCCATTCAGGCACCACACAATGAATATTCATCAAATCTCTTATAGTCTCTAAAACGGCTTTGAAATTGTTCTCTTTTGGCTTCCTTCTAATCACTAAATTGAAAGTTTGGTATAGATCTTCTTTTCCTTGGTTGATGTTCATAAGATCAGTTTTATATTGATTTGAATCCAAAAATACTCTGAAAGTCCGTTTAGTACCGGTAAGGTCAGGATTAACATCAATACCTTCTTCAATCACTTTGCCATGGTCATCTAACATGCCCTCAATCTCACAACCCCTCACATACACCAGTCCAACTTGGGGAACAAAGGGCTGGTTGTAATCAAACAAAGTTCCAACTTGAAAGACAGGTCTTATAGTCAATAAAAAGATAACATCATGTTTCCTCAATGACATCCATTCATTACGAACGTTAGATTTCGCTTTTAAGTCAATGGTGAGATCAGCACGTACTCTTGATGGTTTGTTCTCGCCTACATTGGGAGCTCCCACTTCGAAGACTGTGAATCCTTCTATGGCATGTGCCATTCTGGCCCAACCTCCAAAGTGGCAACTGCCATCTGTAGACAACCACGGTTTCATACGATATACAGCATCTTCTATATCTTGCCTCACTTCATATGTTGATTCTAAACGGAACAAATTGAAGTTTCTGAGAAGATAATCATGTATGGTAAGAAACTGCAGGTTTAGTTTTGGTAATGCTAAGCCCCCTGACTCAGATTGTCTGCCATCAGAACCATTTGGGTTTTCCATTGGAACTATGTTTTCATTCCAAATAATATCCTCAGTGGGGTATAATGGCATCAGATTGAGGGCTGCTAGTTGTGATGGATATTCCTCTATCTCTCTCATCAAAACTTTCATCATGAAATCCGTTTCAAACATGCTTTTAACTTCGCCATCACCATTGGCCACAGCCAAAGGAGGTAATAAGTGAAGTTCAGAAAGGAGAAATTGTAACTTGTCACTAGGTAGTTCAGAAAGGTCTTTTTTGATTTGTTCTCTAGTTTGTGAAATGTTGGCGCTAGTCAGGGCTAAGTGTTTGAGATCTGGAAAGTTTTTGAAGATGACCATTTGAAGGTGAGACATTTTATCACATCTATTCACCATCACTTCCCTCTCACTCAAAGCTTCTCCAGATTGATCATTGATTTCAAACCTACAGTAGAATTCTAACCTGTCCAAAAGTTCCCTGAATAACTTTCCTTCAACTTCTCTCGAGTAAAGAGAGGATGAAAAACATTTAACAATGACATGCTTTGATTGCAGAACCAGATTGAGAAATCTCCTACTGTGTAACTGGGCTTGTAAATCTATCAACCATTCCACCATTCTCTCACAGTAACAATTTAGCCCCTTTTTTAAATCGCCAACCATTTTCACCTGACCAACAACATTTAAAAACCTATCTAAATGGTTAGATAAAAAATTATAAGATTTTCGAGTCATCTTCTTTTCTTCTTCACTAGCCTTATCATATATTGTATTTAATTTCTTCCATGCCTTCTTATACAAAGGATTTCTGTTAAATTCCTCATCTCTTTTAGCTGGTAAAACATTATGCCAAATGAGAGGTGATACGAGCTTCATTACTTGACCCCTTACCAAATCATTACCCATGCTGTTGAATGCATGAATGAAGAAGAGGATTGATACAGAGAGGTCATTGAAACGAAGATCATGGTTTTGACCTTCTAAACTTAAATCCATAGCCTTGTCAAACAGCTGTCCAAACTTTTCAGGGTCTGACTTGAAACACTGAATGGAAAATTTATAACATTATAAAAAAATGTAGAATTGTAATAATGATTATTTACATTCCACGCAGGAATCCTTTCCCTGTGCTTTTCATTGATCATAACAATGATGGACATTACATGAGCTCTAGAGGACTGAAAAGTATTGTAACAATTTGTCAAATATCCATAAAAATTTTGAAAGTTAATTGAAAAATACTTTTTGAGAAAAGTTAGGCCACAAATAGTTTTCCAGATATTGACTAAACTCTAGCAACATTATTCTCTTTGTTGAATAACTTTGGATTTAATGGAAATTACTTATGTATTTGTTGGTTATAATTTGAAATCAGCATTTTTGCTGGGTAGTTATACATACAAAAAACACCATACTTAACCACACAGCGAACATTTTTATATTAATTTTGAATAGGCCAGCTTATTAGTTTGATTATTAATTACTAAATTTGTATTCTTATGTTATATCGAAGTAGCATAAATATCTACTATTATAATATTAACTTTGCTATTTTTTTATAACATTTCTGTCTTTGCTTTTATTTCCAATTAACTGGCTTTCATTGGTCCAGTTGGAAGAAAAGTTCTTTTAATTTTTTATTTATATAGATATCAATTTTTACTCATAATGTTACAAAAACAACCAAATTAATACTTCGTTTATATTTATACTATTATACCATATCGTGTTGCTATCAAATTGAATCATCTACAAGGTGACAATCGAAGAACTTATTGCAATAGAAACATACTTTTAAGCCTATTTTTACGATATTTTTACATATACCTAAGTTTTATATTAGTAGGTGCCATCACATATTTAATATAAAATGGTCGCCGTGTGATTAATTTAATTTGATAACCACACGGCCGCCGTGTACAAAAAATAAAGTGTGCAACAATCTAAACTACTCACTTAGTTTTAATCAGCTCATTAAAATAGATATCTTCAATCACCTGTATATTGAAAATTTTTTTAAAATCGATTTCGAAATTGAATATAATTCTTGCTCATTATTTTCACATACCTTGGCATCGAATGGTAGACGTTTGACATTACTGAATGGAGCCCAGTATTGATTTGAAAGCTAGATATTTGAATTATTGTAATCATAATTATATAATTTGTCAATTTAGGTTAAAACTAAGTTTGAACCTGGGTTATAACGTCGCCTTGTATCTGTTCTACAGTCAAAATAGCATTATGCTTCCGTTTAGTTGTCATTTTTTGAAGTATAATAAATAAAAAAAAAGATGCTGAGATTGATTAAAATTTTATAAAGAAAAGTTAGAATCGAGAAAACTTAGAACTTAAACGTTTGTTAAGCGTTCTTTAAAAAGTAAACTTCGATCTAAATTTTTGAGTTTTGATATTATTCATAAAAATAATTTCAAATAAAGGTATGAAAAAACATTTTTTTGTTTCAAGAATTCAAAATTTTCAAAAAATACTTTTAACTAAAATCTTTTGCTCACCTTTCTAATCAAATATAAAAACCAAACATCTTTTAAGGAAGATACATGCCTATTTTGCAATAAGTTTTTACGAAATTTTTTTAGATTAAACATAGTTTTCAACTTTAGATATTTAGGTTTTTTATACGTTTTTACAATGTCGGAAGAAATAACGAATAATATGCCCAGACTTTGCCATTTGAAAAAATGGACAGATTATGAAGGTTATGGTTTCAATTTGGTTGGTGATAAAGGAAAAGAATGCCAAGTTGTTGGTTCTATTGATGCTAAATCTCCTGCTGAGTTAGGAGGGTTAAAAGTAGGAGATAGAATAATCGAAGTTAATGGAAAAAATGTGCTACAAGAGAATCATAATTATGTCGTTACAAAAATCAAAGAAAATCCAATCGAAGCAAAGTTTTTAGTTGTGTCACAAGCAGGCTGGGACTATTACACTGCTAAAAATGTCCAAATAACTGGAGATCTTGAACTTATTCAACATTTCGAATCACCTGCTTTCAACCCACATTCAAGTTATTACTCAAGTATTCAGCTTTTCAAAAAAATTTTTTTCATATTGCAAGTTTTTTGAAAAATTTTATTAAAGTATAAGTCTAACTTTATATATTGGATTTTTTTAAAAACATATTTTACAAGTTTAACCAAATTTTTTAAATGCTATGTTATTGAAGCAAGCAAAAAGACAAATAATCTCTGCATCTCATCATTGAGGCTTTGTACATTGAAGAAGGCAAATGATTCCTCTGGCTATGGATTCAACCTGCAAACATTAGAAAGTAATATTCATATTTTTATAAGTTGTACAGGATTTTAATCAAAGTTTACTTTGAGAGTTTAGCTAGTATTTAATGAGAAAAACTGTATGAAATGGATGTTTTTGTTACATTAAATTTTTTTAATATTTCATTTTAGTTTTGCTAGCTATAAAATTCTTAAGTTATCTTCTATGAATAAAATACAAAGATCTTTCAAACTCAGACCCATAGATAATTTATATACATATTCTTTCAAAACATTAACTCTGTTACAAACACTAAAACCAATCAATCAAATTTACCAAATACAAGCTATAAAGCTACACTTATTAACACTTCATTTTTTCTTCTGTTCTCCATTACAAAAGGTACATAAGATGCACTAAATAATATGAAATTCCACCAAAGATAAGGTAGGCAAATATGTGGGAGATATAGACGTGGGCTCCCCAGCACAGCTTGGAGGCATCAAAGAAGGAGATCGTATTCTCAAAGTCAACCAAGTCAACATCTCTGAACTAGGTATCTGAAAATCTATTATATAGAAATTATTTTTTTTAATGATACCTTATATAGAGAACTCTATAACAAGATAATGCTATGTAAAAATGAACCAAAATTATAGTTTCTTTACTTCGTTATTGTTGTCTCTTCATAAATGTATAATTGTTCTTGTTCCATTGTGGGAGCTAGGAGCATGAAAGGTTTCGATTTTCATTTAATTGTTTTTTTTACTAAACAAATATTATATTAGATTATAACCAAAGATATAAAAAAATATTTTTTATAGTAGATCTTTACACATTTTCAAACAATCAATTTTCTTAATTGTTTCAACAAAGTGACTCATGCATATTATTTCACAGAAATAATTGATAATCTCATCAACGTATACTGAGCTCCACCCAGCATAAATAAACCATTAAAAATATTCTTTCATAACCCATTATTACCTTGAAACGTAAATTGCCTAAAAAAAGAGTTTTTTTCAATTTTTGTTTATGATCATCTTTTAACACGAATTTTCAAATGGTAGGAAAGGCATAATGATATATAAGTAAAAAAAATAGCATCTGAATAAATGTTACTTGTTATTCATACTGTCAGTTGTGGTTTTTGTTATTTTGACAACTTTTTAATCTTTCATCGTCCTTCATATACATATTTTAAGAAGTTTCAAACATTTTGAGGTATTAAGTATTTTTTAAAACTTAAAATTCGTTGAATCTCAAACTTTTAATTTTTAAATATTTCAAAACACATTTACTTATCGAAATCCCATATTTATCACATATAGATTATTATTATTATTGTTCACACAAACTCATAAATGGCTGAATACAGATCATTAAATTGATAGAAAATCCAATAACTTTTTTATGTAATTATTGATTTGATGAAGTTATCATTTTTGTCTCCAAATTACTTTTTGATCCTCATTGGTTGCTATCATTTACCTACTAGGAATGCAATAAGAGCTTGTCATTGGGGAGTATAAAAATATGCCCTTTTTATATGTTGTTTTTAATAATTTTTCAGATATTCTCTTTCATTAAAATCTGATCCATAATATACTTGTTTCATCGTGCTTGTTTTTTGTAAGGAATCTTTTTAGCAGATTATTATTAGTGCCTGTTACGCCCATTGGCGTCTAGGGTAGCAGCAAAGTTTCCACGTATTTCTATTTTAAGCCAGCTTAGTGAAGGTGTCCTAACTGCGTTTTATTTCCTTGAGCTCTGCTTCAACTTTTCGACGCCATGTTGTTTTTCGGGCGGCCTCGTTTTTTTGCTCTGGTGTCCAATGAAGATTTGTTCTGACTATGGGACCTTCTTCTCTTTTCAAAACATGGCCAATCCATCGCCATCGTTTTTTTAGGATGATGGTAGCCATGTCTTCCCAGTGACAACGGGAGAGGAGATCATTGTTCGAGATGGTATCAGGCCATTAGATTCTTAGAATGCTTCGTAAACTTTGTGTATGAAAAGCTGGCAGTTTATTGATAGCTGGCTTTGCTACTCTCTAACACTTGGATCCATACAGAAACACAGGCAGAATAAAGGTTTTGTACAGCTTGATCTTAGTGTTAAAAGTGTACTGAGAGAATTTCCATACAGTGGTTATGCCCCTAAAAGAGTTTATACTCAAAATGTTACCAAGATATGAAAATTTATCTGTATTACAAAGATCCTGTTTGTTAAGCTACACTGGGGCTGGTGATGGCACGTTAATAGTCATGACTTCAGTCTTTTTCTTGTTGATCTTGAGTTCAATCTGCTGGCCTATGGGAAACCGTTTGTCCGTTTTATTCTACATGGGACTATGTGTTTTGGGAGATTAGGGCTAGATAATCTGCGAAATCAAGGTCATCTAATGTAAAAAAAAGAGTCTACCTGATTTTTATTCTTTCAGCTTCGTTAATGGGGTGCATTATCCAATCAATGGTGAGGTTGAAAAGCAGTGCTGACATCACACAGTTCTGCCTCATTATTATCTTGCTTCCTTTCGGCTTTCACCACTGCCAATGATTTCTAGTTCCGAAAAATTTCCAACACTCGAACCTAGAGCAGGGGCAGAATTCATGTCTCATACAGTTTATTCTTGGCTTAGGCGGTGTACTAAGAGGATTTCCATACAATTTTGAAGCTTTTAAAAGCGTTTGTTGCTTTGTTGATCCCACTTTCAATATCCTTTCCAGAACCACTTAAAATGGTACCAAAATATTTAAAATTATTTGTATTAGAAAATCCTGTTGGCAAAGCTGCACTGGGGTTGGTGATGGCACGTTGAAGGCCATGACTTCAGCTTTCTTTTGGCTTATATTAATATCAAAACTGCTGGTTTATGGATAAAAGACTTTTGTTCTGCGTGTGGCAGAAAATGATATTTTGGTACTTTATTTAATATTTTTCTATTACCTTGGTGAGTTATTGAGTGCCTATCCCTATTTCAATTGTCTACAAGTGCTTCATTTAGCTGACTTCTATTATCACGTCTTCATACTTTGAAAATTTCTTTAACAAATTTTGTTGGTACTACTTCATCAGCTGGGAAACTTATCAATCAAGTAGCAATTTTTCACCATTATGTTGAAAAGATTTGTTCGGTTAGTGTGGTCAGTATATATATGAGACTCCCAAAGAATTTTATCTCGGTTTTAACTTTTCTCTTACACCTTGTGGTTTGTTTTAATTGCTTTTTAAATTTTTGTTGGCATTCATTAAGGTTATTATTTATGAAAATATTAAGTAATAAATTCAATTTTTACATATGAGCTTATTCATCAGAACACAGAGAAGTGGTGGATCTGATAAAATCCAATCCCGCGGAAGTATCTCTTTTGCTGGTCGATAAAGATACAGAAGAATACTATAAGGTAGCTGTTAGAATCATTATGATCATAAATCAAATGTTTCATGATTTATAAATAGAGGCTTGTTTAACGATATTATAATTATTAAACAGAATGCTTATAAACCATGTATAATTAATAAATTATTGGTAAAATAAACGAACTAATAAGTTGGTTTTATTGAAGAATCATCACTCAAATAGAATAAAAATGGCATCTGTGAACTATGTCCGAAAAACTACCAATTGTTTCTGATAGCGCATCTGAAAACAGTTTTATTGAGACATATCATGGGTAAAGAAAGAAATTTAACCTTCCTTAGAACACGTGCAAATTTCTAAGACATAAAAGATTGACTTTCATGCGTTTAGTTCCATTTTCAAAACACACAAGACCTACAATACTAGACTTTACCTAGAGATCTTTCGCTCTTAATTAAGTTTTTTGAAGCTCGATCATTAAAAAGAGAGCTGCTAGATTGAGCAGAAGTCAAGCTTTTGCTATTTTGATCCATCGCTCCTATCACAGGATAATGACGACAAGAGATTTCCTGTTTGCAGTTCAGGAAAGATTTTTTTGAATATCTGACGTTTCAAATGAACACATTGGGTTGAGAAAAATTCATTGTAGCAAATACAATGACATGGTACCAAAACGGATTTCTACGTTCAATATGAAAAAGTTAAACTTTTCTCAAATAAGAATTTTATATCTTTTTTTCAAGGGATTTTTTCAGAAAGTTTTTCACTAAGCATCCATAATGTAAATAAAATATTTTTAAATGCCTAATTTAGGCAATTTATTTCAAATTAAACTATAATTTTCTCTAAATTCAGCTAAATCATAAATCTAATTTCAGCTAATGTTATGTCATCAATCTGAATTTATCAAAAATTATAGTTTTATTAAATTGTTAAAAATTATGTATCATTGCTGGCTCTAGAAAGGGTATTTTGTAAAATTTCAATGTATATAAAAATAAACGAAAATAGCTGATGAATTAAGTCAGTTAAAAATCTATTTAATTATATACTCCAAAGCATGTTTTTAAAACGAGATTACATGTATGATGAATCAAATTTTTAAATGTTTTTCTGATTGAAATGAATTGCAAAGTAATTTTAGATCATTTGCTCAATTTAATAAGAGGGGTTTTACATTCAAATGTTGATATATCATTTTTTCATCACACCACAAAATTTTAACATGAGAAAAAATGGTTCTTTCATAAACTTTTGTTTCAATGGCTACTCTCACAGAAATAGCTATTAACATTTAAAATATTCTCCTTTTGAACTCAACATCTTTGTATTACTGATTTTTGGGTCGCATTATGAAGTTTATATAATTTAATTATTTCTTATCAAAAAATTGAGATTGTGTTGAAGAATGATTCTACATAGTATGCTTATAGATATATAGTGTGTTTTTCTTAACATGTACTTGTACAAAGCTCCTTATATTCCATTATTAAATTTATAAACATCAAATAACTAATAAACCTGAATTGATTAATGAAGTCTAGAGGGGTGAGTTTCGGAAGTGAGAACGTAAAAGTAGACGTTCAAATCGTCGAATGCTCCAACACTCAAGCATATCAACGTGGTAGGGTTTGATGGCTGTTACATATCATATTGAGAATTACTAACAACAGTAGTTGGAAGTTATGTTTTCGTATTAATTTCATTAAAATTTTTTTCATATTTAGATTTCACTGGCTCAACATTATAACACCGTTTTATCAATTTATATAAAATCATCTATATTCACTTTACTAATCACTTTATCAACTATTTGATGAGTTCTGCTTACGGAAAACTCCGTTGTCAGATAAACTTTTTTGTTTGTGTTGATTAAATTCAATATTGAATAATCGATCTTTATGATGCATATTAAAATACACAAATAAAATTTTTAAGGAACCCAACATCACGAAAACGTGAGTCACTTTTTATTTTTTTATTAGCTTTATATTATACAAATAAACCGATTCGTTTTAGAATTAGGAATTGAATCTTTATATGGATATATGATTATTTTTCTATACATTTATCTATCGAACTTCTCATATATTCATTTATATTAAATGATTGAAATAATTAATAGTAATATCTCTCAATTAATCCCTTATTTAATTTTTATATTAGGTTTTTATACTACGAAATGCATAATTTTTATCAAAAATGCAGTTAAATAACAGTCTTATGAAAATTTTCAATTGATTCTTACCATTGGTTTTATGGTAATTAAATGTTCAATAATTTTATTCCATATTAAAATATTTCAAAAAATTAAATTGCTAACTTCAATAATAAATCAATAAAGAAGCCAGCGGGAGTTGAGACAAAGTTCGATGATGATGACGACGACGACGTAGAGAACATCAACATAAATAACAACAACAACACCGCTCCAGAGACCATCAATTTTTCATCATCAGCCGCTGAGGCAAGGATGAAAATGTCGAAGAAAATTAAGCCTACTGATTCAAACCTCACCCTTCAAGATAAATACAAAATTCTTCAGGGCTTATAAACTTTTTGAAAATTTTTGACATCTAATTGCTACTATTTACTGATATCAGCTCTTTTCTTTTAATTATATTGATTTGATTATGCATATTATACCCTGCCAAGTGAAATGAAAATTTTCGTATTTATAGATTCAGGGGGCTAAAATCAAGATTTCTGCATTTATTACTTTATTTTTTTTCAAACCTTTTACTGTTATCAATACATTGTAATATTATTTATGAGCTCAATTTTTTGCATGTAAACTTGAAAAAGTTCACAGTGAAATTTTCCACATATTTGAGACACTGACATGCTTACATGATCAAACTGAATTTTGAACCAAATTTGAGTTTTCAGCTACTCAGTGTATTTCTCAATCAAAATCTTCAGATTTAAATTTTTGACACGTTCATTTTTATTTATTTGTGTTCATGAGGGAATTTTTATGCCTTTAAGAATCACCTCCATTACTTTATCAATACCATCAAATTAGTTTTGAACTTTTGTACACTGTGAATAATCGCTTTGTGAAATTTTTTTTCGAAAGAAGTAAAAATTGGGTCATTCAACATGTTAGCATTCATCAGCTTTTACCGCCTGCGATAATAATCAAAGTTCTAACATCCATTGCAATTTTATACTCAAAAATGAATGTCTTTAAAAAGATTTCAATTTGTGTAGTTTTATGCTCATTTTTATAGATTATTTTACAAAAATTATTTTTAAAATCTTAATATTCTATTTTAACTTCAAAGCAATGATCAGTAAAAAATTAATTAAAAATACTATGGAAGTAGCAGTACCAGTATTTGATAGTGTTGTTTTATCGATGAAATGCTTCTTATTGCTTTTGAATGAGTTTCTCATTCTCCATTGCTCTTCAATACAGTTGACATAAAATTTTATCCTTTTGAAGACTCATTTTATTAAGCTCGGTTGAAACTTCAATCTCTTTAATCAATAAAAGCGTTCAATTTTTGTTTTTTCAACATCATCAATGATAATATAGAAATTTCAACAGAACATTCGTTGAAATTTTTTAGTTTTATGGAGTTCAACAAACATCTCAAAACATATTTTCCAACTTATTCGTTGAAATAAAACAGAATTCATCTATTATACATGTTCATTTCTCATATTTGATTATAATGAATTTCTCTAGCCATGGTGAAATAGAATGATTTACAAACAGTAGTTTCTTTTAGGATACGAAGCTTTTCGTTATCAAAGGAACATTTTTAAGTATGTTTAACGAAAAGTTTCGTATTTTTAGAAAAACTATTTGGTGTTCGTAAGTTTGCATATATATATATATATATATATATATATATCTGGATAATTAACATATATAACATTTTATTTTAAAGCTAAAATTCTTTAATCATATGTGCAGCCGTACCCCACAAAATTAACCGTTATAATACACATCTATATATTGATTAAAAATAATAGCTGCATCAACTTTTGATTCATTTGAAATTAGAACCTCAGTAAATTAATGACTCGAGAATAATATGTCAACAAAAGTTTCTCAAAAATTTTTTTGACAAAAACTGGGTTTAACCCAAAAAATTAGTTTTTTAAATATTAATACTATGAAAACTTATATTCTCCATGAAAATAACTCAAAGGTTAAAAAATAAGATTCCCCGTTTTCCTTACTGCCCTTAAAGTGTTTGTGAAACTGAAATTGTATTTGCTGTAATACATTTCTATATGCCAATGGTCGCTTAAGATTATTTGTGTCATATTGCCAAACTTGTGTAGTATGCTCAAATGCAACAAAGTTAAGCTGCATGAGAGAAGTTAAAATATTTATGTTATTCAACTTTTTTTTCAAAAATTTTATTTTAAGTTTTGTATACATAAGTAGCGTGGGTAATTTTATTCTTTTTTCATACGATTTTTCACTTTCTACAGTTATCAACTTTATTTTGTTTTTGAGCCAACTAATTTTAGTTTATTCCCATAATTTTATCAAGAAAGTTTGAATTTGAATAATCAATTGTTTTTTAATTTTTTAGAAAAAATGATTATCAAAAAATTCAAAAAAAAAATTTTTAAGTAAGAAAATCCATGAAACAACTTTACTGGGAAAAAATTTTTTATCAAATATGAAACTTGGTTTTATTCGACTGTTAGTGAAATATATTAAAATTTTCCCTAAGCAAACATGAATTTTTGAAATTAATAAAACACGAAAACCAGTATTAATCATTCAATAATGTCGAAGTAATTACAATAAAACTTTCTCATGAGACGATATGTAATCATTCTAATCAGATTAGTTCAAAATTAAATTCAAATTTATTTAGTTTAAGACCAAATCCAATTATTACTATGGCAAACGTTCAAGTGGATTCTTCACATTACAGACTTCCAAACACCATCAAACTTCATCATTTTGTGAATGGTTTTACAATGCCTATTGAGATTTGACGATTGAGAAAAGCTGACATGACAAAATAGACATTTGAAGGGCTTATCACCCGTGTGGACTCTTTTGTGTTTGCATAGTGAAGATGAGTTTTTAAATTTTCTTAAACATGTTTGACATGTGTAACGGTCATTTTTGAAATGAAAATGATGAAACTTCTGGTTCTTTGAAAAACTTTTTGAACTTTTAAATGTATTTCTTATTTTGCAGGTAGCTGTTTTATTGGGACATGATCTATTCGAAGGATAATTTTCCATGGTCGTTTCGTTGAAATGTTTTGGGAAATCACGAAAAGAGTTAAATTTTAATTTGCTTTCAGATTGATGAAATGAGCAATTACTAATAATATGAGTATCATGAAAAGGATTAATGCTCAAATATGAGTTCTCAGGTGATTCTGGGTAACAATAATTACGAGAGTAAAATTTCGAACTGTGTTCAAAATTATTAATAAATTTTTTTTTTTCTGAAGTGTCGTCAGTGAAGTTCAAAATAACTTCATGGTTAAAATTTGAAAAATTTTCATTTTCATGAAAACCTGGTAAGGAAGATATAGGACACACATGAAAGTTTTTTTCATAGTTTCTGCCACGTTGTAGTTCACTATAAGTTGACGTCAACTTTTGGAAACAATTATCGTATTCGAGTGTTTTTTTGTATCGATGAAGTATTCTTTGTTCTTTGAACGTGAGAGGCTTATGTTCTGATATATCGTTCAAAAAGCTACAGAAGTCACATAGGTTTTCTGAACTGTTCTGTGGTAAAAATTTATAAATTTTATTCGTATTTGAAGCTCGAACTGAAAAATAATCAAAATTTTTAAAATAAAAAACATTGATGAAAAACAATATTTGACAGTTTTAGTAATTTGAATTTTTAAAAATTTGCACTTTCAAGAAATCTGGTTTTTATTTGATATACTAAAAATCACTTTCGTAGGTTGTGATTAAATATTTTTGAAACAATTGTAAAAAAATTATTGTAATTGTTTGAACATCTTTAAGTATGATTCAAATTTTTTTTAGTCTTTTGAAAAAATTTTTTAACAAATTCAATAATTTAATAACAATTCTATTTTACTGTGGAATTTAAATAATGCATAAAAAGTTTGATAAAGTTTAGTTTCTTAAGAAAAAATTTTTTAGAAAGTTCTATTCGAAACTATTCAAATTTACATAGAAAATGAAGATGTCAACAACATTCTCAAAAATTAATTTTTATAACGTTTCAAAAAACCAACGAAAAAAACCATACTTCGAAATTTTTTTGAGTTTAATGAAATTTTAAAAGCTTCTTGTTCAAAAAAAAACAAATAAATTGTAAATATAATTTAATTTTTTTGATCATTTGCGCCACAAGCATAAAAACATGATTGTAGTAGATATATAATGAAGAGTTTAGAGGATTTCAAAAAACTTCAATGATCACGACTCCAAATTTGAATTTTTTTTTCTCATACTTCAATGTATTTTGAAAATTTAGATACTTGCTATAAACATAATTTATATGAGTTTTTGATGGTAAAATATGAACTAATGAGGTATTTTTTATAAGATAAAACTTCAAAAAAATTATGAACTTATTTTTAAAAAAATTTTGTGATACTAACAAAATAGCAGAGTTTTTGCATCTTACAACTAAGCGAAACAAAATCTACTCAAGCAAAAGACTCTCGATACTTTGTTTTTATACAATACAAATATTAATTTACATAATCACGCACAACATCACAATAAGCGTTCTTTCAACTCAATATTACTCAATTCCAGTAACCTCAATTTTCAATAATCCAGATACTACATAACACTACAAATCATGCAAAATAAGAATTTAAAATTTTAATTTAAATTATACCAACGTGAGTCCACGCTTCTGAAATTTTGTGATGTTGTGCACTTGTGTGTTATTATGTTAGCTTCTTTGTGTACAAATTTTATGCGTGGTTAATCGCATATCAATGTTAGTTTTAACTAACCAATCACATTTCAGTTCTGATCATTAAGGATTTGGTCATTCTCACATGCTTCACTTTCATGTTTTAATATATTTTTAGATTTATATCAGTTAAAGTGAGATTTAGAAATTATCAATTTATTTTATTAATATTCTAGTTATATTCTAGTTCTGAGCAAAATATTAATATTTGAAATTTTTAACACTTTTCAAAAAACAATTGAATTAAAAATTTATAAAAATTAAGGTATGGAATAATTATTCATTATTTTGAATCTTAATTGTTTAAATATCTAAAAAATTTGAAAAACTCGTGAAATTTGAGCAAATTTTCAAAAAAAATTCAACAATATTACGGAATAATTACATTTATCAGTTTATTATGGAAGTATATTTACAACAAAGTTTAACTTGAAGAAATCAAAACAGTAATTTTTCTATGTCATTTGCATTATTGAAATAGAAAAAAATTGGACCAACGTTTATGTGAAAGATACATTCTAATTTTTCAAAATAAAGGAGTTTTGGAAATTCATTTTATTAGTGTTTAAAAACGAATAGCATACCATTTTTAGTTGAAATTTTCGGTACAAGATGGAGGATGTTGGGACATATCCTAAAAAGACCTGATACGCCAACATTCCAGCCTATGAAGCAGTACTATGCCCCATCAAATAAGAAAAATTTCTAGGCAGACCTTTACCCTCTCTACCACAGACATTAGAAGAAGATGTCATATTTATCCCAAATATGAAGCTTAAAAACTCAATATTTCGCAACCATTTTTCTTCTTAATTTTTACTGGAGAAGCAATGTTAAGAGAGGTACCCAAGAGAAACTCAGACAACTATACGACTAGGGCAACTCGATGGGGATATTATTATTATTATTATTTTATTATTATTATTATTATTATTATTATTATTATTATTATTATTATTATTATTATTATTATTATTATTATTATTATTATTATTATTATTATTATTATTATTATTATTATTATTATTATTATTATTATTATTATTATTATTATTATTAGTGTTCAAACAAACGCACGTTTGAAAAAAACTGTTTTACGTTTCAGGTAGAAGTTTTCAAGTGAATACTCATTGAAGTTTACTTATTTATTGTTAAAAGTTATCTTGAGTATTATATTTTTGTCTATTATAAGTATATGTGAATACTCAATTTTATCTGATTTATACTTTCATATTGTTATTTTAGAGAATCTAATAGTTCATAAAAATACCTTGTTAATGACGAGATACATGGAAAACAATTGATTTTTCAATTATTTACTTTCAGAAAGATTCTTATCTAAAATTTTTGCATATATTCAGTGAATGTGATATATTTAAAGTTTAAAGTTTTTATTTATCAACTCAAAAGCTAGGATGCTAATAAGTCTCAGAATCAATTTCATAAAGAATCTTTTTTGAAAAAAACCTTAGCTATTATGTTGATGGCAGGTGAATACATTAACCTTACGGTCTGGTATGTAGTACGTTAGCTTGATCCTATAGCAGATACGCATTAAATAATTGACTAATATAGCTATAAACCAATGGAAAAACTCTTATAAGCTCTAGAATGTTCTCAAAAATCTTTCTATGAAATAAGTGAAATTTTCAACATTGCTGAATTGATTTTTGTTTTTATTTGTATAACACTATTGTGAGATTTTTTAGTTATTGTTTGAAAAATCAGTGTTGAAAAGAAATTTTCATTGATGAAGATGAAGTATCAATTAACTTATCACTAAAACAAAAAAACACAAAAGTTTATAGGCAAAAAAACCCCACTTTCTTAATTCATGCTAGTTTTACGAAAAGCTATGTCTTCTTTTGTCCATGAACGATTTTCTTTTATTTTCAAAACTTTTGAAAGAAATTATGAAATGGATTCCATATCTTTTCACTGTTTATTGAAAGTATGAAAAAACAAGTCTGATTGGTCGAATTTTTCTAAATGAGTCTTGAACAACACATCTTTGCTCCTACGAAGGAGTAAACAAAACATATAGGCAATAGTTTTTGAAATTTGTTGATAAAAACAGTTAATTAACAAATGCAATGAAATATCTGTAAAAAATGAATTAATTATTAGAAAAAATAAAAGCAAAACTTGATCGAAGTTACAAGATAAAAAGCTAAGCACTTTCTGGCTCTAATTTTGGTGATATGAAAAGGCTTTTGAAAAAGAAAATGAGGACAATGAAGTTACTTGTTCAAATTTTTTCTGAAATTAACATTTGATAGCTCAAAATTTTTATTTGATATTTTATCTATGATTTTGATCATTTTGTTCATTATCACAGATTCGATTTTGAAAAAATACTTTCATTAAATCAACTCAGTTTTCCAAATACTATTTCTTCAATCCTTTTACGGTTGTTTTTGTTTCAAACAACAGACTTCTGTTTTATATATCCTTAGTTATTCAATTCATTTTGCTACTTGCATAATTCTTGTTACAATTGGCATTTCTATGAAAACTTACATTACATTACATTGCATTCAATTACTTTGCAATTATAGTTCCTAATATTCAACTTCTGAAATTAATGCCACTATAATTGTACTCCTAACTAATTTGTGTACCTACATATGAACATACAGAAAGTGAAATAGAAAAAATACTTTGCTTCTTGAATAGTGAAATAAAAATGAAAAATAAGAAAAAAAAATCATTCTTCTAGCATAAGTTAAGGAATAACTGTTTTGAAAAAAGCTAACAATAAATAATGAAGTAAAAAATAATCTCCCATTGATCATAAAGATTTTAACAGCCATTTTGATAATAAAAGAAGGTTTTGAGCATTCGAAATAAATATATCTATGGTGATAAAAATGAATCTATATTTTTTGAGATGGTTTAATCAAGTTTTTAATATAAAGCTATAGAAATACATTTTATGTAATATTATTGGGATAATTTAAACAGTGAAACTTGTAAAAAAATGAAGGTAAATTTGGAGAGAACAGAGTAATTTTATTCAATGAATATTAACAAGTTAATTTATTAAATTTAAAAAAATTCTGAAATTTCAATATATAGGTAACTTTTTACTGTGAATTCAAGTATTCTTGAGGGATGTGATAAACAATGCTGGAATGAAGTTGATGGAACATTATTTTACCTATGATATGATTGTTGCATACAATTTATATATTAGATACATTTTATTCACTACATCTCATGAAACTACTTGAATTGATCATAGTGGAAACTTCATTAAAATTTAAAATTTTGAATTTATGGTTGAAACTTGATATAACTTACTTAATATTTTTATGTTTTTAATAATTTTGAATTCAAGTTTTGAAAATGAACCATAAATGTGAAATATTCTCGAAATATTCATTTGTATCTAACTTAGATAGAAATACCAAAACATATTCTAATTTTATTTTCGTGAAAGTTTAAACACAAGTTAGTTATGAAATTTATAAAAGAATTTAATGAAAAAAAAATTATATCTACTTTTAAAATCACTCAAAACTTTTCAATAAAATTATTTTATCAAGAAATAAAGTGTAGAGATGTGAATTAATATGGAAAAATTTGATTTTTTTGAATATTCAATATATTTCGTTGAAAACTTGATTTTTGTTCATACGATAATCGTTTGAATGAAGTTGTTTTGACTCTTCAAATTTTAATCTCATTGTGAATTAACGAAAGCATTAGCATATTTGATGAATTTATTCTCATTGATGAGATGAACTGAAAAAAGTTTCTGACTTATCATTCTCTTTTATGTTTTAGAGAATTTTATATTCAACAAAAATCTATGAAATTTATTCAACATTTTTGGAGAAATTTAAGTTTTATGAGATTCACTCGATCATAAAAAATTAGGTTGTAAATTTAATGAAAAATTGCTTAATCTAGATATATAATATGAATTTAAAAAACTTTCGAGTTTCAGCTTTGAAAAGGGATTTATATGAAATGAGTTTAACAATTAGATGAATTTATTTTTTTTTTCGAAAATTTCATTTTTTTTTAATGATATTCTTAAAAATAAAAATTTATCAAATTGAATCCAATATATTGTGTTCTATTGATTGATTTTTTGTTGAATAACTAAAAACATTTAACATTGAAAAAACTTTGAATATTTTCAAAAAACAGCATAAAGATAAATTTTTTTTGAAATATTAAATAAAATATATACGGATCTTAATAACAGCTGTGTAGAATATCAGTTGCAGATGTAAGAAATGTTATCACTAATGGAAGTATTCAATATATAGTAATCTCATCATTAAATTTTTCTCAAATACTCATTTCGCCATAGTAAAATGAGTATCGAGAATTTCATATCATTTTATTTACACTTGCTGTTCTCAAACGGAAATACTTTAAAAATAATTGAATGCTATACGGCAATAAAAACTTTTATATAAGTTCTGTCCAAATAGCATTATATCCTGGAGTTACAAAGTTTTATATCGCAAACAGGCTCGTTTTGCCTAATAAGGAGTTTTAAATGTTCAATATTCGTGTTGATAATTAGTAATGCACAAATTTCAAATACAATTTCAATTACGAATGAAGTTCAAGTAACTTCTTTTTTACTTGTTTATTTTAAATTCAAAAAAAAGAAATTTTTCAATCATGAAAAATTTTCATTTTTTTTTAATGAAGTTTTTCATATTAGTTTTCAGGGCATACACAAACAAGTCAGTCGACAACATTCACATGCGCAATCGATAATTTTCATATACACTGTTCAAACTCTGTTCTTTTCCCCCAGTATCTCACGATTCAATTTAGTTTGTCAAGATGTTTAATCTTACAACATGCATACCCTCAAGCAGAAAGCTTTATAATTTATCAAAAGCATTTCTACGTGGGGGTAAAAAATGTTATCAAGATTCCAGCTTTCCAAGAATTTTCAACAGTTTTTATTTTAAACTTAAGTTGAACTATTTAAAAAACAAAATTTCAGCAAAATTTGTTTGCTCTATTTTGAAAGCGACTTGAAAATTTTAAGAATTCTTCTGATTTCGTCCGCTTTTATAGCCGTGTAGCTGCTGCACACAGCAACGAAATGTTCCTCAATGGTCACTCCGCATAATAACATTGAAATATTGTGAAAAAAATCCTTTTAGTCAAATTTTTTTTCAAAAAGTTATAAACTATTTTAGTTCAATAAAGTTTATAATTCCGAAAACTATAAATTTTCGAACATAAAAATTTTAAATTTTAACGAAATACTCTGAACTTCAAAGAAACGTTTGTTTATATATAGACTGAAGCATTAAAAAATGATAATTAGTTTTAAAGTTAAACAATAGTTCTTCTCAATATATAATCAAATTTGAACGCTCTATGTAAATTTACTTGTTAAAAATAAGAATATATAGTTAGTGAAAATTTGAATTACAATAGAATTGTTCTATTTACTACTCTTCATTTCGTAAATTGGTAAAGCTAAATAGATTTGTAAAAACAAAAATATATATCAATTTTATATCATTTGCGCCGTTTTTCAAGCATTACTTGGATTTGGAAAATTTTCGAAAATAAAGAAGGTTTCTTGGAAAAAATAGAAAAATTGCTTTATGGTTTCCTGCAGGTCTAAGCAATTTGAAATTTGATTATCTCAGTTGCCAGATGTGACTATTAGAGAGAAGTTTATGTCTTCGTGGCCAAAATTGCATGTATGATGTAGGAATAGAGATCTTTTTTGAAGAAAAAACATCTTCAGTCATTTTTTAAACCGAGAATGTTTGATTTTTATGTATTCCTTAAAATCAAAAACATTATAATGATAATATATATGTACAGTCGTATCGAAATGCTTACGTAATAGGTGTTCGATACTTAATTCAAAGTTTGACTTTTGCCACTATTAATACCCTCATGGATTGAGATGGCCTGAATATTAAAGAGCTTTTTGACCTTTCTTGCATTGAGTATTCATTTTTAGTGCTTCGGGACAGCTTTATGAATATTTTATTTAGCAGAAAGATTACTTAGGTATTCATGAATTAAACGTGCTTTGCAAGTTTATACTAAAAACACCGTATCAACTTTAGTGTCGAAAAGTGGAAAGTCAGAATATAGAATGTGGCCTGCAACAATAGTGAAGAAAAAATAAAACAAAAGATAATGTGAGATTCTGTTGTTAAAAGCTCAGTGGGTTTAGTTGAATAAATACTTTGTGCTTGTTTTCTTTTGAAAACTGAAAAGTTTTTTACTTTTAAAATATTCTTGATCTCCAATGTATTTTTGAAATAAAAGTATAAAAAGGGGCAATACATCTGACAGAATAAAAAAGATGGTTTTATCTGAAAGTTATAATGAGAAGATGGGCTCATAAAAATGCCATCTTTGGCAGTGCTGAATTATATTAACAACATCAAAAAATGCTAATTATCAGAAAATCTGAAGCCGTGAAGTTTTATCATGGATCATTAATCGACAGCACCTTGATCAAGATAAGAAAGAATGAAAGTTGTAAGCAATGTAGCCAATGCATATGCTGAATTTTTTTGTAAAAGAAAATATATAGTTTTTGAGTGAATTATTTAGAGAAATAAAATTTATAAATATTTTGAATTGACGATGAAATATGGGATGTTTTCAAGTGAAATAATAAGTTCGCAAACAAAAAATATTTTTAAGTTATACCAGAGTCCTTATTCAACGAATAATGATATAGAATATGTCGAAAGAATTCGTTAAAATGAAAAAATCGAATGTTTACGTTTTCAATCAAATTAATTATTCACATGAGTTGAATGTTCTTAGTAAACAATTTTATAAAATATTTTTTAGTACTTACAAAAAAACGTAAAAAAAACTATACAACTTTTAATCATACTGTGTATTTATTTTGAAAAAACAATGATTCACTGTGATTTAAAATATTTATTAGATAATTTGAGGCCTAAATACTAATATCAGCATCTGATCGGATTTGAACAAACGACATCGTGTGAGTAGATTAAAAAATTTAGGTCATTCACACATTTTTTAACGGACAGTTATATATATAAATACCCGTATTGGAAAATAAAATTCTCGAAATAAATTTCATAAGTACTTCATTTGAGGCCTTTTATAAAAAAGAAAAATTATTTGATTAGAATAATTTGGAACGCGGCATAAACAAAAGCAAGATGAAATACTTATAGTTATGAGTTTGAGTGCATATTTTATGTTATGATTATTTCTTTCTACTTGAGCTGTGTAAGATTATTGATTGAAAGGAGATAAAAAAAATTTATAATTTAAACTATATTTTGAAACTTCTTCGTTGAATTAGAAATTTTCATTAATTTAGAAAATTTCGTTTGAAAGCGGATGTTGTTATTGTTTCAATCGAAACTGAAAAATAATTATCAAAAATATCGTTATTTGAATGAGATAAATTTTTAAAATTATTATTTAGATCATTTTTAACGTTTTAATTTAAATTTTTAAAAATTATTTTGAATTTATACAAAATAAACAATTATTATAATAGATCAATATAGCAATAAACAAATTTTAATGGTTAAAACAACTTCGAATTTCTGACTGAAGTTGATTTTATTTCTTCTTCTTTGACCAGAGCTCAAAATGAAGAAAGTAAAAAATCCACATAAATCTTAAAGTCCATACATAAAAACTCAGCATAAAAAAAAATTCGATCCGAAAGTAAGCAACTCATATGATCAGAACTATAAAACTTAATCCACAATATATTATTCGAATCTGTTTAACGTCTAAGTTAATAGCACCATTAAATAGGATATTGGCTTTCCTTTACTGCTGGTACAAAGATTTTAAAGAAAATCGAAAATAGAATTCAATAGAAAAATGTGAGACGTGCCCAACCATACACACTGTAATCCTTCGGGTGTAATAAAGTATAATTTATTTTGCCGAAGCTCTGTGTATGGTTATGCCGCTGTACAAAAAGTGTATAAAAAAGAATTTTATGTTCTTGGCTGAAAAAGAAATTTCTGGGTTTATTTTACATATTATATTGAGTTTTTTGGAAACTAAGTAAAAGATCTTAAAAAATAAAATCATTTCAATTTTTGTTAAAAAAAAAATTCAACATAATTTCAAGTTGAATGAGAATCAAAATAGAAACATTGCCTTTAGTGAACTTTATGATTAGGAATAATGAGATGGTAATTTAAGTGTGTAACTTATTCTGTTCTTATGAAACAAGTTCATGTTTAATAATCATTATTATTGTTTTATCAACATTTCAATGAAATTTGAAAATAAAAAATGAAAAAATATTTCGTAAAGCAACTAGAGTCTAATGAGATAAGTGTTATCATGAAGCTTTGCATAATACAGTTTTTACTTGTTGATACAAATATCGAAAATTTCTTTTCGACTTGGAAATTGAGTGAAATTAGGAATCAATGCATCAAGTGTTTCTAGGAAGTGGGAAAAAATTTAGGGATGGATTTGCAAGTTAATGATATTGAAATTATGTGAACTTTAATTAATTTGTGGTATATATTATAATCAAGTTTTTGAAAATCTAATCTAAAACAGATAAGTTTTTTTGAAATATAAGTTATAATAACATAAATTGCTAAAAGGACTTATTATAAAAGATTGTAGAATAATGCTAGATTGTGTTGGTTATCTTTATATTCAAACTCTGAATCTGGCTGTATTAAGATTCGTTGAGTTAATTAATGAGATGATAATAATTATGGAATGAATTTTTCAAACTTATGATACACTAGAAGCCACTGAATCACATCGAACAAACTTTTTGAGCTTGTTACACATCGGCTATCAGAATTTTTAGGTAAAACGATGCTCAACGAAAAACAAAAATTAATATATAATAATCAATGAATAAGACTCACTTGTAAATAAAATCGAATTTTCTTCCATGAAAAGCTTTGCACTTTTATCTCTTAAATACGCCAATTTAATATATGCGCAGCGGTTAAAAGTGAAGTCAAAATTATAATCAATATAAAAAAACATTGTCTAAAAAGAATAGACTTAATCCTGAATTAATTTGGAAAAATGGCAATTTTGATTTTTTAAATCTTTTTTATCACCAATGCTTACGGCCTCTATTGAATGTTTTATAATAAAAAAATCAAATCAACTAAAATGAATGTATAGAAAAGTATTATGTCATTCAAATTTGTGAAGATATAACAACTTTAAACTTAAAAAAACGGAAAAAATAAAAATTAATCCCTTGCCTTTGCTATGAAGAACTTTGAAGAAATTTAACAAAAATGTTACAAAAATACTTGTTTATTTATTTGATTTTAAAAAATTTTTGTTCATCTAAAAAAGAGTAAAATCAAATGTTAGTACAAGATCTCAAAAGATTAAATTTATAATTCATTTGCTCAATCTTTTTTGAAAAAAATTTTTTATAGAATAATTAAGCCTGTAGTTTATGGCATTTTTGATTCTTAGAAACAAAGTAGCTAGAAATCGTTTTATTTAATAGTTTCAATTACATGGAAATTTTTCGAAGAAATTTTCGATGTAATTTTTTTCAATGTAAATTTTAAGTATTAACTCTAAAATAAAAATTTGTATCAAATCCTGCGCGTTCTTTATTATTGCTTTGAATTAAAAGACATACAAAAATAGTATACCAAATTTGAGCAATTGATTTTTTTCACTTTATTTTTGCTTTTAAGCTAACTAAAGTTTGAAACAAACTTAAATAAGCTCTGATGAACCTGAAGTTGAAAATTAAATCTTCAAACATTAGAATATATTCAAAAAAAATCAATGACGAGTATAATTATAATTGACATCAACTTCAGGAGTTTCTAGACCACTGAGTATCATGAAACTTTGAATGCAAGTTGATGTATTATAAATTTTTTTACAAATTACAACAAAAAAAAAATTGTGCAAGTATAACTAAAAAAAACAAAACAGTTAACTAAGATTATATGAACAAAATGGTCTGTTGTTTAAAACAAAAGCAAATATAAAAATTAACTTTGGAGAACTGAGTTGTTTTTATGAGTGTATAAAAATAAATAAATTTGTGATAATCAACAAAAAAATATAGATAGATGTAGCTTCAAATAAATTATATTTTACTGTACTTAGACATGAGCAGTAAATGAAAAACATGAAACAGTTTTCTAATTGAAAAAGATAAGACTCTAATAAAAAGCATAATATCAATCCAAACAATTTTCATATTGAAACACAATTTTTTATGAATTTTTTAGCATACAGACACTCATTTGGAAATTAAAAATAAAATGACTTATTCACATTCAACGGTAATATCAAGTAGGAAGCAGAAAATGTGAAAATTTTTTGAACATCATGTACGAACGTGATGTAGAAGTTAATTTGAAGTAAGAACTTTTGAGAGATATAACCAGGTTAGAAAATTATCTAAATAAAATTTGCTAAAACCTTTCTACAATAACTTGGCCTTTTCAAACACAATAGTGGCTTTAAACTAGAAACAAAAATTACAAATTTTTCTAATTTTTCAATATTACGTTTCAAAAGTCAGTTGTATCATTCGACTAAAAACTATAAATATATGTATTATTCATGTTATATCAGAAAAAAAGTTGTTTGAAATAAATGTACTAAAAATTTATGACTGCTTTGCTCAATGGTTTATGTTGCCTTTATATTTTCTAACAAAATAAAAAATTTTTAACGAAAACTTTTTATTTCTTTCCATGAAACTAATTTGAGTTATGTCTCTTCGAGAAATATATTATAAACATTTTTGATAATCTTAACTAGGCCCATCAAAGTCGTTTTATATAATTTTTATAGTGTACTTAATTCCATAAAAATAAGCCTTCTCACAGACAAGCTTTTTAATTATTTTTATTATTATATGCTCCACAACTATAGTTGGCTGAAGACGTAAAAAATCATATACATACACAAATATATAGTATGTTAACAATGTATAGATTACATCTGAAAAATTTGGTTATTAGCAAAAATTAATTCAAATTAACCCATATTTTCTATGATAGTATTGAAACATAAAAAAAGCACTTTAATGAATAGAAATGAAAGGATGATCATAAACATAAAAGTGTTCCAAAGTCTGTAGTAAAACATCTCCAAAGTTCAAAATAACTCTAACAGATGCAGGATTTGGAAGGCGTAAATTTTTATTTGAATTTTGTGGAGACTTTTATGTAGGCCTGGTTCAAGTGTTAGGTTTTAGCTGCTCTTGTGTTTAAAAAGCATTATGTATCAAGAGCTTCTAGGTTTCATGAAATGTGGTTTTTGAAATTATCATTACTTTACCTATTTTGTTCAAAATATTTTTTTTTGACCAAACTTTCCACTCACCTTCAATTTTCGAGTTCTCCGTTATGTAGAAATTACCAACTATAATAAAAACAGTGAGTTTAAATGTTAAGAACAAGAATTGTTGAAACGAAAATAATCTATGCACACTTACGTTCGTGAAGATAGTAACGAAATGTTTTTTCTTTGAATTATGCATGCCGTCTCATACAAATTGTACAAGTTTGATTTTTATACATCCGATATAAAATTTACTGTAAAAAATATACTGACTCTAGCGAACAAACTTTATTTATTCACAGAGATAAGTTTTATTAATCACTAACTACCTTTTCTAAATATTTATAGAAGGAGCTATAAATGATTTTGAGTGGAAACAAAAAAGTTGTTAATGAAGTGAGAAAAAACAATCAATATTTAGTAGAGACACCTCGCTGGGTAACACTTGCTGGTTTGTTAACTCATTAAATATTCAAGCGTTCACATCATTACTAACACCTAGTTTTTAAGTTATCCTTATTTATAAGAAAAAGTTGTTCAAATGAGCTGCACTATTTCATGAGTTGGCTGAACATGTAAATTCAATTCATTTTAACAAGTTTATAAGAAAATGAGCCATAAGAAGACACACAAACTAACTATAAGTTATCTAATCACGTTTGAATGTTTTGAAGCTCTCATTTTTTAAATCAAAATATCAATATCTTCTATTACTTGGGAGTTACTTTGATGTTCAACTCAAAAATTCATTCTAGTTCAATTATTTCTTAGAAAAAAGAACTAAAGTGTTTTTTAGGTTGAAGCAAGAAAATTTAGTTTCATATTTAGAAAATTCTGAATGAATGCTGAATTTTTTAACTGATCTACATGATTTCTCAATATAATTTCATCAAAATTTACATGAAAAATTTATTAGCGTCTATCATCAAAATTTCGAAATATTTACGCTATTTCTAGAAAATTTTGCCACAAATCATATTTGATTTGTTGATTGGAACTTCAGCAAAAACGAAAATATATTTTAATCCAGAAAAATTTGTGGTTTCTAAACCATATCTATGCTTTATGGAATGTGTTTTATAGTAAACTAACAAAGATTTTGTCCCATTTAGCCTTTGCTAAAATTTGATAACTTACTTCAATTCAATAATTTCAGTATTATTTGATTTTTACTAAGTGCTCAATTTTATTGATAAATAATATAATTGGATAATTTGAATATTTTGAGAAATTTATAGGGTTAATACTGTGTTTTCTAAATTCAAAGAAGTTTCTGTAACGACTTACATAAAAACTTTGAAACATGTATTTATTGCCAGTCATTTCATTGTTACACTGAATTTTTTACATCGATGGGTGTGATAGTTTGAATAATGTATTCGCTAGCATGCATTTACATCCGTGAGATTCTAAACATTGTTTCAATTTCATTAAAAAGCTGTTGTTATATACTCAAATTTAATTTGTTTGAAACTTTTTTTTGCAGTATTTTTAGCACATATTCTTAGTTTATATGAATTATCACAATAAAATTCGTAAGTATATAATAAAAAATGTCAATAAGTTCCATCATATAAATTTCGATGAAAAAGAAAGTTATTAAACTTTCATGCAAATTATAGGAAAAATTGCATTGTGCTTTTATTTCAGTGTGTAAAATTTTTATATCTCATATAAAAAAGAACAAAAAATACGTGAAATAGTTGTATACATTTTAAAAACTAAACACCGTTTACATGAACACATAATGAAAAATGCATTCTAAATGGAAATAAACCGACAAATTATATATGGATGAAAAGAAACTGGTATTTATTTTGTGAATAACTTCTATATTATTTCCTTGTGCTCGTCTAACGTTTATGACATCCTAGTCGTATATTTACGATATAAAGTATAAATAAATTTTTTTCTGAAATACAAGAACTGGGCGTTTAAAAAAAATCAAATAGAATTTTATATTTTTCTAAAAAATTTTTCATGGGTAAAACACCAAATATCCAAATCGAACATACCGACAACTCAATTTACATAAAATAACTGTTTAGGTGAAAAGCTATTGAAGTGGAAAAGAGATATTTTCAAACAGTGATGGATCGGTTCAATAAAAATATGAATTATTCTCCTACATAGAAATATTCAAATATTTGTAAGATAAATTTATTTTGTGAAATGTATGATTTAGCCTACATATATTTGAATTCCAGCATAGAAGAACAGCTGTAATATAAAAAACATTAAACCATCCATTTCATACAGAATTACTTTTTTACGTCCCTCTCTTTTAAATTCGTTGGTGAAAAAGTGAATCATAATAAGAGCTTCGTATTATTTATTTTTCATAATCTTAAATTCAGTCAATATTATAAAAATTTTGATTTAAAATTGTTTTGAATCATAAATAAAAGAGGAATTTATGTATAAGGTTGAATTAATTGAGAATGATCATTCGCTGAATTCATACAATCCGAAGTTAATACCATAAGTAATAATTACCATCGATAAGACAGCTTGCTTTCAAACACAAAGCTGTCTAACCGAGGGTAATTATCTAACGGCTTCATTCATTTTCAGGAATTTCAATTAAACAGATTAATAATAATTCCATTTTTACAATTTTCATAAATTTCTACTGCTGATTTTATATTTATGATTTTAGCTACACACTATTTCCAATGAATCATCTTAAAATATTCTGCATTCAAACTCGCTATTTATCAGACGAGCTAAGCCACGTGATGTTTAGAAGCTTTTTTATTGGTCAACGAAATTCTGATTTGCATATGTAGTTTCAAAACTGTGATAATCGTGTTAGCTTTTGAATAGAATATCAACTTATATATTTTTACCTTAGACTTAGTTCCATTCTTCATGAATATACTTTACTGAACAAATGCAACGGAAACTTTTCTGTTTTTTTCATCACCTTTATTCACTATTCATTTAGTTAGAAACTTTAGTTCAACTAACTGCTAGAATAACAGAAATAACTACTTTTTTTAAAGCGCACCTAACGACTATCCCGAAACATTAACCTCAAATCTTATATTTATAGATATGACGAAACTTTGAACTCTGCTGATAGGATCTTCTCAAATGCGTCTTTTCTTCATATATTGCTGTCGGTTCTGATGGTAATGATATTTTTTTGAAACAATACAAATGTAAAAGTTAAAAAAAAAATTTTTAATTTGTGTAAGACATATTTCGAGCCGAATTATTTCACGACTAATAACTAAAACTTGAAGAATAATTATGGAATAAGTAAACTTTGCACTGAAAGACAATATTTAAAGTATAATTAAAATACAAATAAAGTCTCCAAAGCTATTTGACAAATAATAAAACTGTTTTCAAAGGAAAGAAGCAAGTTGAAATGAACTAATGATATAAATTTGGATAGAAAAAAGTTTATTCAAAAATTATATTAAGTATTTGAAAAACTGTGGAAAAGTTTCTTTGAAATTTTTTTTTTATTTTCGAGAAAACTGTAAAAAATATGTTTGTTTTTAAATAGGAAAAAACGACGAAAAAATTAAAGATTCATGATGCATCTGCCGGTCTTTTGAACAATTCACAAAACTTTTGGTATAAAAAGTTCAACAAATAATTCAGAAAAATATTCTTTTTTTTCCACATTTATAAAAATATAAAGAAGTTTAATGAGAATTGTTGAATTTCAACACACAAGTAGACAATTTTTCCACTCAGCAAAGTGAGAGTAATTTTGTTGATGAAACACGCTTCGACTCCTTGAGCCTGCAAATGAGATTAAATTAAGTGACGCTAGCATAAAAATCAGCATTTACTTAGAAAAAATTGGAATGTGTAGTGCTGTAAATCACAGTTAAACGTGAGACATCCCGAAATGAAATTCTTGGAAAAAATTTCGTGATATTTCAAAAATATTTGTAAAAAATTCTTAAGTGATTCAAAATTTTTTTATAGAACTACATCTGAAATAACATAACGACACATAAACATAAACATGAAAATGGATAAAATCATAAAATTTTCCAAAAACATGAAAAATACACAAATTCAACTTGAACACAATTATAGAGCAAACATAAAGCATACATAAACAAAATTAAACAAAACATAAAAGCTAAAGAAAATGGAAGAATGATGTATAGGCGAGGCTTCAAAATTACATTATAAATTCAGAAAATTTATGTTAAATAAATTAAATCATTTCAAATAAGAATTTTGAACTCCAGATGAGTTTTTTTATTTTACTTAAAATACAAAATGAATAACATGTACTTATAAAAAATTATGATGGGATAAACAAAGAAGCATAAAGAAAACATAATGATCGTCCTTCTAATCTTATAGTGGTCTCAAAGGCTTTCAGACATTTGACGACATTTTTAAAATAGAGAAAAAAAAAGATTTTCAAATATATATATACTCATTTGAATGTTTCACATCATCTTGTCATTTGAATGCATAATATTTCGTATGAATGGAAAATTTTTGGAAAGATTATTTTATCCATATTAAAATGTATACTTGAAGTTAATCATTACAAATAAACAATTCGAATAAATACAACAAAGCTTTTATTGTATTGATTCTTGCTACTGCGATGTGCAGAAACGATTCATAGAAAATATCTTTATTCTGAATTCATTCTGTAAAAAGATGTTTCAGAATGTAAAATTAAAAAAATTACATGATAAAAAATGTTTAATTTTTTTAATGAAATTTTCCCAATCATGAATTTCATTTTGAATATTTATTCTACTTATTCACTCAGTCAGCATACAGCTCACACGAAGCTTCCGCGCTAAGCATATGTGCACACAGAGTATATTATCAAAAAGTCTTTATAAGCTTGAAAACATTATTTCTTCGACATACATTAGTATTTTTAAGTTATACTGATAAAACAATATAAAGCACGTATGTTTATAATTTTTTAATAACTCGAAATATTCTATAAATAAAATGCAGAGCAGAAAATATTTCTGAATTGATTTGTTATTTACCCTAAATCAGGTTCTGCTTTGTATGTGAAAAAAAGCAATTTGGTTTTGGGTAGTTAATTATCAATTCTCACCAACATTTTTGGTTCGAATATTTTTTGAGAGAAATACAAAACAAGCTACCTTATGTTTTATTAGATCAAAAACTGCTTATATTATTCACAACACTATTCCGAAATATTTTATTTGAACTATGGTTATCCGGTACATAATTTCAAACTTTTCACGACAGTCAATTTAAATATACAAAAAGACGTTAATCTGTAAACGCACAATTAATTTAAAATTATATTTTCATGTTGATTTAAGTCTCTCAGACGTGAACTATAATTAAAGCCATATTTTGTATAAAGCCTTCTGAAAGAATGACTGAAATAAATTGAGAAAATGAAGAAACGTAAGTAGGATCATTAAAATTAAGTATTCCTCCCTTTGTTCAAGTTGAAGCAAGAATAGCTTGCGCCAAGTCCATTAATTCATGGAAAGAAATCTTGGAAGCTTGAATCGAATTAAGTTTATCACAACCTCTTTTGTTAATTCAATAAAGCTCATTTAGATTTTATAACCATTTTATCCAAAGATTATATTATTGACTGGACTATCAAATACGAAAGAATAATTTGATTAACCATTACATTAAATTATCGATTCTGAAGATTAGGTTTCATAGTTCTTAACATCCAAATTTTGTTCCTAAAAGAAACACATCAAAGCGTTCTCAGATTATATCTCATTTTGTTCACAAGTAGTAGTTCAAAACTTCAGCACATAATAGATATATCGCATTATCGAAGATACGACTAAATAAATAAGTTTTATGGGATGACGGCTGGATCATTTGATCGAGGTTATATTTAAAGAAAATACCAGAATTACTGCTAAAAAATAAAAAAAAAACTTATTTCTAAATGCATGCTACGAAATCTTCTCATAATCTTTATATATGAAACCTGATATAAATTTGACTGGCTTTTTTTACCATAACTATATATTTGTACGTACAAGAAGTTTGTTTGAAGCAACTTGAGCCTGAATAATTAGTAAACCTCCTTTTTGTGTTATACTGTATTATTCATTGTTTTTAAACGAGAATATGTTTGTTAGTAGAAAGAAAATTTATAGAATAAAAAGGAAATTATGGAGCAGTGTGAGGTGTGAAACATAAGACTAAGACAGCAACGTCATCTATAGATTGTAAAATTTAAAGTTTATAAAATTTTTTTTTTGCTCATATCTGAAGTTCTGTTAACTTGTTATAATAAATGAAAAAGAAAAAGCTATACTATAAACTGTATGACAAATGAAGAACATCTGCTCATAACATTAGCTGGAAAGACAAATCACAAAGAAACTTTCACAATGTAATTTTGAAAAGTCCTTCATAAATTAAATATTGATGGGATATAACCTGATTTTTATGATTTGAGTAATTTTTTTTTTTTTTATTATTCATAAAACACTTTAGTTCAATCTTTTGAAGAAACTCAGTTAAACTAAAAAACTAGATTTTAAACATGGTTTTTCAATGTAATTATTGAGAGAACTTTTTAAATATTTTATAAATCATATATTTGAAATATATTTTAAGTTTAAATCAGATATAGAAGTTACTGAAATTAAAATATAAATTTTTGAAACCTATCATTTTTGAAGCTATTTAATAAGAACCTGGTGCAGGTGTGAATAAAAGAAGTAACTTTGATGTCAAAATCATGTATAACAAAATTTATAAAAATTCATTCAACTATATGAAAGAGCTAGTAATTTCCAAACTGTCATTTGTACCTCTCTTTTTACCAGAAAACACATTTGATAAATTTTTTTTAATATTTTTGGACCCGTTAGAAAAAACAGAAAATCATTGGAAAGTTTGGATTGTTTGTTAGCTAACTTTAATTAATTGCAGAAAACTATATACTAATTCAAATTTAAATTATCATTGCAATCATTTTGGTATGAATTTATTTTTTTTTCAAACAAAAAATTTTGAGTGAATAAATGTTTTCACTAGAAAATTAACAGAAAATTTATTAAATTTTATTTTAAACAGCTAACAAATTGATGCGATAAACATTTTCAATTTAATAACTAACCGGTTCAGTCAAGAATTTGCATCAACAAGAATAAAATTTTTCGAATTATTATATTTTATATTTTTGTCTAGAATTTCTTTTTCGATTAAGTTTGTTTATATGAACATATATATTTACGGAATTATTCAAAATGGCCGCCAATAACATATCGAAAGGAAAAACGCTATCTGACAAAAATAAAACTTTCTAGCATTTGAGCTTCAAAAATTTCTATCATTGGAAATAACTAAAAATTTTATTTTTATAGTATAAAATCGACAACAACGTTTGACTTCACTGTTAAACAGTGAAGATAGGAATGATTACATTTGAATCCTGTAAATATTTTATTACCACACTTTCAGAAGCTATGATTTTACTTGTTATAAACTTGAGAATATAGATTGACTCAATACAGTTATGGCATATGAAGAAAAATAAAAATGTAAACGACCCAGTAAATTGCAATATATTGAGATTATATGTATCGTAAACGATCATTTTATTAGGATTTATGAACATTTTTCTTTTACTTTCAAATGTACCTTCTGAATTTCTGCAGAAAAATTATTTTTTTACACGCACACTATTCTTTTAATTTTTTCTCGGAAGAAATTACAGAATAAAAAGTAATGTTTTCTATAGAAGTACATCAATAGAATAGATGTCATTATCGATGGTATCTCTCAAAGAGACATTTAGATCGAAAATTTTTGCTTTTATTATTTGATAAATTTTTGAAAAAAATGTTAGAAAGTTGTGGATGATATAAATATTATTTCTGATTTTTTTATTGATACCTTATCTATTTCATAATTTTCTCAAATTCTATGAATCATATTTCTAGTCTGTTAGAATGGAATCAACACGGACTTTTGATATAATTTAACTTGAAAATTTAAGTAATGTTTTGAATAGTTTTTTTAATAATGTCAAACAAAAAAAAAAAAATGAAAATAGTGTTATTCTACTCAAAATTTACACATGGAAAACAATTTCCTAAAGCAATTACTGAATACTAACAACTCAACGGTTCAAAGTAATTAACTACAATAATGTTTTTTCATTCTAGTGATTCTTTTCAAATTTCACGAACTCGATTCAATAGGAAATATGAACAAAAAAAAACAAAAAATATATAATATCCTAATTTTTATTAAACCTTAGGTATTTCATCATCTTGTTTTCATCTCTAATTTATTTTATAAACATAATTAGTGGCAAAGAATTTCACCTTAAACCCTGATCAACGCTTCAACGTAATCATAAACCAGCTTATATGCTTGAATGAATCTATTACATTGAAGGAGTGAATCCTATAATTAAATTAACCTAAAAGAGAATCTTTCTTAACAATATTAAAGTTTTGAGATATTTTAACGTATTCCTAATAGTTCACAGAAAATTTTTCATTATTTTGAGGATTTAAGTATTATATGAAAAGCTTTGGTTACATAGTAGAATTTTGAAATTTATAAACTACTTTATATCTATAGCAAATCGATAAATAATCAAGTCAATATGCAATGTAGAAACTTATGACGATGTATGTGTGTTTAAAGAGAGTATGTTATGTAACAATAGCATTGTCAATCAATCTTAGATTTGATAAAACCAAGTTAAAGGATAACATGTACGACACCTAGGGAACATATTCTATTAAATTTAAAATTGATGTAGAAAACTATTATGTAAGCTTTATCTGTTGTATGTTTTAGTTAAACAAAACTAGTGTAATGTTCAAATTTTATCATTGAATCATTAAACGGAAGATATTTATGTTTTGATACTAATCATATCAAATGTCTAAGGAAACTGCCAAAAGAAAAGCTGTGAAGGACTATTTTTTCAATTTTATAAAAATAAATATAGAATATGCTTATTTCCATAATTGATTTAATGAAATGGTTTTTTTTGTATATCCTTCCAATGCATGGGATAAAAAATTATTTGAAAGACTGGATGTGTTTATCATATTAAGTTATAATAAGGTTTGTTATAAACATTATAAAAAGTAAAATGTCTGCATGGTAATTATTTTATGTTTTTTAAAAAAATAATACAAGTCATAATATGGAAAAAATAAGTTAAAAAATCAGTGTTTTAAAAAAATTTTACATAATGTATGACAAAAGATAAAATTTCATTTTTAAACATAGTAAAACAACAGATTATATTGAGAACCTTGATAAGGTCTAACAAATTTTTCATAAAAGCTTATTAACACAAACTCAATAAAAAATAGAGAACCAGGATGATAGCAAAAACATCTCGAATGTTTCATTGTGTTTTTCTAAGAGAAAATATTTGAAAGATTATATGATTATAAAAACTCTTATCTATAAAATATATTTAATAATGATGTGCAAAATACTGGTAATTGTTAATCAATTATTCATATTCTGCATTCATTTTATTTTCTGTAAAAGTCTATGTCATATATTATTAATAAAAAATCCCCAAAAAATATGAAAATTAATGCAAGATAAGTCAAAATTTTAAAATCAAACATAAAATTCATTGTAAGACGATGTTTGTAAATTTGATTAAATCTTGTGAAATATAAAACATTCTTGTACATTTATCCTATCTCAACCTTAATTTATCAAAATTCAGTTTTATCCATTTCAATAATTTATTTATCTCGTGTTTTGATAATTTCAACTTCAGGAGAACACAAAATTTGCATAAAATATTACTCGTCTACCAGCATAATAATTAGCTTCTTTCATTATACGTAAACAGTAAGCTTGTTGTTCTTTGTATTATAAAACTTCAATACCTTAATAATTTATTTGAATTTTTTTCTTCAGTATTACAGCTTTTTTTTAACATCTTTTGATTTCTAGATGAGGTTCTTGTATTTCAAATAGTTATGTCTGTACCTATCTTTTACTCTAAAACAGAGAACTTATTATTTTATAAACATTGAAAAATTATCAGTTTTCACTGAAAATTCCCAATGTTTTTCAAAAATTCCACTGTTTTTAGGGTAAAAGACAGTAAGACATTCTTCAAATATCTTCCATTCTGTAATAAATTCGAGTCTTTATAAATATTTCTTGAATGTAACAAAAATTTATTAAAAAACTAACTTTTCAAGATTATCTGTAGAATATCTCAAATTATCTTTGGAAATAAAAAAGACTGACATGAGTATAATTCTTGATAACCTCGGTATGACCTTTATCAGAAAATATCGCATGCTCATCACAAAGTCTACCTGCTTATGCTTTGCCTACTACATTTCGTTAATTTATACTACTAAATCTCCCATTGTTGTGATACACATTGCATTCACAAACATACTCACAAGTAGTATATAATTATAAAGGTTCCGTGTTGTTTCGTATTTATACTAAACACTCATAACAATTAAATCTTTATAGCATTCAAATTTTTTAAATAAAAATTCATCGACTATAAATTTCCATTTTTAAATTATCACTTTGGAACTTTAAATATTTCTTTACATGCCAAACTAATTTATAATTATTTGTAATCAAAATTTTTCTTACTTGAGTCAGATTTTCAAACGATCGATTCTTATTGTAATGTTAATCAAAAATTCATAAAAAATATTTCAAATTTAAATTTTTGAATATTTTCATACTCAAAATCCATTTTCTGAACTTTTAAGGCGTAGCTCAAACTATCAATTATAACTAAAACATCATAACTAAGCTTCGGGATTGCTCAAAGCTTTTAACTAACTCCTCCCTTTCAATACTACAAGCTAAGTAGCTTGTAGAAGTTTCAGTAAATGGAAGATTTGTTTTAAATGTTATTCAAGATCTTGTTCATTTTAGTCCATTTAACACGTTTATGAACTTTAATCACCGGTAAATAATCAATATCAATTTTTAGGCGTTTGCAACATGATCTTTTAGGACTATTGTTCATGACGAAGGTTAAAAATTTTTCAAGTTCTTGTTTTTTTATATTATGTTTGTTCAATGTTTATTAAACAAAATGGAACATAATTTTTCATGACTAAAATGTTTTGTTCTCAATTTATTGAGAAACATTGCAAAAAGAATTTCTTGCCTTTATGAAGAAGGCTCAAACTTTGTAAGAAATTAGTTGATTAGATACCTGAAGCTTATAGAAAATTGTTTTTGAAAAATTTTGTGAATTCAAAAATTAAAACTGAATGTGCTTTTTTTATACCATTATTTTAGGCTACTAAGCTTCAAAAGCATTAAATAGTTTTTTGTTTGCCGACTTTTTGGACTAATTTTTCAATTCTTAACTGACGTTTTCCGGCATTCAGACTTTTTCTTAAAAATATAATTTAGCTACTAGATTTTTGCAGCTTTGCTTGTTTAGATTCTAGTCTTTGAAAATGTATACTGATTAATTCATTTAAAAAACATGCCAAACCTGAAACAGATAATAGTATGGTAGGTTTTGATTCAACAGAAAGAAGTTAATGAGAGAAATTGGTGAACAGATATAAATGTTTGAACGATATTCGTACTTTATTGATGAATTAAGTTCGTTGAAAATTTTGAGAACATATCATAATATAATAATAAAACTATGGTTTATTGAAAAACTTATTACACGAAACTTTTTCAAAGAATATCTTATATTATCAAGTTTATATTATGTTCTTGTTTTTTTAGATCATTTGAAAAGGATATACTCATATTTTTGAATTTAATGATTTCAAAATAAAACTTATAGTTTATACTAAAATGCATTTTTTCAAATAAGATTCTGTAGGTGTTATTTTCAACCAATTGCTGACGGTTCTTTTACTTGCTAATGTTTTTAGCTTCTCTGTTGGGTAATATCAGAATGTTTATTACACAAAAAGACTTTATTGCTGTAGAAAATTTATAGCCGGAAATATTTATAGCAAAATATATTTATAGCACAAAACTTATAAACACAAACATCTTGCATTGAAAGTTTCTTAATCTGCTCATAATTATTATGGAGAAGTTGGGAACATTTGTTTCAAACAAGGATGCTCTAATACAGAGCAAGTTCTTAGGTCAAACTAATTTCGTTTATCCTTCAACCGAAGCATCTCAAATGATGAAAGATAAACTTCATATACGATACATTGACACGAACTAGAATTCATAATTATTTGCAGATATAACGTACTCATTGTAATTGAGAAAATCTTTCTATGTTTTGTGTGGGAGATCAAAAGATTTTTGATAACAAAGCCTATTCTTTCTTATAAGTAGGTGTCTCATTTGTTATGATCTTTTGCTATGATGCTGAGAAAAAAGCGAGAATAATGAAAAGGTGTAATTAGAAAACAGTATGTTTCAAATCAGGTGTGAGCGAATTATATCTATTTTTTTTATTAAAAGGGTTTTTTACACATAAAAACTGAATAATCTGCTTTTTTTAAATGTATATGTAAAAATTGTGTTTGATGTTGAAACTGAAATTTTCATCATAAAAAGAATATTAAACATAAGTAACATGCTTTTATATATTTTATAGTTGTTATTTGATCTGTATTGACAATTGACAAAAAAAATGCTTATTTAATGCATATTAAAATTAAGACTCCATATGTTATTTTCATAAATAACAAAAATTCATTGCCATCACTTTAGTGACATACTCTAGAGAATAAGTTAAAATATACTTATTCTAATGCAGTTTGAGTGAATGCCAAATTTGAAAATTTTTTCTGAATTTATTGAAAAATTTTCAAAAGAAATTTGTCAACATCGTAAATAGAAAAAAATTGTGAGTAGTATATGCTGAAAATTGATGGAAGATTTTATATTCTTTTGAGAAATCTATTTATCAAGAATGGTTGAAAAACAAAGATGAAACATATTTAAAAATTGAATTTAAAAAATAAATTGTAGGTTATTTAAAAAATTTTTTTTGAAAATTTTTTCTAAATTTTGAGTTTTTTATTTCAATATTAATTTTGTTTTTAAGGGATGAAACTCTAAATTTATTCAAGTGGATGATAGATAGGACCTTTTGTTTCATATCTTCATGTTGTAGTTATCAGTTTTTATTGTTATTTATATGCTCCGTTTGCTGAAACACTTCAAAAGCTCTTACTAAAACATCATTTATCAAAATTAAAATGGTTTTATTCCCCAATAATGAAGTTCTGTGAAGAAATTTCCGAAAATTTTTAAAAACATAATAAAAAGAGTTTAGTTTTATTCAAATTAAAATAAAGGAACTTTTGGAATATGAGTATTTTACAAAAAAAATACTAAACTTTGTGTTTTTCAAAAAAATAGAAAAAAATATTTTGAAACAAAAAAGATTGAAAAAATTTGGGATAAATGATTTTTAAAAAACTTTAATACATTGTTTTTGTTTATAAACTTCTGAAAAAAATAATAAACTTTTACTACCACAAATTTTTAAAACAGCTTTTATAATGATAATATACATATTATGATCTAAATTTTACTTAATTGTATAACTCAAAATCACTTTGGCGATAATTCTGAAAATATAACTTAAATCCTTGACTTGGTACACAGCAGTAGTTGAAATCGATTTAACGAGTTGCGGCTTAATAATAGATTCTAATGAGTAGTAAGAACGGTCAATATCTTATATTCAAAATAAATGGCAGTCTACTATATAAATCCCTCAATAGTGTTTTTTCAAAAGTATTATTTTTATATTTTGTAGTAAAAATGCTGATGTTTTTTCGACAATATTTTCTTAGATTTTATTATTTCAAAAAATTTTCATCAAATAAATATGAAACTTTTCCAAAAAATAATTTAATTAATACTATAAAAATCTTTAATTCGACTCATTCAGAAAAAAGGTCAAATTTTTTGAATACGGAAAAATATTCAAAGGTCGAAATAAATGAAATATAAATCAAAAAAGTAGGATTATTTTTAATAACAGTAATTAAAAACTTCAAATTTATAACTCAATTTTGAATTATGAAAAATACAAAAAAATATTTTTTTTTTGAATAAAATTAGAATAAATTCATTGTTTGACGTTTCAAGTTTTACAGCAACGTGGTAGATCATTTTTAATATCAGTTTCACTAACATGTGTTTTCAATCAGCTATGTGGAAATATTACTTTTATATGAATATGAAATTTTTTTATGGTTTTAAAGAAGCTAAATCAAATGAAAATTTGAAATAGTTGATCAAGAGGATATTGATAAATGGAATTTTTGCAATCCATCTATCTAACTATCTATCTCTCTATCTATCTATCTATCTATCTATCTATCTATCTATCTATCTATCTATCTATCTATCTATCTATCTATCTATCTATCTATCTATCTATCTATCTATCTATCTATCTATCTATCTATCTATCTATCTATCTATCTATCTATCTATCTATCTATCTATCTATCTATCTATCTATCTATCTATCTATCTATCTATCTATCTATCTATCTATCTATCTATCTATCTATCTATCTATCTATCTATCTATCCATCTATCTATCTATCTATCTATCTATCTATCTATCTATCTATCTATCTATCTATCTATCTATCTATCTATCTATCTATCTATCTATCTATCTATCTATCTATCTATCTATCTATCTATCTATCTATCTATCTATCTATCTATCTATCTATCTATCTATCTATCTATCTATCTATCTATCTATCTATCTATCTATCTATCTATCTATCTATCTATCTATCTATCTATCTATCTATCTATCTATCTATCTATCTATCTATCTATCTATCTATCTATCTATCTATCTATCTATCTATCTATCTATCTATCTATCTATCTATCTATCTATCTATCTATCTATCTATCTATCTATCTATCTATCTATCTATCTATCTATCTATCTATCTATCTATCTATCTATCTATCTATCTATCTATCTATCTATCTATCTATCTATCTATCTATCTATCTATCTATCTATCTATCTATCTATCTATCTATCTATCTATCTATCTATCTATCTATCTATCTATCTATCTATCTATCTATCTATCTATCTATCTATCTATCTATCTATCTATCTATCTATCTATCTATCTATCTATCTATCTATCTATCTATCTATCTATCTATCTATCTATCTATATATCTTTATTACTTAACAACTAACTATTTGATTTTATGCATTTTTTTTTGCATTTTCTTATTTTCTTTCAGATTTTGAAAAAAACAATTTTCGATATAAAAAGTTACACAAAAAAAACTAGTATATAAAATTTTTGATTCGTGTGAACTCGTGATATAGAGTTGAACTCACCCTGTAGAACAATAATGAAATCTTTTTTGTTGTTTAGCTCTTATAGACGTAATTTATCGATTTCAAATGTGTAAATTAAAAATTTTTAATTATTCTTGAATATTTAAAAGCTTTTTTCCGAAATATATATAACTCATAGTATGAGAAATTACAATGACTATAACATATGAAAAATTCAGTAAGAGAGCACGTCATGTCTGTAGTCTTTCATATTTACAAAGTTTTAGAAAATCTAATACTTTTGTTCGTTGGTAAAATTAATAATAATAATGAAAACAATAATCTACAAAATTTGTCATTGTGATGTTTAACACAGAGATTTTATAGATACTTGATATTTCTGAAGTATAGTTTTAAATAATCTCTTGAAAACTTAATATTATTTTGTGAAAATTTTTTTCGATCAACAACTATCTTCAATTTTTTAACTCTTGTTTATTGTAAGATTTCATTTTTTTCTTTATCTTTATTCCAATATTTTGAGCTGAACTACTAATTGATAGATGATTTATGGAATTCTTCATCATAAAAAAGTATTGAAACTACATTAGGTTTAAAAAGCGGTTGAAATGTTCATTTAGTTTTAGTAAATTCTATACGAGCGTGAATTATAAAAAAAATACATTTAGGTAATAGTCTGTGCTAAGTAAATTGCCTAACGAATAAATAGTTGCTGGTCTAAAAAATTTCTAAAATTTTTTTAACAAATATGATTTTTGTGATTATTTGAGAATCATCATTTTAATCTTAATTTTTTGATTGAGAAAAATTGAAATTTTTTAAAAAGTTACTTACTTATAACTCGAAACCACAATTGGGTTTGTGCAAACAAACTTTTTCATTATAATCACTTTTTGAAAAAATCATGAAATTTTCACATTTGTGCTATTTTTGATTTTTTTCCAATTATATATTCCATTATTATCTGCAAAAATTTTCATCAAATGAAATTATTCTATTTCTAAAAAATAATTCAAACATAACTTTTATAGCATATTTTAATCAGAGACTTCTAACTCAAGTTGTAATGAATTATTTATTTCTGATCTATGAAACTAATATGAGCTCAACTGACTTCAAAAATTCACTAAAACTATTAGTATGTTGTTTATTTATGAATTTTTGAACCTGTAATACTGGAATTTTTTTTTTATCAGGTTGAAATCTATCAAATAATACAAATAAATTCAAAAAAATTCATTTTAGATATATCATATATTTCCTAAAATGAAATTCAAAAAAAAAATTCAAGAAACTCTTTGGCAAACTATTGATTTTCATTTGATTAATTTTATGATTCATGTAGAAACCAATATTTTCAGACATTACATGAAAATTACACAAAAATTTCTTCTTAAAAATAACATAAATTTTGATACATCCAACTTATACAATATTTCAAAAAACTTTGTCCTATTTAATTTGTGACGTGAAATCTGCACCAAGTAACCTTCTTTCCAAAATCATCCAAAAAGGCTCTGAAAAAATTTAGAAAAATCATTCATTAATTGAATATTTCTGTGCATTTCAGAAATTTCTCAAATTGAAATTTTCATCAATTCTTTATTTATTTTTCTTTTTTCGACTTTTTCATTTCACTAAGAATTAGCTCTTTACATAGTAAATTGGAAAAAATTCTTTGTTTTTTCATTTTCATGAAATTTTTTCAAATTTTCCTACTTTTAGTTTTTGTTCAATTTTTGTTGTTGATCATACTGAAATAAATCGTTCTGATTCAAGTGCCCACAATCTAAATAGTTATTTAACACACCTTTTTCAAGTGTGGCTTCCTAATTTTCCGTTTCTAGTTTAAATTTCAAAGTGATATACTATCATTTCAATAAAATAAATGTTTATTTCATTTATCTAGTTTCAAATGATGAAAAAACAATTGAATGCTGAAAAATATTATAAGCTTGTTTATTCCATGGAATACATCATGAAACTGATACATTTCATTCCCGAATCTTCCATTTCCATGTTTTGACCTAATTAAATTTTTTTATTTCTCAAAAACATAGAATTTTTCAATATAAATTATTGTATTTCTCAAGACTGAACATCTATTTTTTTTTTCAATGACGTTTATCCAATCACAATGCGCTGTCAAAGACGCGGCCAATGGAAAGAAAGCTTATATTGATCACGTGCTTAACCAAGTTCATCCGGTGCAATAGTTATGACGATGTATGTTTTGTGTACGTTCCATGCATTTTATTTTTTTTTATAACATAATTAACACATATATCAATAAATTTTAAAGCAGAAAAGGCCTAGATATGAACCCAAGTGCTTGTTAACTATCAATCTCTCAACAAACACCATTGCAAATTCAACTCCACTTCATCACCATACTCCCTTAACTTAGTCAAGCTTTTTTTGTTATTTCCAGTATAATTCTATTCAACCTTTCTAATTTCCAATTTATCTTTGATCCAAAAACTGAAAAGATCTTGAAAAGTAATTATGCTGAATTGAATCCAAAAAAGCAACTTTCAAACCCTTATTCAATTTTTTTCATAAATTCATTTAGTAAATTACAATTAGTAGTGTTTTTATTTCTTTTACTTCAGATATTCTTTTCCTTACATCACAACTCATGAATATTCATCAATGTTGATATGCGTAAAATTGTTCTTAAAAAAAGTATTATCTAAAGTCTCTCTAATTGGATTAGATTTTTTTATGGTAAAAATGAATATTTCATAGTTCTATGCTGAAATAGAAAGCAGTTTTTCTTAAAGTTAGAATGATGTATGTGTTTGAACCAATTTGAACTGTACAATGTTCATGCGACACAATGCTCGTGCACAGAAACCATATATTTCAAAATCTTCCCATAATTGCCACAAGTTTTTTGAGTTTGATCTAGAATATTTTTAACATAATCAAGTAAGTTTATAAATTTCTATTGAATATGGACATAAATATAATTGACACAAATGTATATAGTTGGAAAATACCTATAGACTTGAAATGCGAAAATGAATTTCTCAGTATTATATGATCATAAACGCATAAAACTTGCACATTATTAATTACGTATCTTAATTTTTGCATTATCGCAATGGAAATATAATTTCCATTCTGCTAAACCATGTCCATTTAAACCACATATGTATTTATAATTATATTTTTTATATTTTTGAAATAATAAAAACCGAAGAGACAGACGTATGTATGTATACAGAAAAGCCTGAATTTATAGTCTCAAATGATGTATAGAATAGATGTGTATACGATTTGAAGGCATATATATAGTTGTAGAAGAAAGTTTTTTTTAAACATTTATTTCTGACAATTATATTGAAATTTTGTGAAAAGAATGTTCTTATAATGTAAGTTGAAATAAATAAGAATATATTGGCAATTAATATAATAGTTTAATTTTTTCCATGCATTTGTAACTTTACCAATAGTTAGCTTATTATTGAGTTTAAATAAACTAATGGTTTGTTTATAACTAATACTCGTTATAAATCGACAGCTCAATTAACTTGATATCGGCATTAAATTCTCATTCAAGTTTTTCAAATGAAATCGTCCAATGTTACGTTGTCTGTAAAAATGATTCATTAATGATAAGTTACGGTTGAGTTATCATGATTCTATTTCAATAGTCATTACTTGTTTTCAGATTTCTGATCACAGAACACGTGAAAATGAAAATTTTATCGACGATATTTCAAGAACTGGAATAATTGACTAAAACTCAAAAAGAATTCTTTTATCCTTGAAAATAAAACAATTAACATAATTAACTACTATTTGTAGAACACAAAATTGTTTATCAAAAGATAATACACATAAAACCAATGCATTTATCTACATGAAAATAAAAACTATATTATTCTTCCTATAAAAGCATTTTTCTAACTGAATAACTTTCTCACTCAAAAATCTCAATAGCTTGAGAACTGAAAACCATCACAAACAAATGAAAAACATGGAAGAGCAAATGTACAAACAGGACAAGTACTCTCAGCAACAATGCAAAACAGAGTTCAGTCCAATGGAGCCATCTAGTACTTTAGGTCTTTTGCCGTCTCCCAGAGGCAACATCGGCTCATATCACAGAATTGGGGGAATTGGTGGCAACAGTAGCGGCAATGGTGGCGGAGGTGGTGGTAGTGGCAGTAGTAATAGTGCAGGTGGATCTTCATCTTCATCTTTGCACAACGTACATCACCACCAACTTCCTCCACCCCCACCTCCTGATCATAGGAGGCTGTTCAATGGTTGGAACTACAATCCGCCGGAACCACCTCCTCTGCCTCCTCCTCCACCCAGTATTGGAAGTCAAAGAAGTGGTTGTGTGAGTAATTTCACACCATACCCTTCATCTCTGCATGGAGTATCAGCTCCTCATGGTTTGTCTCATACTCCATACGGGACTTTCGGAAGCGGCGCAGACTTTTTACAACATCAGTTCAATCCTCTTAATCAGCTAGCCAATCATCGAAACTTAAGTTTTTATCCTGATTTGTATGGTCATCACCAGCCCAGTCCTGGTCCATCTCTCGCCGGCAGAAGTCTTTTGACAGATCTCGCCATGCCTTCCAGGTTCGATTCCGACCCTTTAGGGAGCTACATAGCAGATGCCGGAGCCCATCATTCCGGTAACATTGCATTTGTTGAACCATATTCACATAGTTGAATCTGAATTATTTATAATGCTATACTATTCGTGAATATATTTCAAAAAAAGATTAAACGATTAGCATTTTGTCCTTGTTTTTTTTTTATTGAAAAATCTAAATAACTTTTTTGTCTCAAGATGTCCCTTTCATTTAAAATTGATGAGCTGCTTGGGAAAATATAGTTTTGTTAATGTCCTCTTCTGAGCAGAATATTAAATTTTTAGAATGTCATTTCAAAACTCAAAAGCGCCATTTTTGCAAGAAAATCATGAACTTAAACTTTGAACCTTATCAACTTTTTTTGACTGTTGAACTTGTATAATCCGAAATTGACAAAAACTGAATTTCATGATGTAGGAAACAACCTAAATACGATGAGATTTATGCAAAGTTAAAAGATGCTAATTCAATTTTTTTGAAATGGGTTTGAAAAAAACACATTTTTGCTATTCATATCAAAAAAAAAACATATTCTGATTCAAAACATACTTAAAAGTTCGAATGAATTAACCTTTAATCTTCACCAAAATATTAAAACCGGCATCGGATATTTGCAAAGTAAATCCTATAAACTCCAGAAAGAAGGTAATACAATGAAGTAAGCTGGAGAATAATGATAATCTCTTGGAGGATTTGCTGGAGCTGTAAAAAAATATTGATTAGAAGTGTTCGTTAGGTGTCTTTGTTAATTTGGAGATTTGACTGGATTCCTGGTTGTGGGCGGATAAATCAATATAGTTGATTAATTAATGTGGTGTAGAAATGCTTCGAAGTAGCATTTCGTATGTGTGGCGTTCCAGACTGAGTTTTTTTCATACTTTTTTCCAATCATTTTTGATTTTTTTGTCAATTGTCTGGCTTACCTAAAAACATAAATTTTGAAAAAAGACAAATTTTGTATTTTAGGAGAATATAAGTTTTGAGCTAATATTATAATCTTTTATAAAAACTTTTATTTTTCAAAAGAAAAAAACTTTAAGAAAAAAATATAATATTAATTTTTATTCGTTCAGCTTTGTATTAATTTATAATTCCTAATATGGCGAAAAGCTGTCATTAAAGACTTGCATTATCGAAACCTATAACTAAAAAACTGAAAAAGTACTAAATTTAACACATGTTACTTCATAAATGATCAAGTGAGAAAAACTAAAAACGGAGAAATTTGAAATAGTGTTTTCTATGTCGATACAAAAGGGGTATTGATCGTAGGTTTTTGCAAAAAAACATGCCAATATAAGCTGTTGTAGAGTGCTCTGCTGCTTGCTGCAGACAAAAATGAAGAAAAATATTTTTTTACATCTGCGCTTTTTATGTTGGTAACTCCTGTTTTTTATTTCTGTTTTTATGACTTTTCTATTTCTATTTTTCCGTGTTCTTCATATATTGGCCGAGTATATATGTTTTTTATGGTTTTATATGCGTGTGTTTAGTATGAAATATGACTTTTTAGAATTTTATATGAAGTTTTTTTCTACTCATATTGAAAAAATACTTTCATTTCTAAAGCATGGTTTTTTGATTAACAAAAGATGGTTGAACAATAAAATCAATTAGATAAAAATATCATTCTTCCAAATTATTAAGTTTTATTTCTATATAAATAAATATTTCAAAAATAAATATGATAAATTATACAGTGTTAAGTATATATAAGATGAGTTCATTCAGTGCGCTGTATGATATATTGGGGCTAGAGGAGGTTTGTTTTGAGATTGCATGATAATGATTGTGTATAGAGCTATGAGATCATATTAAGCTTAAGAAAAAATGTTGTAGCTGCTTATAATAGAAATAGTAAAAACAATTCAAATACACCAATAAAGTGACTGACTGATGAATGATGTGAAAATTTCGTTTCGTAAACTTTCTTTTTTGACAACAACTATGACGATCTGGCTGTTATTATAATTGTTACAACATAAAATAGGTTTTATTACCCTTCCATCTTACTTGCACGATCATTCTTCTCATTTGGGAATATTTGTGTGCCATTATGCATTTTGTGGAAGTTTTTAACTCCATTGTTGAAAAACTTTTGATTAGTTTTTAAATTATATATTTTTTTATATAAAATGCAATAATGAAGTTTCAAAATGAAAACAATTGATTTTTGGTTTCAATTGTGAAGAGTATCTAGGGTTTTTTAGCATGTTGGTGAACTTTTATATATTGATTGGAATACGTTCCAAAAAAAAGATTGAAAAAAAAACCTAATCATGTACTAAAAAAGAAAACAATTCTAAATCATCACCGCGCCTAGTCTTTCCACTTCCTTTCAGTAATAAAGCTTTTCAAGCTGTGTAAATTTATATTTTAAAAACAGGATTCGATTTGAAAAAAAATTTGATTTCAGTTTAGAAAAGAGCTATGGAATAGCAGTTCTTTTCATGTCATTTTACATTTTTATATCTAAGTGTGAAAATGGATAAAAAACTATTGGAAATATCAAAACAGTTTTCAATTAATTTTTATTACTATTTTTCATCATATTTACAGTATATCTATTTCAAATACTCCATAATTTCTAATTTCAAGCTTTTATCATCAAACTGTGAGTAATAAACAGAATATTTTCCACATTAATCTATCAATAGATTATTTCATCTTTTGAAATAACATATTGCGTTTTTTTACAGTTTTTATGAAACGTTTGGAATACTTTTGTCCAAATTCAACAATATAACAAGCTTCGAATTGCTTGTTCAAAATCATTAATCTGAGTTCATTGATGTTTTAACAACTTTTAGCCATAAATAGTCTCGGCTTTCCATGTTTAAATTAAATAAAAAAATTTTTATAATCTGAAATGCGTTTTCATTGTTTAATGTCATTTCGAAATTTATTATATTAGTTTAAGTAGCAATGAATATTCCAAAGTTTATTGCTCATAAAACTGTTCTTCTTCAACATATAACTTTTTTTCAGCCCCTTAAACTGAGTACCAAATAACAGATGTTCTTTCATCTTTTTCATTTTTTAGAGTTTTTAATTTGAAAATAATATCACATTTTTTCAATATTTTCTTCCCAAGTTTTTTTCTTAACTTGCCTATAAGGTACAGGCTGGGTTTTTAAATTATTAATTTACTGCTGAACTTTCAATTACGGATTTTGTCATATATTTCTCTTACAGAGGCACCGTAGTTGTCAAGTATGATCGGGTCAGTCATTATTCATAGTTTCTTCGGTGTTTTTTAGATGAAGATATCATAAATCATGCTACATTTTAATGAGTTTGAGATTTTGTAGATAATTTTTCATCAAAAATGAAATATCACACTAGCTTATTATTTTTTAATGGGAGGTCTAATAAAGATTAGTTTTTTAACATTTTAAATCATTAAAACATGATTCAACTTTTACTAACAACTGACCAAAATATCATAAATCATCATTACTTTTCTAATCCTATCAACCACCGCTTCAACCAGAAGAGCTGATAGCTAGATAACCAGCAACAAGAATTAATGGCTTCTCGCAGAACGCGAGACATCTTCTAATATATTTATATCTGATTTATGCCAACACCTTTATGTATCGTTCTTTAAAAAAATGTTAATCTTAGTGCTGATTCATTGCTTATTTTGTTTTATATTAATTCAAAGTTGAATCTAGGAGCATCAAGAATGTATTTTTTTTTAAGAAAAATGAGCATTACGTTACCGCATTAATAACCTAAGCACAGGTTGACTTTTTAGGCACACCGCCAAAAGGCGTTGGCTACTTTTCTCTATCAATCTTTTTATTCATACCTACATTTTCAAATGATTTCAAACACTATTTAAAACATTTTTCATGCTTTACGAAGTTATTTTTACTGAAGGATTATATTTTTATGTCCAAAAGCTCATTTCCTCAAAAGTAAAGCTTTCGGTCTTCACTAAAATGCATTATTCATCCTTTAGCGAGTTTTATTCTTGTTGTAGAAAATTAAGTAAAACTATTTCTTTAACAAATTTATGCCAAAAATTTAACTCGATTAGCGCTTTTGAGTGTAAGAGCATTCAGTAATTTATGACTATGTATTCTTCTGCTATTTCTTTTATTAATAAATTCTATTTATTTGCTTTTAAAAACCTGAAATAGTAGAAGATATTCATTCAGGTGACTTGCAGATCAAATATTTTAAAATTTAGATTTCAAACGAAATAAGTTTATTTCGTCCTTTATTTTTTTTAATATACTACTTGAGTTTTTTCTCATAAACTTTTGCAGACAGATCTTTTCTTATAAGAATTCTTATTAAAATCTTAGATTACAACTATCAAGCATATTGCATTCTTACAGCACATACCTTTTATTATTGAATATAAATTATTTCGAGCTTTATTCAATGTTATGTGCTGACCTGTGGTTTCGTGTGAAAGAGGGTCATGTTGAGTTTGATTTAAACAAGCTTTTTAATTGTTCAATTCAATTTTCATTATTGAAAAAACTTTGTTTTTATTCAATAAATTATGGTTTATCACACACTCAGATCAACAGCAAGCTAGGCAGAGGAAGAAACGTAAGCCATATACCCGCTATCAGACTATGGTACTGGAGAATGAGTTCGTTGGCAATTCCTACATTACAAGACAGAAAAGATGGGAGATATCTTGTAAATTACATTTGTCTGAACGTCAAGTCAAAGTGTGGTTCCAAAACCGTAGAATGAAGAGAAAAAAACTCAATGAAAGAGTCAAAGTGCTGATCAAAGACCAGCCAGACTCTCCTCCACAATCCACAACGACATTGGGGAATAATGGCTCCATCTCTTCAAGCCATCACCACCACCATCACCATCCTTGTCATTCCTCGGTTGGAGGTCTCAATTGAAATGTGTTAGAGCAGGTTGATTCAAAAGTTTAGTGATTGCGAAAGGGTGCGTAATGAGAGTTATCGGTTATATCGTGCTATTAACGAGAATATTTGAAATTGAATTGTTTTAGGTTGAAAAATTCTTATTTTGTGAGAATAACCGATGGGTAAATAGAATTGATTAATTTATTAAAGTTTTCAGGATAAAAACAACCCAAGTTATTGGTTAACTTATAATGTTGAATAGTAGTCAATTCAAATAACATGCACTACTATTGATTATTGTAATACTTACGGATTTATTACTTATAAAAGTATCATATAAAAATAATTTGAAATGTAGATGCACCATTCAACTCAAATTATATTGAAAAATCATTAAGTAAAGCTTACAATGTAAAATTATTAACCTGGTAAAGATCTCTCAAATTTTTTAGATTTGTCATTACTTTTTGATCATAGTTCATTTCAGATTTTTAATAAAAGTTGTTTAATATGTACATAAATTTAGTATTCTTTCAATGTTTTCACCACAGTTCAAAAACGATACTAATTCATCTGTATAATTATTACTCAAATAACGGATGTATAAAATGAATACTTAAAATGAGTTTTTGTTAATTTAGATTGCTAATTGAAAAATATCATTATTTAAATATCTACTAACTTGATATCTATGAAATTATAAACTTTTATCAATGAAATAGAAATCATAATATTATTATGACAATCATAAATTTGAAAACTTTTTGAGTATTCTAGTTGTTTCGTTTTTCGTCCCAAGTAGTATCTATAAATTAATAATTTTGGTGAACTTGTACTTCATTTTCATTCATTTGAAAGTTTTAAATGTTTTTGCGTGTTAAAATTCAGTGAGTACACTATTCGGAACATGTGTTAGTAGTAATGTTGTGATCGTGAATTTGTCTCGTAACTAGTATTAGATGTGTCGGGGCCAAATACAAGTTTACATTATTATGAATAAATGTCTCTTTATTATTATTATAGTTATATTGATAATTAACGAAAATATTTGTTCTTATTTGTCAAAATCTATTATTATTATTATGATGCTTATCGTGTGAATTTTATCGTTAACAAGACTTTTAACACTATAAATAGATGTTTTTTTTAATTCCTAATAATTGTCGTTTTTTAGCAAACATACTTAAAGACTTTGTTTAATTCAAAATAGCAAACTTATAAAACTAGGTTAAACAAACAAACTCTAGTTGGTAATAGTAAATTAACTATTATTTATAATGTCTATTTTTTATGGTATATTTACTCAACTCTTTATATAGAAGGTCAATCATTTTTTCTGATTTTTCTACCCATACTTCATTGTTGCGGTATATGAACGGATAACTAAACAGGATAAAATTGTTGCTATTTCACTTTGCTCTTCAAATGGTAGCGGATTGTAACTTTGAGTTATATTATTATGATTATCCTCCGTTGATTTCTAATAGGTTTGAGGCGATATATCCACTTAGAATCCGTTCGTAAAACCAAATAAGTTATCCTTTCAATGTGCTATTCATTTTAACGCAAGTACATGTTCTTTTAAGCTACTTCTTTATATATGGTTTATTGAATATATTTTTCATTTGCGTGCGTATTGATGATGACAATTCACGTTGTACTCTGTATCATTTGTCGTTTCTTAAATGATCATAAACGAATAAATAAACAATTGAATTTAAGATACCTTTCATCTTAGCGATTATGTGTATATATACATTCATTTAAATTGTCCTATAGGGGTAAATGTTATTAAAGTTTTGAAATGAGTAGTTTTCTATATATATTGACATGCATAGCTAAATCTCATTGGAAATGACATTTACTGAAAGCACATACTGCAAATATGGAAAGAGGACCTAAATCCAATTTAAATTATAAAATGAACATATTCTCATCATGCTTCTTCTTCATTTTTTTCAGTTGATAAAATAGTAATGAAAACTTCTTTAACATTTTTTTGTTCATTATTATCTTGAAAATTCTGCTATTGTTTTTATACACTTTTTACTTTTTTTATGGAGTTTTGTTACTAATATTTATTTTGTGCAATAACACGTTATCTTAATACATAAGAGAAAAATTAATTAAATTGTACTATATATGCTCGGCTACTAGAAATACTAATATTGTCAAACCTCGCCACACACACCATTGCAAATTAACGATTGTCAACCAAGTTTCAATACCCATACTACTTGTGTTCTTCCAATAACTTAAAAAAATTTTAACATTCTTTAGTTTAAGTTATCAGCAAAACTCAATGATTCACACTATTTCCTAGATAGTCATGAACTATTCAAAAAAGTAAAAAGATACTCATTTACTTGGTAAAACGTAAAAAAATAACAGTGTATTCAAACAATATGTGCTATTTCAAAATGAATCAAATATCCTAAAAAACAGTGAAAATGCCAATATGAAATTGAATTTTGGTTGACAAAACATAAAAACTTTTCCCATACTTGATGGTACATTACTAATATAAATTCTGTTGATGATAGCATTATTTAATCCGAGCATTACTCATTTTTGTTTATTTTCTTTCATTGAAATTTTTACTCAAACGATAAAACCACCTTTTATTGAAATGCTTCTGCCAAACAATTTTCACCTAATTGTTTAACATGTTTAGGGATCATTAAAGTTAATTTGATAAGTATAAACCTGAATCTATTTTAACTTACTATAAATCTTCATTGTTTTATAAATGCACCGATTTATGAACAATGGTTATTATTTTTTGGACTGATTATATTTATTTAGGGCATATGTTTATAGTAAAGTATTTAGTTCATTTATTCCCAATTCTTTTAAAGAACCATGAGGTAAGAAAAATTAGCCATTTGTTACATTAATAGAAATTTTCAGGTTATTTCGTAATTTCATACGTAGCATTTTCATCTTATATGCTTATGACGGCATGAGTATCTGAATATAGTTGCTACGTTAATATTGTCATTTGAATTTGTGTCAATAAAAAAAATAATTCAAAACTTCAATTCACTTCTCGAACAAGAAGAAACTATCTGGATTATGAACAATTTTTGAAGAATATCAGCAGTTTTATGGATCATTACTCCAATTAAATGAAAAAAGAATTAGGAGATAACTCATCCGCCATGTAGCCAATCGATCATCACACTATTCATTCACTAATCATACGTTAATTCTCCGTTCAATCCAGCATCCACCTTTTCAGTCTTTTCTTCGGCCTTCTTTCTTTATTCTTGCGCTTTAGTCGGGCTTATTTAATATAACTTCTTATATATCTATATGAGAGCTATACATGTGAAAAGCATATTTCGCCAAAAATAAAAATTATATGAATTATATATTTCAAGAAGGTTTCCATTTCAAGATGCCAACTTTTACTGAAATATCAAGTTTTGATCAAAAGTTACAATGAAGATGAAATACAAAGAAAAACAGCATGAAGTAGCAGATGATGATGGTATTGGTTCATAAAAAGTAAAATTAACTTTAATCTGATTAAAAGGTTGATGAAAAATTTTATAACAAGAAAAGTAAGAAAAAATTATATTTGAAAAGTTTGATGAGGTGGCATAAAATTCTTTTATTTTGTTCTTCTCATATCTACAGCATGCTTCAATTTATTTTATTTTTCGCATTGGTTTTTATTGCCCCGAATTAGAATGGTCTCTATTTATAACATTATTTCATTTTATGGCTTTGAGTTTATTTTATGATTAAACTGTTTTTTTAATCTTCTTGATACGTTTTAGAAAAGAAACCGATATTTTAAAAGTGGATTAAAGTGAAATAATACCAAATGTTGTGTGCACAAAAATTCTTTTATGAAAAATTTTTGTCAAAACAATCTGGCAGCATTTTTCTGAGATCATGTGGAAGCCCAATT